>CM051264.1:1790658-2023158 GCA_027921565.1 Artemia sinica | reverse complement strand
ATGCGTCAATCCTTTCACTAAATTTCATGGATTAAATCCTGATAATCTTTTTATCAATCCACGGAAAATTTAGTCTCTATTACAATGAGCAGATAAGGATGCGAGGACTTTACCTTAATGGTTCTGTTACTCGTAAAATTATTTCCCCGTCATAAAATAAGGTTAGAGCGGCTAAATCCACCGTAATAGCAATAAATGTTATTGGAACAAGCAAATAACGAAAGCCAACTCCCTCTGAATCACGTTCTTGCTCGGTCGAACTAATTTGATATATGTTTATGCAACATATAGCTGCAAAACTAGCTCAAATAAACTGATTTGTGATTTTTTCCTGTATTAGTAGAATTTTTAAAAGCTAGAAGTTGCTGACAACACAAAATTACCTAAAAGAAACAGGGTGTTTTCTTAGGAGCAGAAACATACTGAGAATCTGTTAAACCAAGATAGAGTTGCAGGAAACGATATAGAGGAAAATGATAAAATTTGTGATACCTTGGATGTGAAGGAAGATTTGTTTTGTGAGGAGGAATTAGCGACAGTACTAAAAGGAATAAAAAATAATAAGGCCCCAGATGCTGATAGTGTGGTAAATGAGTTTCTTAAATATGGTGGCTCTGAGGTTAGAAATAAGTTACTGAAGATTATGAATATAATTTTTGAAAAAAAAAATTACCTGGCGATTTTAGGAAAACCCTAATTAAGCCACTGTATAAGAAAGGTGATAAGAGTGAGTGTGGTATCGAGGCATGAGCCTCGTCTCTATACGTAGCAAATTACTTAATAGTATGACCCTTTATATGGATCATTTTGATTGTCTTAAGGGGCACAGGAAAGGTAATGGGAGAACACGGAATCAAATGAGGAGGAAAAACTTTCCTGGACTTGGATTATGCTGATGATTTAAGCATCCTAGATGAAAGTGTGAACAAAATGAATGAACTATTAGAGGTTTTGCGAGTCAGGGTGCTTGAATAGGTTTGAAAATTAATGTTAAGAAGAATAAGTCGCTAAGGCTCAGAAAAGGTGAAGATGAAAAGGTGACGTTGGGTAACAAAAAGATCGTTCAAGTGGACAGCTTCACTTACCTTGGTAAGCAGTGACGGTGGGAGCAGTGAAGATGTTAAAAGTAAAATAGCCAAGCTCAGGTTACTTTTTCATAGTTGAAAAAAGTTTGGAAGAATAGGAAGCAAACTAAGTCTGCAAACTAAGATTAGAATATTGGAAGCTACAGTGATGAAAGTGGTTAAATATAGCTCTGAAGCATGGGTGCACCGAAAAGTTGATGAAGATTTGCTAGATGTTTTCCGGAGAAATTGCTTAAGGATTGTTCTGGGTACCCGGCTGACTGACCGTATGTCAAACAATAGGCTATACGAAAAATGTGGCTCAATACCGCTCTCTAGGGCTATAATGAAAGAAAGGTTGAGATGGCTAGGGCAAGTTTTGCAGATGAAGGATGACAGATTGCCGAAGATTGTCCTTTTCGGCCAACCGTCTACGGCTAAACGGAAAGCAGGTGGTCCGCGGTTGGAATGGGAGGATTTCATAAAGAAAGATCTAAGAGAAATGGGAACATCCTGGGAAGCTGTAAAGACGGAGGCTTTGAATAGATTAGGACGAAGGAGGAGCGTGCGTAGCTGTATTGGTCTCAGACGGCTTGGTGCTGCGGAGAGTTGATAGTAGTAGTATTATATTATCGTCAAAAGTGCATTTATTGATAAAATTTGGAAATTTTATTAAATGACAGCTCTTATGACAGTTCATATATATATATATAATATATATATATATATATATATATAATATATATATATATATTATATAATATATATAATATATATATATAATAGTATTATATTATATATATATATATATAATATATATATATATATATATATATATATATTATATATTCTTATTTTTGGGAATATTCTTATGACAGCTCAAATCAAGGGTCAACCAAGAGCTTTAACGCTATAGTTGCATAATGCTAAAGCTAGTAAATGTGAAGAGAAATACAGTGAGGTCGGCCCACAGTTCATATATTATCCAGTATGATCATTCTCTATCTCACCCATTATAAAAACCCGGACCGGGGTGCGAGTGCTCCGGAGAACGTTTTGGCAGATATAAACATGTTAGACATGCTAGACAGGTTAGTCTGTTTCCGACTGTTTCCATCAAAGTGCATTGAAACAAACGGAAATAAAGCTAATGCAGAAACAGGCTAAACAAGCTAAGGCAGAAATAAGTGGGAGGAGCTTTTTGTTCACAAAGACCAGAAATGATCTGCGATAAGCTTACTGGTATATTCTGTCTACTGTGGGTCGGCCCATGTGTTTCGTCACGTAAGTGTAACCCTCTGGAATAGACTCTTGGACAACATTAGGGACTCTGTATCAGTTTGTTCGTTCAGGGCACAAGTCAAAAACTGCTTAGTTAAGCACCACGGCTAAAAATGGTTCCTTGGTTTAGAAGTTGTTTTCTTCTTTTTCTTTGCTGTCTTTTTATTCTGTTCCTTATGTGAATTAATTAATTAATTGCACCACTATACAAAGGTTACTTGATCTTCAAGTAGCAACTACATTAATTTAATTGATTTTTCTTAATGGATGAAAACAAAGGAGTCAATCAATCAATTAAATTCATAATTTTTTGAATAAGAAGCTTCTGACTAATTCTGATTGTCATTTTTATCATATTAGGAATGCGGATAGGCTAATGGTACTGCAAGATATAACGTATAAGCTGAGATGTACAGTGAAGTCAGCCCATGTGTTTGTCCTGTAGGTGTTATACTATGGAGCGGCCTTCTGGTTAGCACCAGAGGCTCTGAATCGGTTTATCCATTTTTATTACTGCTTAAAAAGTTTATGCTTAGTCGAGATACACAGTGAGAGCAGGCTCCTTGTGAGTAACTCCTTTTTATATTCTTTTTATTTATCTTGATGTTGTTTTGATTAAGTGAATTAATGATTTAACTGAGCCACAGAGCACGGCTCATTTTACCTTCTAGTAATGGCCATGTTTATTTTATTGATTAAAAAAAAATCGATGAAAGAAGTCGATCAATCACATTTATAAATTTTTGTATAAGAAGCTTCTGACTAATTCTGATTATCATTCATATTAAACTAGGAATGTGGACCAATGATACAGTTAGATACAACTGATGCGCTGAGAAATACAATTAGACCACCCCATGTGTTTTTTTCACATGAGCGCTACCCTTTGAAATAGCCTCCCGGACAGCATCAGAGGCTCTGAATCAATTTGTTCATTTAAATCACTGGTCAAAAGGTTTCTCCTCAGTCGAGACGCAGGGTGGTGTCAGGTTCCTTGTGAATGACATGCTTTCTTTTTTGTTGTTGTCTTTATTTGACGTTGTTGATAATGTGAATTAACTAATTAAATGAGCCAAAGTGCAATTGACCTCATGTAGTGGCTATATTTGCTTAACTGATTGTTTTTTAGTGAACTGGTGGAGAAAAATTCAATCCATCAATCTAAAAGCGGATTTGATCAATTTGCTTTCTGAACAACGAGTGATGATGGTATGTTTTATTTGTAGAAAAATTCACCACGTCCAAAACCCACGATTTAGCTCAAAATTCACATCTAAAAAACTTACCTTCAACACTAAAGATTTTTTTCACGCCGGTATCTGAAGCACAATTGTAGTTTCCGCCATCGCTCGCAGTAGTCCGCTTGATCAGCAATTGGTGAGGATCGGTCGAAATAACAGCGGAATCTATAGATTCTAGTTCCGTTTCTTCCTTAAACCTGAAAGTAATAAAACTATAAGAAAGATTTGGTTCGAATATGTTACTTGGCTACCAATTTAACACCGAAGTGTAGACTAGTGAACGTAGACTAGTAAGTTTTTTTTTTTCTAGAAAAAGTAAGGAGGTAAAGAGGAAATCTAACTGGCTATGTTCAGAAAGTTCTTCTTGTTACAAACTGTTATCAGGTAAATCATTCAATAATTTAGCTTCTCGATTAAAATTTTAAAGTACTAAAGTTAAATGAAATCCCACTGTTTGAATAGGCTAACTGAAAACTTACACAACCATATACATCTTATAAAATTAGGAAAAAAACGGGAATTCGATTTTTAACGACGAAAACCTGAACACGCAGTTATGAATTTTATGGAAGTGAAAAAAGAAAAAAAAGGGTTAGTGAAAAAATAGCAGAAAAGGTTAAAAACGTAAGACACTAAAAACCTTAAGGTGTAGTATTCCTTTGAAAATGTGATGGTCTTTGGAAGCAAAAGATCATTGATGTTACGGGCAAATACGCTGCCGAGTTTAAATAAATAGTTTTGCTTTTTTTTTATTTATAATTCAGCGCGGCAACGAAAATCTGAGACTAACTTAGAAACTTAATAATTTTTAAGCAACCAAAAGAAAAATCTTAGAAAATCGCTGCTTTTAGATGAATAGACCTAAAACGGGTTCAGGAGGACAAACAAAGCTTTTGACGTTCCTGGTATTTTCACCATTTAACGGAACGACCTGTTCCGTCCCTATAAAATTGAAAACTATCAAACTAACTTCAAACAACATTTATTTTGTACGATAAAGAAAAATATAAAAAAGAACACATTTTGTTAGAATTTTCCAGCACAAATAGGTCCGAATTAGTAAAAAAAAATTGATAATTCCTTTAAAAAAATCAAGAAAATTAAAATTATAGATTAGAACACTTGTATCAACTAAAGTATTTAATAGTCAAGCCCTAAACAGCCCCCTCCATGTTACTAAAAAACAAGAACGAGACATGTAACTATTAAATGGAAACACTGATGATAGTCTTGTGCAGGAGCTCATTAATGAATTCTACCAAGGAATGAGAAGTATCCACAACACTTGGGGTATGGGAGTCAAATACTTGAGAGAAGGGACTGAATATCTTCGATTGCGAAAGTAGCCTTCAAAAATGTTGAAAAATTAACGGGAAGACACAATTCAAAGTCTAAGTGACTAATGAAAATGCATTGGCATGACTTGTTTTTCTCTTACAATCAGTTTTTTGGAACTAAACCAAGTTCAAAAGTGACTTGATGTACTTGAGGTTGCTCATATAATTACACAAATTAAATTTTTTTTAGAGATACTTGCAGGAAAAAAGGTTCTTTTCAAGGAAACATAAACTACAAAATTGACAAAGGCATCTTAGAGATATCGAAACCGACTTTGAGAAACTCAAATTTTTAGAACACAGCATTAAGCATTGACCATGGGACAATGATTGCTGTATGTATGGTTGCTACGGTTCGAAAACAATACAAAAAAAATTGATCATACCAACCAATGTCCTAGATTAGTTCTAGAGATAAAAAATCAATAAATTTGACATGAACTTTTACGGGTGTCAGCTTTCTATATTATAAAGCATATATTTTATAATAATAAACATATTAATAATTCTCATCTAGAAGTGCAAACTTAAAATAGATATATTTTTAATTACTTGAATAACTTTATCCCTTATCATCAAAAACGACTTGCTACAAATTCAAAATCTTTTTTTTTTGTTCATTCTGATGGTAATTCGGGGCTCTGTCGAATGCGGAGCCCGATTGGGCCCAATTGCCCTTTATCCGATCCTGCGCCAGGGAAACTTTCCTGAAATACTGGGAAAAGTTTTTCATTTTTAGGAAAGGGTTTCTCAGGTCAATCTTAGGACCGGGGAATCCCCTATCCCCTGGCTGCACTTATTACATTGACTGCCGCGTCAATACTAACGAAACATGTATGATTCCTTCCCTTTTTTTTCCAAATCTCATGTTTTTTTTTATCCCGAGGAACAGGTTATTGAAGCAATTTGCAAAAAAAAAAATAATAGGTAGATAACATAATAATGGTTACTACAGATAATCATTCTTAATACTACTATACATAACTTGTCGCTAAACAGTCGCCTGAGGCCACAAACAAAACGGTACAAGCTCCTTCTCCAGCTCCGTCAATCTAGGACTTTATAGCTTACTCGCTCATATCGGATTCCATTTTTATTTAAATATTTCCTCGAAGTCTCTTCCCAGCCCACTCAAGGAGGTCCTGCTTTTCGTTCAGCCCAAATCGGATTACGAAAGGCCTCAATTTTGTGGCAGACTGTTTTTCATTCGCAAAACATTTCTTAACCATCTTAACCTTTCATTCTTTATGGACATAAATAGTGGGATCGAACTGCAATTTTGTTTGAAATACAGTTGCTCAAGCGAGGGTCTAAAATTATTCATAGAAATAATTTCAGTTAGCTTTAGATATTAATAAATAAGAATGAGTTAGCTTTAGATATCAATAAATAAGACTAACAAAGAGTTAAAAGAGAAAAAAGTAAAATAAAATTGGAATTAAATAAATGACAAAAAAGATAAGAAACAATTATCTGAAACTAGTAGGCTATAGTAGGCATCTAGTGAAATAACTAGCATCCTCGGCCTTTTGAGGCACCCACGCTCCAGAATCTTCGTCAACAGACGTGACATCGTCTACATAGTTTAACTCCAGAGAGTCCTGTGAACTAGGGTAATGACCATCAGCTTACATTTAAGTTTAATATTTTTATATCATACACACTAGCATACCAGAAAGACGAGACGCAAGTGACAAATGCAGCACGAGGAGACCCCTATTGAACAGAATATTATTGAATTACCCTTGAAATTTTGAATTACCCTTGAAATTTTTAGAAATGCCCTTTTGCATCTTTATGCAGAGAAGGGAACAAAATCCTTGCTTCCTCCATGTTCCCAAAATTTCCACGGAAAAAATGCACTCTTCACAAATTTCGATAAGCATCGGTCTTACTGCTTCTTAAAAATAAAGAGGCACTTGTTTATTATACGGAACACACCAAAGAAGTAAAGTTATGTTAATCCTAATGAAATATTCCAAAATATGATGAAAATATAATACTTTAGTTAATATAATAATATAATTTGGGCTATATAGTTGCACATTAGGGGGATGTGGGGGCAAAGTAACCTAACCTGACCTTACCCCCCTCCCATAACTTCCAGCCCTTCCCCCGGGAAGTGTGGGGAATTAAGTCATCCTCAAAAGACATATTTATCAGATTTTCGACTATGCTGAACAAAATGGCTAAACTTTGATTGGGTGACTTTGGGAAAAAATGAGCGTGGGAGGGGGCCAAGTTGCCCTCCAATTTTTTCGGTCACTCAAAAAGGGCACTAGAACTTTTAATTTCCGTTCAAATGAGCCCTCTTACAATATTATAGGACTACTGGATCGATACGATCATTCCTGGAAAAAAAAAAAACAAAAAAAAAACACGCATCCGTGATCTTTCTTCTGACAAAAAATACAAAATTCCACATTTTTGCAGATATGCGCTTGAAACTTCCGCAGTAGGGTTTTCTGATACGCTGAATCCGATAGTGTGATATTCATTACAGTTCTATGACTTTTCGGGGTCTTTCCCCCTTTTTCAAAAATAAGGCAAATTTTCTCAGGCGCGTAACTTTTGATGGCTAAAACTAAACTTAATGAAACTTATACATTTGAAACCAGCATTAAAATCTGATTCTATCGATGTATCTATGGTATCAAAATTCCGGTTTTAGAGTTTCGGTTACTATTGAGCCGGGTCGCTCCTTACTTACAGTTCGTTACCACGAACTGTTTAATAAACCATATAATAAGAAAAATATCATTCATTTCTCTATACAAACACGATTTACCATTAGATCAACAGTTAATTAGGACTTGATATTTTCCCATCCAAAGTGCAATGTACAACAACACTAGATAACTCAAGAATAAACACGATCACTAGTTGTCAGACAGATGGAATATACAGCAAAAAACAAACACAGAGAGAGAAAAATATTAAAAACAGGCTTTTATCTCAAAATTAACGAAAAAGTAAAAAATAATTCAGTTGCTTGGAAAATTCAGCTTAAAGACGAAAAATGAAAGTGTAGGGTACCTATGGCACAAAAACTTTTTAGTGCTTCCTGATTTTAACGGCGATGTCTTCTCTCTGTTCATTTGGAAGGATATGTTGTCGCAAAGGTCCTTAAAAAGGACAAAAAGGTCCTAAAAGGTCCTTTTAAGGACCTTAAAAAGGACGACGCTACACGCTAGCCGATTTTTTTTTTGCTATCAGAGCATTTGAAGAGAAAAATTCGTTTTAAATTCAAATGGATGGTTTACTTGAATAGAGTTAATTGATTCGAATTTGACTTAAACCGATGAAATTAAACAAATATATTTACGAAAGAGGAACTGGAATATAGGAATCGAAAAAGCAGAACCTAGTTTCATCATGAAACTAGAACATGAAACGTTATGAAGAACTAGTTTCATCATGCATATTGGAGCTAAATTACAAAATAGGTGATGAATTGCTGAACGTTCGGATTATAAGAATATTGAATAACTGCGATCTATGCGCCTTCCTTCAGATAAGATACTATGAAAGGCAAAGGTATAAAAGATTTGCTTACTTACCATTTTACAGGATCTGTAGTGACATTACACAGCAATGCCAAAGGATATCCGATCTGGGCGACTTTTAATTCCTGGCCAACGACAGTGTCTGAAAATCAACACAACTTTGTTTAAAAGAAATTAGATTTTAAGTTAAAAAGTTTTGAGACTGTAACTTTCCAAAAAGTCTATTACTAATAATTAGTCAGCAAAAGAGTAATACGCAGGGGAGGGAGGCTTTGAGTCCTTTCACCTTAATATCTCAATACTCTAAGATTTCCTCATGATCAGGGCCGTTCAAGAGTAGGGGAGGGGGGGGGGCACCAGAGCAGCTGCCAGGGCACCGTGGACAGGGGGGGGGGGGCTTAAACTTTGCCTATTTTGCAAAATTTTTCACTTTGATTTTTTTTTATTATATTTGAGTCAGGAGGCTGCAGCTAATTTTTCCCTGGGCAATACCGACCCTTCGAACGGCTGTGCTCATGATATCCTATATTTTCCCATAGTCATGTCTTCGTTCTTCAAATGTGCCCCCTCCTCCCAAATAAATTCCTTTGCATGCACTCCGTAAGATGAATGCCAGTATCTGTGCGTTTTAGTAAATCAAATTAAGGACTTGGAAAACAATTATCTAACATTAGTCTCAAATTAGCAATTCGAATCACGATATTTTATTGTGAATATAATGTCTTAGGAAATGGCACACGTATTGAAGTGTCTAAAGAGTATTCTTTCTTCTAATGGTTAATTATTTCTGAGTGCTAAGTCTTAATCTCATTCTAATGTAAAAAAACCTGTTTCGTGCATACTCAATTTACATTTAACAAACTAAAAAGTAAGCATTCTTTTGATTATGATGGTATACATTCAAACCATATAAAATGAGCATCCCCCAAAGCAATCCTTCTTCTCGCTACTCTCTTTACAACTATTCTTTCTACTGGAGATCTTCCAACTAGCTTTTCTCGTGCTACCACTTCACCCCTTTCAAAAAAGGAGGGAATACGAATCGATGTTCTGATTACAGGCCGATTACTGTTTCGTGCCAGATTAGCAAAGTTTTTGAGTTAGTTTTATTAAAGTATCTGGAGTCTTGTAACCAAGGCCTGAATCAAATTGGGTTCCGTAAGGGGCTAAGTATGGATGTTGCTCATACCCTCCTTTCAAGAATAATACCCTTTTGTAAGCAATGGGATAGTACACTTGCGTTAGATTTTGCAGCGGCGTATGATTCAATTATCCATTCTTGGGCTATGACTGCGCTTCTCAAGAATAATGTCCCACTACCAGTAGTTTTGGTTTTAAAAAAGTGGTATGGCTCATCTCGTATTCGTATTAAGTGGAATAATCAGTTTAGTGATCATAATGTTAAGCTATATAGTGGGCTGAGGCAAGGAAGCATTATTTCTTCTTGGATTTTAAATATTACTGGTTCGGGGCTATTTGATCAAATTCAGTTGACTTTTATTTGTTATAAAGGTTATGTTCTGTCGTGGATTGCTTACGCAGATGATTTACTCCTTTTGAGTCGATCACTTCAGTCACTTCAAAAAATATATATTTTTTAGCAAAGGTTTTTAGTGAGCATGAACTTCGTTTTCGCCTTGAAAAGTGTCAGTTTTTAATTCTTGGTCCTAAGGCTAAAGATCTCGTTAATTCGGAAATTTCTGTTCGTACTTTAAAACGTGTGGAATCTTTTTTATATCTTGGTGTGCCTTATGGACCAACTTTAGCTCTATGCCATGCTTCTATTTCTAAAGCAGTTAAAATTAGAATAGCGTCTAGTTTCGGGGCAGTAATTTGTCTCCGCGATCTTCTTTCTCGGAAATCACTGGCTTGGGTATATAGTACTGTCGCTTTGCCTAAGATTTTACTTCTTTCATCGCTTCTCCCGTTTTTTAGAACTGGTAATATTGCGCATGTAAAAACCACCTTTTTTAATTTTGCTAAGTTCCTTTGCCGCTTTTCTAAATCTGAATCAAATACTTTTTTAATGAATACATATAAAATAAAAAAACCTGTTGATGTTTTGGAGAAAAAAACAAAAAGTTTTATTCAAATTACCTCCTTTTTCTCATAATTTACATAAAGCTGCTCATGAAGCTTAATTTTTTTTTGATTTATTAATTATTGAACGAAGTGTTAATTTGTGTGGTAAGTTTGATTGAAGGCCTTTGCGTACTTGTTGTTATATGGTTTAAATGAATTTTATGGCCTGTTGATTAACGGTTATTTTTTAAATTTTACTCTTCGTATTCGGAGGAAATAAAAAGTTTCAATTGAATTGAAAGGCACGGGCATTTGATGATATGAAGCAGGACCCACAGTGCAAAAAATGTTTGTTGGATGCCAAAGATCCGTAAACCCCTTTTGTACAAAACAGGTATTTGGAACCCAAAAGGCATGTACCATGTTACCACTAGAAAAATAAAGGATCCCCCTGCCTTCTAAAGCCATTGATTCAAAGCTTTCACCCCTCAATGGGGGAGGGAGGGTCGACCATCGCACAATGGTATAAACATGAATGTTCTTCTGAATTGAAGGAAGGTATGGATGAGCTGTAACTGACACGCACCCAGTATATTCTCTCGGAGAGGGGTTGAAAAACGTAACAAATAGGTAAATTACACGAAAAACACAGAGAAAATCCTAAAATTTAGCAGGGTAAGGAACTAAAGCCCTCTTTACTCTGCACGCATGCCAGAATGGGACCCGGGAGTTGTCCAAGAAGTCAAATCAAACTGTTTTTGGTGATGACCTCTTCCTTTGGGTTGGCATACGGAATTCATTTCTCGTATGCAGCTCCAATTTTGAGAAGGGTTAATTATTTTAAGTCATAATAAAAATCCTTTCCCCCTAACATTCTCCTCCATTCTCTTTTTCGCTCAACGTGCTTTATAGAGAATTTAGCCTATATATCACCATTAAAGGTAGTATCTCTCTTGAACAAATATAGGAAGAATTCCTAAATTCTACAGTTTTCCATTTAATTTTTAAATTTACCCATATAAGCCCCATATGTTTTTGCAAGTTTTCAAACTTGTAACCCTCGCGCTCTTAACACCAAAATAAAACTTTTGTCCATGTGGGCTGCTTTTCATAATTAAAAACACTCACGAACTTCGGTAATAAATATCAACCCACACTTAAGCAACCTATAATAGAAGCTCAGAAAATAAACTAAAAATGGAAGAGTACTAATTTAAAGTACAAAAAGCAGGAACTAAGTAGTATCTGAAGATAACAATCCAAAAATATAATCTAACAGGTCAAACAAAACGTAACTAAATAATAGATATATATATATATATATATATATATATATATATTATATATATATATATATATATATATATATATATATATATATATATATATATATATATATACATATACATATATATATATATATATATATATATATATATATATATATATATATATAATATATATATATATATATATATATATATATATATATATATATCTATATATATATATATATATACATATACATATATATATATATATATATATATATATATATATATATATATATATATATATATATATATATATATATATATATATATACATATATATATATATATATATATATATATATATATATATATATATATATATATATATACATATACATATATATATATATTATATATATATATATATATATATATATATATATATATATATATATATATATATATATATATATTATATATATATATATATATATATATATATATATATATATATTATATATATATATATATATATACACGGTACACCAAAAGGTCAAGACCTTTGCCCCCAGAGTCACATAAATAATACGCAAATGAACATTTGTTTAACATACTTAACTTTTAGCCTTTTTAACATGTTTAACCTTTCGCTCAACGATGGGACACTAGACTCACCACCTCCCTCACCCTGGTGAATAACTGAGAACATAAAGAGACCATAAAGAAATATAAAGAGAACATAAATAACATAAAAGATGATAAAACAAAAGATGATATAGCAAAATAAACATAAAGAGAACATAAAGAAAGGCATTCACTGGCTATAAAATTTAAATGTAAAATTAAATGGGAACAGTAAAGATTCATTATTTAATTTTCATGAGGTGTCAGGGTACCTTCATACGAAGATAAGCTGCTCATCTTTTCTTCCCTTTTTAGACATTGACTATACTTTCTCTTAAGCAACTAAGAGACAGTTCTTCAAGATAACCTTTGATTGGGGGAGGGGGGGGGGAGGCTCTCCCGTTTTATTAACTTACATCTAAACTACGAAGAAATGTTGAAGGTAAAATGACTAAATAAAAAATAATTCCAATCTAGGAAAAAGGTCGTTATTTAAGGCTCTTTTGACATAAACCAAAAATGAATAAGGGGTGCACGGCAAACTTAAATAGGGAGCACACAACACACCGACTTGTGGTTTATCCGAAATGACCAGTAGACTATGACCCTCTGGAGAAGCTTCAACGCAACGATAAAAACCAGAATCTCCTTCCTTTGCCGTGAATACAGTCAACTTGCTCAAAATAACTTGGCTATCTTCTTCATTTTCAGTAAGTATTTCTTCAATCAAATACTCTTGTGGCTTGCTTGTGCTATCTGTTTTCAATCTATTTTGACTGTCTTGAGGCTTGCTATTCATAAGCAAGGATGGATGACGCAATGAGGATCGATCATATTCTAAGAATGCGACTCTTTCAAGAGGTATGAATGGAACTCCATTTCTAGACCATCTTATATTAAAATCGTGCTCAAGTGGTACTCGACAGATGATGAAAAAGCTTTCCCCTTCCCATACAACTGATTTTCCGTCGTATCTAGGGCTTATAAGGTATGCTAGAAAATTCATTTAACTTAAAAAAAAGCTGCAAAACGGTTACCCAGTTTCTGTTACCTGATTTAAATCTCGGAGCTCCATTTGTTTCACCGAGCGTGTCGAACTTCCGCCACATCGCACCGCATCGTACCACACATGGCACAGTTCTGTGTGACGTGATACCCGCTACCTGGGGCAGGCTTTTTTTTAAGTGGGCAACCCCTCCATAAAAGATTCAGTTCAGTGGCAGATCCAGGGGGGCGAGGGGGGAGCACTCCCCCCTAACGTCTTCTAAAGTAGTGTAATTTACTTAATTAACGCAAGTTTGCGTTAACTAAATTTGCTCCTAACGCAAGTTTATCGGATCAACCTATTTTGCCCCCCCCCCCCTTAAAAAAAATCCTGGATCCGCCCCAGATTCAGTTAGAATTATTGTAGGCTCAATTTTGACCGATATTGTTCGTATTTTTGTTGTTTAAAATTCAGAATTTTTTTAGGGTGAAAGCATGCCCATCCAGTTTCGTTAATGTCAAATCAAAATTATGATATTATAGAGGAATCGAAAACGAGATACATCCCCCTACCCTCTTCTGAAAAATTAAGAAAAAAATTGAAATGGACATCAATAGTGGCATGTGACTCTAAACCAAAACACAGTTTTTGCTAAACTTAAAGTATTCCCCAGAAAAATTCCTCATCTCCCCTCTAATAATTCCTGGATTTCATTACGATAAATAAAAGTTCAAATAGGGATAAAATCCTTTTAATAGACAATGTTTCACAAACAGTGATAGAAATTTACAAAAAATACCAGATATTTCGGTCACATATTTGTGAAACACTGTCTATCAAAAGATTTTATCCCCATTTGAACTTTTATTTATCGTCATGGAAAGGCAGCGTGGTCTCCGAAATTATCTATGTCATATTTATGGATTTCATTGGCATATAAAATAACAATAAGACCACTGGCCTACGATTTACTTTTTTTAAGTTGTCAGTAAGATTTAAGTAGGATAAGGCAGAAAACTACAGAATTGTACAGCCTTAAAAAAGGAAAAACAATTAATATACACTTCATTGCCCCCACCTTTCACCAAATTTGTTAATTAAACTTAAATCTGTATTGCAATTTTGGGTCTCCTTTGAACTTCGATTCCAGCTTTCCTGCCAAAAAATCCGAGGAAACCAGCTACTATCCACTGAAGAGCGTAATTGAATCCTGAATATCACTCACCATAATGAACAGGATCCACCATTTCTGAATATGGAAGTAGTAATCAATATTATACTTCTGCTGCCTGTATAGCAATTCCTATGTAATTTGCGTACGGCACATTCCATGGTAGCTTTCCAAGGCATATTCTACAGCCAGCGGTTATTTGGCAGTGTATAATGTGGTCAAACAGGTTTTTTTTTTCTGTTTTTGTTGTCAATAGCACAATGAATGTAGGTCATGAGTTCACATACACATTCTTAAAACTACACGTGATTAAACACGTTATAAAACTACGTGCTATTTGCTTATGTCCTGTTGGTACCATTCCAAACGAGTGGGGATTCCCCGCCTGTTCCTAAACATTGCAAAAAAGATAACAGTATGAACGGGGGATTCCCCGCACAAATTTGTTTCAACTCCAAGTTTTTTTTCAACCAGATTGGTTTTTTTTCGAGCTGACACCTGTTTTTTAGGCAGCCAATCAGAGAATTGCTTAACAATTCGTCATTGAAACCCCGTATAAAATGTTCATGCTTTGGAATTTAATCTTCATTATGTATTAGCATATCGAGCACAGTACACTGGATTTTATTAACTCTGAAACAATGGATATTTCTATTTTGAATGTGAGTACAATTTCATTCTTTATTTCCAAAAAAAAATCGTTTTACTAGTAAATTCAAATTTCAGGGGGACTTAGCCCCCCTCCAACAACACAAAGCTTAAAATATGATTCGTATACTCGATAGAAAAGGCAAATCACGCTTTTTTCTATTATGTAAAACAAAAAACTCCCTTTTCCATTGCTCTGTTAGGAGCATAATTCTGTAGTTTTAGTTCTTTTTCGTTCAAAAGAATCCTTTCCCAATCGCGCGTTTAAAATGTAGTCTTTTTTCCGCTCTAAATAAAGCCATCTGTGTTTAACATGTTATCAAAGAGGGGATGATTTTAAAACAACATTTGGCATGCGTCTTATCGGGATTAAGAAAACGAAAAAAGACGGATATGTGCTATTCAAGACTCATTGACAAAAGAGTTTGTTTTTTGATCAAATTAGACAGATATTTTTCAATTGTATTTGATGAAAGCAAATGGATTTCACAGATGATTAAGAGGCTTTTATAAAAATATATGACAGGGAAGAGGGCAATGAATCAATTCTAACACGGTTTTTCTTTACTTGGTACACGTTAAAAAAAAACGAAATTTTTGTGTTAAATAAGTAATTCTTGTATCTTTTAAAAGAGCTTTACGGAGTTTGAGAGAAGGCTCTGTTCCCAGATTAAATAAAAAAAAAACAAGTTTTTTAAACTGAAAGTAAGGAGCGACAATAAAACTTAAAACGAACAGAAATTATTCCGTATATGAAGGGGCTGTCCCCTCCTCACGCCTCGCTCTTTACGCTAAAGTTTTTTATTGTTTTAAAAAATAAAGTTGGTGAGACAAAGTCAAACTTTAGCGTAAAGAGCGAGGCGTTGAGGAGGGGACAGCCCCTTTCATATACGGAATAATTTCTGTTCGTTTTAAGTTTTATTGTCGCTCCTTACTTTCAGTTAAAAAACTTGTTTTTTTTATTTAATTTTTGAACGTTTTTTGAATAAATACAGGTTTTGATCTTGGCTCACCGTACATGAATAATTAAAACAAAATTTTCATATTAATTTACTTTTATTTAGTTTAAATGACTTTCTCGAAACTTGTTTAATTATATTTACGAACGTTTTTATTAGTAATAAATATATGTAACTTACGAATTAACTTTCGTACGAACTTCTATATTTCATATATTTTTAATTGTTCATTAGGGGGTTCGCCCCCTAGTCCAATACCTTGCTCTTTAAGCGAAAGTTCGAATTTTGTTCGAATTCTTTAAAAATGACCGCTTAATCACAAAGGCCGTTAATTAGAATAAATAGCTCTTATGAAAGTACTAAAAAATCTTTGGCTTAAAGAGCGAGGTATTGACTACGGGGTGAACCCAATCATATATGTAATATTTTCTGTTCGTTTGAAGTTTCGATGTTGCTGCTATTGCAGTTGAAATAGTTGTTTTTTTATATTAAATTTCTGATCTTGCTTTAAATAATGCTGGGAAGTCCGGCGTCCCCTTCATAGCAATGTCCCTTCCCCCATGAAAACTTCCTTCATGGAAAGATCCTCCCACATAACCCCCGAACCACCCCCCCCTACTACCAGGAAAAATCTCCCCTGAAAACGTCTGTATACTTCCAATAACCAATACTATATGTTAACATTGGGTAAAGTTCATAACTTTCAGCCCTCCCCCGGAAATTTCGGGGGATTAAGTCATCCTAAAAGACATACTTATTATATTTTCGAGCATGCTGAACAAAATGGCTATCTCAAAATTTTGATCAGGTGACTTTGGGAAAAAAATGAGCGTGGGAGGGGGCCTAGTTGCCCTCCATTTTTTTGGTCACTTAAATAGGGCACTAGAACTTTTAATTTCCATTCCAATGAGCCCTCCCACGATATTCTAGGACCAACTGGGTCGATACGATCACCCCTGGGAAAAAAAAAAAAACAAATAAACACGCACCCGTGATCTTTCTTCTGGCAAAAATGCAAAATTCCACATTTTTGTAGATGGGAGCTTGAAACCTCTACAGTAGGGTTCTCTGATACGCTGAATATGATGGTGTGATTTTCATTAAGGTTCTATAACTTTTAGGGGGTCTTTCCTCCTTTTTTCAAAATCAGCCAAATTTTCTCAGGCGCCTAACTTTTGATGGGTACAATTAAACCTAATGAAACTTATATATTTGAAATCGGCATTAAAATCTGATTCTTTTGATGTATCTATTTGTATCAAATACCGTTTTCTAGAGTTTCGGTTACCATTGAGCCGGGTCGCTCCTTACTTACAGTTCGTTACCACGAACTGTTTGATTCCGTGTGGTTAGAGGAGGATTCTTTGTGCAGACTAATTTTTTCTTCTGTAAAAAGGGAATTGTTTTTTCCATGCTAAATTTTCCTTCTTTTTAAGGTGGAGGAAGATTCTTGCAATTACCCCCCTCCAGAAAAGAAACCAAGATGGTGTGATAACACATTGATGCAAGCTACTGGGCAATCCATTACAAGTTCTAAGGATCAGCCAAGAGCCTCTCAAGCCAGTGTCAGCTCTGCACAAACCTCTATACAACCTGGCAGAAAATTCAAGAGAGAATGGATAGATTCTCATAATGCATCAGTCTCATCTAGTCAAGATCGGGGGGTCACCCCTATCAAGCATTGCCGGGCCCTTCACGACCAATGCAAGGCGAGAATGATGTGGCCCCTACAGCTCTCGACATGCAAGCTGCAGATTTAAATGTGAGTTTTCAAATATTATTTCTCGCTAATGATTCTTTTTTCCCAAGTCAATTTGAAGGAGTGTGTGTGTGAGCGGTACATGTGCCGCTTATTTTTCTGTATCCCGATAATTCAATAACGTCGTAATGATTATTGTATGTATGTGTGTGTGTGTGTGTTTGTGTGTGTGTGTAAGCGGTGCATGCGCCGCATCATCTCGATAATTCATTGAGATAGTATAATGAACATTGCAAATTCAATAACGTCGTAATGATTGTTGTATGTGTGTGTGTGTGTGTGTGTGTGAGCGGTGCATGCGCCGCATCTACTCGATAATTCATTGAGATATTGTAAATTCAATAACAATGCAATGATTTTCACTATTTTATTGTGTGTGTTTGTGTCTATGTTACTAACAAATTTGTAGTTTATTATGCATTTGTTCTGTAAATAATTCTATAAGCAAAAAGTATTTTTTCCCAAGTCAATTTGAAGGAGTGTGTGTGTGTGAGCGGTACATGTGCCGCTTATTTTTCTGTATACCCGATAATTCAATAACGTCGTAATGATTGTTGTATGTGCGTGTGTGTGTGTGTGAGCGGTGCATGCGCCGCATCATCTCGATAATTCATTGAGATAGTATAATGGATATTGCAAATTCAATAACGGCGTAATGATTGTTGTATGTGTGTGTGTGTGTGTGTGAACGGTGCATGCGCAGCATCTACTCGATAACTCATTGAGATATTGTAAATTCAATAACAATGTAATGATTTTCACTATTTTATTGTGTGTGTTTGTGTCTAAGTTACTAACAAAATTTCTAATTTATTATGCATTTGTTCTGTAAATAATGCTTTAAGCAAAAAGTATTTTTTCCCAAGTCAATTTGAAGGAGTGTATGTGTGTGTGAGCGGTACATGTACCGCTTATTTTTCTGTATACCCGATAATTCAATAACGTCGTAATGATTGTTGTATGTGCGTGTGTGTGTGTGTGAGCGGTGCATGCGCCGCATCATCTCGATAATTCATTGAGATAGTATAATGAACATTGCAAATTCAATAACGTCGTAATGATTGTTGTAGTGTGTGTGTGTGGTGGTGGTGTGGAGCGGTGCATGCGCCGCATCTACTCGATAATTCATTGAGATAGTATAATGAACATTGCAAATTCAATAACGGCGTAATGATTGTTGTATGTATGTGTGTGTGTGTGTGTGTGTGTGTGTGAGCGGTGCATGCGCCGCATCTACTCGATAATTCATTGAGATAGTATAATGAACATTGCAAATTCAATAACGGCGTAATGATTGTTGTATGTGTGTGTGCCGTGCATGCGCCGCGTCTACTCGATAATTCATTGAGATAGTATAATGGATATTGCAAATTCAATAACGGCGTAATGATTGTTGTATGTGTGTGTGTGTGCGCGTGTGTGTGTGCGTGTGTATGTGTGTGTGTGCCGTGCATGCGCCGCGTCTACTCGATAATTCATTGAGATAGTATAATGGATGTTGCAAATTCAATAACGGCGTAATGATTGTTGTATGTGTGTGTGTGTGTGTGTGAACGGTGCATGCGCAGCATCTACTCGATAACTCATTGAGATATTGTAAATTCAATAACAATGTAATGATTTTCACTATTTTATTGTGTGTGTTTGTGTCTATGTTACTAACAAAATTTGTAATTTATTATGCATTTGTTCTGTAAATAATGCTTTAAGCAAAAAGTATTTTTTCCCAAGTCAATTTGAAGGAGTGTGTGTGTGTGTGTGAGCGGTACATGTACCGCTTATTTTTCTGTATACCCGATAATTCAATAACGTCGTAATGATTGTTGTATGTGTGTGTGTGTGTGTGTGCGTGTGCGTGTGGGCTATTAACAAAATTTGTAATTTATTATGCATTCGTTTGATAAATAATGCTATAAGCAAAAAAAAGTGTGTTATAATTGTGATAAAACTTTCGTCAAAGAAAAAAACTTAGTCCATTCATTTTCTAGTTTCAGGGGGAAGCTGTGAAAACTTCTGCCTTCCCTGGTCCGGGACTTCAAAGTATCATGGGTAATTGTCCCCTCTCACCGGATGATGTTAGTGAAGGTATGCCATTTAATATCCCCCTGGATTTTCAATTTACAGCTGAAGAAATGGACAGTCTTATGCAAATTGTTGGACCTAATGTCCCCGGGGACATTTTTGACGATGACTTTACTATTAGTGAATTGGGTCCTGTACAAATAGGTGCAGGACATGAAAATAGTGTCACGTCCCCGGAACTACGTGAATTTTATTTGTTAGAATCTGCTCTAGGTCACTTGCAAACATACAGGGTAGATTTTAATCCCCCCGAGGAAAACGCGGTTGACGAGGGCATTATTTTAACAGACCCCGTGAGTGTTCTCCATAGCTACATCGACAGAATTCGAGCACAAATTGAGATTCAGATTCAGAAATGGGAGGGTCAAGGGGGGGATTAAAGCATCAGTTAATCAAAAAGTTTATTTACAAAAGGGGACATCTGGGGAAATTTTTTATTTTCATTTTTCAACTGGCAACCAGACTTTTTACCCTGGTCTAAACGAATTTGAGAGCAACTTTTTTAACTGGGTAAATAAACTAATTTCGACTTTGGACACGTTTAACGAGAGGGGAAGTGGGTCCACCATTTTATACATTGAATACATGGATCTGAATCTCAGTAGATTTAAAAAAAACTTTATTTTAAGGGGAGCGGGTAGTCGACGAATAAAATGCCACCCAGATTTGTCGGCTACCAAAAGGGTTCAGAGTTTCAATTTTGAAACGGGGCTGCAATGCTTTAAATATGCATTTATAGCAGCAGCCCATAAAACATTAAAAAATGAGTCATCAATGAAAAATCTCGACGGACTTGCTCGTAACGGTGGAGAAAATTTCCCTAAAGTAAATTTTGATTGTTTAGAGGGGAAATATCCGGTGTCCTTGAAAGAAATAACCATATTCGAGAAAGCAAATGAAAATCTTGGGTTGGGGGTGGTTGTTCTCCAGTATGACACGGAATTTGTAGATGGGGGAAAGAAACCAAATAAAAAAGGAGTTTTGTATTCAGTTAGGACATCGATGGTGGATAATGTTAAAAATTGGGTTTGGGTTATTTACGAGCCTCCCAAAGATGTAAATTCCTATGGTCATTTTTTCCCCGTTACAGCAATAAGTCGACTCCTATCCCAAGGTGTGAAGAAAGGAAAACGTCTCTATTGCCCCATGTGCCTTTCCCCATTTAGATCTGAGCGAACATTCTCGGATCACATGGGGCATTGCAAAATTCATGGGAATCAAAGAATAGAAATGCCGGCAGAAGGCAAAGATACTTTACAATTTAAAAATTTCCAAAATTCCCTGCTACAAGTTGATAAAGTGTCTTTGGATTGTGAATCAAGACTGGTTGAGGTATCAGACCCATCAAGGCCAAATATAGTCAAGGAACACAAACTAGTTGCGTGTTCCTACGCGCATGCCCGTCGCGATTCCAACAATAAAATGCAGTTGGAAGAGTTTTTTTTACTATGGATGAGGAGGGTAGTATGGAAAAGTTATTGATATCTTTAATAAAAACAGCAAACGGAGCAATTTCACGATTGCGTCACACCAACTACCCAATGACATTATCAGATAAGGAGCAACTGGCACTAGAAAAGGGGACAATTTGTTGGGTTTGTAGAGGTGTTCTTGCCCCAAAAGACGCAGTCCAGGATCACAATCACCTTATTGACCCCAATTCAACGGGAAAAAGTAACTTTCGGGGGTGGGCTCACAATTCATGTAACTTAAAAATTAAACAGCAACTCTTTCTTCCGGTTTTTATACATAACTCTAACTACGATCTGAAGTATGTGCTACCAGCAATGGCACATCTTCAAAGAAATGGAACAGTGGATGATTTATGGGTGATAGACAGCTTTACCTACAAAATCATTCCTAAATCATCGGAAAAGTTGCTTGTTTTGGAATTTATGTGGAAATTTGTTGAAGCCGACGTTGAGTACACGAATAAAATTCGCTTTTTAGATTCCTACAGTTTTTTCCCCAAATCATTGAGCGAATTAATTCAAGTGCAGAAAAACGATGACGGCTGCAACGCTTTCCCCCTTCTCAAGCAACAATTTCCAAATGATTTATATGATTTGTTGACGGTCAAGGGCATCTATCCTTATGATTATTATTGTTCCATGTCGAGATTCGCCGAGGAAACTATTCCTTCGATTGAATCGTTTTACGACAGTCTACATGACCGTAGGTGCACCCCCGATGAATACAGTTTTGCTAAAAAAGTTTGGGCAGAGGGAGGGTGTAAAAATGGGTTTGACTACTGCAAGCTGTATTTGTCGAGTGATGTGTTAACTTTGTTAGACATTATGTGTAAAAATACGGACAAAATCTATGGGGAATTTAATCTTGATTTGGGCTACTATTTTTCATCTCCTCATCTGGTGATGGACCTCATCCTAAAAATTAGCGGGGAAAAAATCGGGCTAATCACAGACATTGATCAGCATCTGTTCATTGAAAGGTCAATGAGGGGTGGATTTGTTTTTCACGGGGATCGTATCTTGGAAACTGATCCAACTGGAGAGAAGACGGGGACAAAATCGGATGCAGTTTTCCTTGATATGAATTCTCTCTACCCCTCGGCCATGTCCCATTATGCGCTACCTTGCGGTGACTATAAATGGCTCAATGACCCTCAAGCTCCCCATTTCCCCAACATTGCCGACAACAGTGTTGAGGAGAATGGACCGGTTGGATGGTTTTTAGAAATTGATGGGGAGATACCAGTTGAGCTTCACGATTCAGTAAAGGATTTTGTTTTCCCGTGCATCAATAGACCTGTGACTAGGGACTCTTTGAGCCCCCGCAATAGGCGTTTAGTCGAGGTGGACGGATTGCATTGGTCACCTTCAAAACAAAAACTTATTGCTGACCTTCTGCCGAAAAAAAATATTGTTGTACATCATGTGGCTTTAAAATGGATGTGCAACAACGGTTTCAACGTCACAAAGGTTCACAGAGCGTTCCAGTTTAGCCAAAAACCATATCTAAAAACTTTTGTTGACACCTTTGTCAAGAAACGTTCTGAAGCGCAGACGAAAGCCGAAAAAGAAATTTATAAACTCATTTTGAATTCGGCTTTCGGCAAAATGTGTGAGAGTGTTCGCAATAGGAATCGTTGTGACGTCGTGACCGATCCCAAACAATGTGCTCGAATTATTGCCGATCCAAATTACACTTCCTTCACAATCATTGGCCCGGACATGGTACTATTGAATAGGAAAAAAAGACGCATTGTCCTGAATAAAAATATTGCTGCAGGCAGTGCGATCTTGGAGATCTCAAAAAAGCTCATGTTGGAATTCTACTACAATGTGGCTAGGGTACAGTGGCCGGAGAAGGGGCAAGTAGAGGTCTGCTACGGGGACACAGATTCTCTACTGTTAAAAGTAAAAACCCCAAATCTAATTGATGATTTGGCGCACGGTGAAATTATCAGCTCACGGATGGACTACACCAATTGGAGTGGGCTATACCCAGAGCTAGTGAAACGTCGGGCGCCAAATCAGCTTTTATTTTTTAAATCTGAAACGGGAAGCGACATGATTTCCAGTGGTGTGTTTGTAAGTCCGAAGGTGTACTTTATACAGACACACGACGAGGAAATCAAGAAACGTTGCAAAGGAGTACCCACGCGCTATGTGGATAAGAATTTCAACATGGACATCTATAGGAATTGTATTGTTCAAAATACAATTCCACGAGCCAAATTGCTGGCAATTCGTTCTCTCAACTACAGGAACTTCACTGTAAATGTAGAGAAAATTGCCATGAGTACCATCTCCGACAAGGTCTATGTTTGTCAAGACGGTGTGACTACCCTCCCCCTTGGGCACTATTTAACTTCAGACCGGGCCGAATGTGTTATCCATAGGGAAAGTCTCGGTTTGAATAAAGTCCAGTAAATTTTTTCCTAAAACCTTGGGGGGGGCCTCGCGCCTTGGGGGGGGGGGAGCCCGGGGGGGGGGGGCGCCAGCGGGGGCGCACGCCAGCCACTACCAAAGTTATCTTTTTTTTGGACTTAGAGCAGATTTTTTGTGCTTTTGTACATGTTGCATTAAAAAAAAAGTGATATTATTTTAAGTGATTTACTCTAATAAATGTTGTATTTTTTCTATAAAAAAAAGTGTATTTATTTAAGTGTTTTTTTTTCTCTATGCCCATGTAAATGTTGTATTTTTTATTATAAATAAATTAAAAAAAAAGTGTATTTTTTTCATGTTTAATGTGCTTTTTTTCAATGTAGTATTTTTTTAAGTATGTACTGTTTTTATAATACAAGAAATATGATTCTTTATTCGATCTTCTTCTTTATTATCTTGAACGGAGTAGTAGGGAAATTATTTAGTCATTAGACAACTATGGTCTATAGTTAGTTGTTCAGGTGAACTATTGAAGGGAACATGTATCAATTTAAAACACCATTCAGATCGTTTCTGTGTGGGCCGTCAATGTCGGGCAAAACAACACTCTTAACTAAAATAATTAAAAATTGCGATAAAATGTTTGTGGAAAAGCCGAAAAAAATCTACTATTGTTACAGTATTTGGCAGGAGTCATACGATAAAATAAAAGCAATTGCTGCCACCACGGGGTTGGTGCAGATACAATTCATACAGGGACTTGATGTTTTCAGCATTATTGAACCAAACTCTTGGCTGATCATTGACGATCTGGCTGAATCTATTGAACAATGGTCCCAGGAAATGCTACAATTGTTCACTGTTCGCTCTCATCACGAACAGATTTCCGTTACTCTGGTTCTACACAATCTCTTTCATCAGAGCAAATGTATGCGAACACTTGCATTGAACTGCACCTACTATATCATCTACAGAGTTGTTCGTGATTCTAGCTCGCTAATAACCCTCAATAAACAAATCTATCCAGGCCCCCTAAATTTCTGCTCTCAGCATACAATCAGGCAACTAATAAACCCCACGGCTATATCCTATTGGATCTTAATCAAAATACACCCGAGGATCTGCGTGTAGTCACAGATATTTTCGACAATGAAATTACAGTATATCTCCCCGTGAACACTAAAAAGACCTATTAGTCACTATCATGACACTGAAGAAACTACATGAAAATAGACATTTGTTTTCAGTTCTAAGCACTTCAAAACCCTCGCTTAGGAAAGCCATACTCAAACATGGTATTGACAATGATTTCATTAATCTAATATCTGAACTTTGTTTAAATTTGACCGAGGGTAATGTTCAACTGCCAGAAGTAGTTAAGCAACGGGCAAAGCAACATCGTTCCATTGTATGTACATTGGCCTCTAAAAAGAAAGGAAAGAATTTTAAAAAGAAACGACTTCTTCAGGCGGGCGGTAGCTTTTTCACACTTTTACTGCCAATAATTGCAGGACTTGTAAACAGTTTTCTCTAGAGAATGGCAAAACCCTATAAATTAACTCCAATAGAACTCGCTCTCTCACCCGTCGAACACTTTGAGAACAATCTGAGTAAATTCCTTGACAACGAGAATATTGAGGATGATAAAAAACTGCTTTTACTTCAAGATGCACTTCGCCGAGTGGACAAATATAAGCCCTATCGTGTGAAGGCCACTGCTGCTGCTATTGATCACAAAAAAGAATCATCTCCTCAAGAGTCTGCTGTTGCTGGAACACAATTAAAGAAGGAATAATTGGATTCAATTGTATTGAAAATTGGAAATCTAATGCCCCACTCATATCGTGAACAAAGTAAACGACTCCTAGCCTATCTCATGGAAAGTGGTCAAGATCATATTCAAGTTGAGAGCAATTGAAAAGGGATTATAATTCAGGGCAAGAGCTATAATCTACTTGATTTAATCTATGATATGGTTACAAATCGTAAAGGACTATTATCATTTGACGCTCATCTATACAACTTTCTAAATACATTAAACTTCCCCAAAAGTCTTATTAGCAATAGACAAATTCTAAAAAAATTAAATGAACATGCATCATTGTCAACACCACCACCATTAAAATATGAAGAAGAAGAAGATTTTAAATCAATTTTGGAAAATACTAGCACACCACTGATAGCTAGACAAAAGCGAAGACGTATCAAGTCAACGTCACCACCACCACCACCACCAACCGCCAGTATACAAAAGGGTAGTGGACGTTACACAACGTGTTTACGTTCAAAATGGTTGAAGTTCTGAAAGGTGTTTATGAAAATATTGGTGAAGTGGGGAGTTTAAGTTCACCCACCACTCTTTCCAAGGTCACTGGTGTTCACACTAAAAGTGTACAAGACTATCTACAAAATGAATCAAGTTACACTCTGCATAGAAATCATAGACTTCGTGCTAATCAATATCGAAAAACTAAAGCCTTTTTCCCATTGCATGTAATGCAAGCAGATCTCCTGACTCTAGATGAGGTTCAACGACGTCACAATACACCGTACAAGTACATTCTACTTGCAATCAGTGTTTTTAGTCGCTATGCATATGCCATTCCATTGCGATCAAAGAGAGGCGTTGAAGTTGCTCAGGCCATTGAAAGTATTCTCGAACAGGATTCATATAAAAAAATTCAAACGGATCGTGGTAGTGAATTTGTTAATCCCCATGTTGCAAAAGTACTAGTAAATATAGTACACTGCTCTATCATAGTCATAGTCCTATAAAGGCTGCATTGGCCGAACGATTGATAAGAACTATTCGACTTTTAATTTCAAGATATTGTACATTGAAAAATACACCGGCTTTTATTCATGATTTAGATAAAATCATGTTGATTTATAATCAACGACCTCATCGATCATTGTCCAACTCTACGCCAACGGAAGTTCATCATTCTGATCATGATACAATTGACACCTTTCTTAAACAGTATTCCAATGAAACGATTGTCAAGAAGAAAAATAAATTCAATGTTGGTGATACTGTTCGAATTAATAGGACAACTAATGTTTTTGAAAAGGGGAATTACTTGTGGCCACCGAACTTTTTAAAGTGGCAAAAATCCTAGACACTAAACCCATAACTTATCGTTTGCGCGATACCAAAGATGAAGAGATTCTCGGCGGCTTTTATGACTATGAACTACAAAAAGTTAAAAATAATAGTGAAATCTATCAAATTGAAAAGATATTAAAGACTCGTACTCACAGGGGTAGGAAACAGTTACTTGTTCGGTGGCTAGGATACAACTCTGATTTTGATTCTTGGATCGGTGTTGAAGATATTGACAATGCCCAATGATTTCTATGTAACTTTTATGTCCAATGTTTCCGATCCTCTCTACAACGACTTGAATAGAACAAGTGATTTTTGGACAAAACTCTCCCCCGCCATCAAATTTGACGGTGCGTATGAAGTGGCTCTTGTCGACTGTATTCTCAAAAATACCTATGACATCCTGAGAAAGGATCGTGAATATGAAATAAAAATTAGACCCCATGATTGGCCACTCATTAGCGATCAACATGATGATTGGCCACTCGTTAACGATCGAGAAAAAATTGAAAAGATCAATTCATTTGAATATCCATACGTTGTATTACCCTACGAGGAGCTCACCTGTATGAATGATTTATGTCGTACTATCAATAAAAGAATTTCCGCTCGTAAAAAAGGAGCTTTTCATTTCAACTATTCAAAGGAGGAGGGCAAGATCTAAATTAGTTCACCTATTGCCAATGAAAAGGTTATTCTCAATGATAACCTAAAGGATGTTCTTGGCTTTAAGCTCAATATAATCAACGGTAAAAGTGCCGGAAACACTAATTTCATTTTTGCTGACTACCCACCTGCCTTCTCCACAGACACTTGTATATTTCTCTATGAATCCTTGTTGGAAACATCGAGAGTCGGTAATTCAAATGTTCCCCTCCTACGAGTTCTTGAACGAAAAACCAATCAAGAACTTGTTCATCACTATAATATAAAGCATCTTCAGTATGTTCCCGTAAACACTTCGTATTTGGAACTCTCTCAGTTAACACTAAGAACTGAATTAGGTGATCCTCTAGCAATTTCAAAAGGCTTAGCAGTGATTACATGTCATTTTCGACCCATTGTTGGCGATAGCACAATCACCTAAAATGAACAATAGGAGAATTCCATTTGTCTGTCCCGATATCGATTGCTATGTTGGTGCTTTGAGTCCACGTCAAATAGGCAATGGATTGGACTACTACAAGGGTCGTACTACAATGTCTGGCTATGGTCTTGGTAGCTGGTTTGCTAGGCTATTTCGTTCTGCACTACCCCTTGCCAGAAAATATCTTGTGCCTGCTGCATCAAATTTTGCTGCCTCCACACTACAGGAATGGGGGTCGGGCAAGAATTTCAAGGAGAGTGTTAAGGAAAATATTATATCTTCAGCAAGAGCCGTTGGTGAGCAACTAAAATCTCGACAAAATGGGGAGGGATTGAAAAGGATGCGTGCACGTCATTCACTCATCAGTCTTCACCCAGGCGGGAAGCGAAGGACATCAACAAGGACTTTGAGGAATAAAACAAGGAAGACCAATAAGCAGAAGAAGAAAAAGAAGAAGATTGTTAGATCAAAGAAGGATTTCTTCTCTTAAGATGACTTATCTCCCCCACAAGGAAGCATATCCATCAATTAGTTCCTCATTGAGTCTATTCAATGCTGAAAATGTTGATGTCAGTGTCAAGTATGGTTACTATGAACAATTTCATCCCCAACAACCCCTCTCGGAAAATATACACTTTAAATTATATATTTTCTTATATATTTTCCAATGAAGACTATTTCATTGATTTGTCATCAACATTTATTGATTTAAATGTTGCGGTGAAGAAAAAGACAGATAATACAACTCCAAATGCTGCCGATGGTCTCTCCTACGAAAACTGTATTCTACACAATCTATTCAAACAAATTAATGTATTTATTAATGGAACATTGGTGAGCACTAGCAATAATTTATCAAACTATGCAAGCTACATACAATTTATGATGATGACACCAAAGGCATACAAGGAGTTGAGAGGACAATCATTGGGCTATGAATATCGATCAGGTGTTGATACTGACAGTGAGTTGACTACTGCAGTGACCCAAGAGTATCATCTGGTTGGAAAATTAAATCATGAGATATTCAATATTTCCCAATGGCTACCCCCTAATGTCAAGATTGACATAAAGTTACAGCTGGCCCCATCGAATTTCATTTTGAGAAAAACACTTCCTGCAGCACCCGATGCAAATGTCATTATCACATCGGCAATTCTCCACGTCCGAAAACAACAAGTTATGAGCTCTGTTGCATTGGCAGTGGAAAAGCTAAGAGCCAATGGTAATAACATTAAACTTCTTGTCCCCATACGATCACCAATCAACGTCACATTGCCACCGGCTCTCGTAGCTATAGCGAATCATCATTTATCAATGGAGAAATCCCATCAAAATTGGCTTTGGCCTTTGTGAAGAGTGGCAGAGCTGTTGGATCCTGGACTGAATCCCCCATGATTTTAATTTTTTCGGTCTATCTAGCCTTGTGTGCAAAGTGAATGGTATTCCACTGTACACTCTATCATTTGACAAAAAATCCTATAGAACTCTGAACGAGTTGACCATGCAATCCCTAGATCATGACTATCAACTATTTGAAAATGGAATAACCGATTCAATGTATTCAAAAAATCATGGGGTAATTGTTTTGGACTTGTCGGGGACTCAGGATATGAGCATAGTACGAACAGGGAATGTACGTTTAGAGTGTACATTTGCCGATGCTTTGACTGAGAGTATCACGCTAATATCACTGAGTCAATTTGAAACCTATTGGGAAATCACACCTGACGGCAGTGTTCTACTAGACCTAGCACCATGAACACAAACCAAATAATCAACGTATTTAGTATGGATCCCTACATGTCCCAGTACAAGTCCTATTGCATACCTTCGGACTTCATTGAAAAAATTCCAAGTGTTAACAATACCCTAATCATTGTTAATAGCAGTCCATCGACTTTGAAGACCGGTCATTGGCTATGCATCTTTCAAACAGCGAAGAATATTGAATTTTTTGATCCTCTTGGTCTATCGTATAAATTCTACACGCCATACATCAGCAACTTCATTGAAAGCAGTGGGAAAACCATTATTCAAAATCAACGAAGAGTACAGGATTTAACGACTAAGACATGTGGCTTTCATGCACTACTCTTTTTCATGTTCAGATGTCGTGGCTACACCTACAAGCAGTTTCTCGACATCTACGTTGACTTACCTCGATTGAACGACTTTCTAGTGGAAAATATACTTACAAGCGTATTTAATATTGATTTTAGTGCCCTACGAATAAAATGTTCTAAAAATGTATGTGAAATTGTTTATTAATAAAAATTTATATACATGATAAAACGACTTTTCTACTCTTTAGATTTCATCTTCTACTAGGTATAGGTATTTGTCGACAACAACTAGTGCAGGTAGATTATCTGAATTCACAGTGTACTGATCCTGATGTAGTGCAATGTCAGGGTCACATTTTCTACAATAGAGTGTAACTTCACTCTTGTCATATCTCTTTGTATAGTCAATGATACTATTCTCATTCATTCTATAGAATTCACATGTTTCAATTTGTTTATTTGAAGTAATGTCACAAATAGTGTCCTCAAGCGGCGAATCACATTCCGTCACAGCCAAATAAAAATCAGTGGGCTTATAATCATAGTAGTCATTGTCTTCACAACGATGACGTAGAAACCAAATTCTTTTGTTGTTCCAGCGGTTGAATCGTTGACCCGTTTCCTCCTCCCAGAACAATCTAAAACCACGACGATACCAATCTCTTAGCAATAAACTAAAATCACGCTTAGGATTCTTTCCAATCATACGGGATATGTATTCTCCCACTGATTACATTTATCATAATGGCAATTGGAACATAGGTGGCCTCTAGGATGAGAGTCACACACCTCTTCATGACAGGAATTACAACCTTTAATTTGTACAGCATATCCTCTATGCAATTTACACGGGTTGCATAATCTACCCTTTTCATCATACTCACCAATCATTGTTCAATTCTCACATGATGACCAGCTGCCCAGTGTGTACATACATAGTGGACATGTATGGACATTTTTTCGTGTGTTAACACTCTCACTGTCACAATGAAACTGAGCTAGCAACAACAAAAAAAATTGAGAGAGAGAGAGAGGAGTAAATATCTCCGTTGTCTCTGATTGGCTGCCTAAAAAACAGGTGTCAGCTCGAAAAAAAAACCACTCTGGTTGAAAAAAAACTTGGAGTTGAAACAAATTTGTGCGGGGAATCCCCCGTTCATACTGTTATCTTTTTTGCAATGTTTAGGAACAGGCGGGGAATCCCCACTCGTTTGGAATGGTACCAACAGGACATAAGCAAATAGCACGTAGTTTTATAACGTGTTTAATCACGTGTAGTTTTAAGAATGTGTATGTGAACTCATGACGTACATTCATTGTGCAATTGACAACAAAAACAGAAAAAAAAACCTGTTTGACCACATTATACACTGCCAAATAACCGCTGGCTGCAGACTATGCCTTGGAAAGCTACCATGGAACGTGCCGTACGCAAATAACATAAGAATTGCTATACAGGCAGCAGAAGTATAATATTGATTACTACTTATGGATCATAAAGTTCCCCTTCAAAACATATTGCGTTGGTAAAACTTTCTTAAATATTGCATTAGCTTAGAAATCTGACTATGTTAATGGTCAGTTTTGATTTTTGACAAAAGAAAAACGTCTGAAAGTACCCCTTCTCCCCAACCAAAATTCCAGGACACATCCCTAACACAGACATAAGAGATCAAGAAAACAAACCAAAGGCCTCAAGGAAATTAGTAACATAAAAAGACTACAAAATGAATAAAAAGATGCATAAAAAGATGAATGGTCTTAAATGAACACAGTTCCAGGTTCTTAGGGGGATATCACAGCATTAACCATGAAGAGGGGGAATTTATTTATTTATTGAAAAATCCGTAAAATGAACACACAACAAGACGGAGCACTTAAAAAAAAAGAAAAAAAGAATGAAAAAGACACAAACTACAACAAACTGAACCAACAAAGAAAACGAATCACTGAATGAGCAGATGGGACCATTCGTGTAGATTTCGGCGTAAAATTTGAGGTAATTGGCAATTGGATTTGAGGTAATCGGCGTGAAAACAGAGGTAATTGGATATCTCCTTAGCAATGTCTCCATGTGGGAGGAATCCTTAACTAAGAATAGCTGCAATGTAGGGCCAAATTACTATTTAATACTAGATAGATGTCCAAAATCAATAAATACGAACTCTATAATTTTTTTTTGGTAAAGCAGTATTTATTTACTAGTAATATGGAAATATAAAGAAACTCACTAGTATAAAAATACAAGAGCAGGTAAATTTAGAAAATATAATTCCAAAAAAAATTGTCCCCCCTCCTTTTGATTCTTTGTCTCAGAAAATATACCAAATCAAGTTAAGCGAGTGGCGAATGTTAAAAAAAAAAACGCGTTATTTTATTCTGAATAGCTGCAGAGTAATTTATATTAGTTCTGATATTAAACTGCATTCTTCAATTATTCCTAGCTTTCAAAAGAAAAACGTCTAAAATAAAACACAAATAAAACAAATTAACAAAAAGACCATAAAAAACAAAATAACTTACCAAGTCCAATAGAAAGACTAAGTAAAAGGAGAGGAATCATCATTGAATAAACCATTGCAAGCCAATGCAGATATAGTCAAAACCAATTCCTTGTATCCTGAAGTATAGATGAATATCAAAATAATGCAAATAGTAATTTACAACTAATACAAGTGCCTAAAAAATTGTCAAACCTGAAAATACATTAGCCTACTATATTTGCACATATACAATAAGCAGATAAATGTTCAAGTGTGGTAATCCAAGTTATAAATATGTTCTGGCTAATGTTGTAACTGGTAAAATTTGTCACGGTAATATCGGGTATTTCAACATAATTTTACGGATCCCCGTAAAATTGGCATTTCACCTATTTTTCACAATTTACCTATTTTACGTAATTTACCTATTTTACTGGTATTTTATGTATGATACCGGTATCTTACATATATTACGACAGTGTGGCCAGATCGTGAACAAAAAAGTAAGCCGCAGCCTTTGAAAAACAAGCCAAAAATAAGCCAGACAATTTTTTGCCCAAAATCTAACTTTACTTTTAATGGTGTCCAAGTTTTGACGGCCGTTTTATAGAATTACTCACCACTATTCAGGTCCTTTGATCCTACTGGCATTATCCACCTTTCAATTGTTCCCTGGTTTGCGGAAGTTCAGTTCCAGTGTAGAGATTATTTTGAGGCTGCATTTAGTAGAATTGCGATAAACCGCTACCCCATGTGGAACTCTAGAGACTTTACAGAAATTCCCGCGCGCTATGTTCAGAAAATGCTCGACCGTGCTTACTTTCCTGTCCAACAGTTCGGGGAAAATTATTGACAAGGACGCCCACTGGCTCAATTTCTCCTGTGTTAGTTCAAGCACTGTCCGCTTGTGCGCCGCAATTTCTGTATCCCATAATTTCACTGAGCTGGACCTCCAATTACTATAATGATACTCTGTGCCTGTCCCAGGCCCTGGGGGGTAGTGAGGACACCTGAATTTTTGCTATCTGACTTTTGAGCAATTTTTAACTTAATGGCTATCTCAAAATTTTTATTGGATGTATTTGGGGAAAAGGAGCATGGGGGGCTAGTTGCCCTCCAATCTCTTTTTACTCTAAAAAACTGAACTAGAACTTTCAATTTCCAATCAAATTAGCCATCTCTGAAGTTTTTACAAGCATCCCTTCAATAAGAGCCACATATTCCCCAGGGCATAACTTACAACACCTGCCCCTGGGCTCTGGGGGGGGGGGCTGTGTTGACCCTGGAGTTTTTGTTATATGATCTTTGAACTATTTAAAAAAAAGCTATCTCAAAGTTCTTATTGGATGGGTTTGAGGAAAAAAGGGAATGGAGGGGAGGGGGGGGGGGCTAGGTGCCCTACAATCCCTTTTGACTCTTAAAACTGAACTAGAACTTTCAATTTCCAATTAAATGAACCCTCTTTGAAGTGAATATGAGCATCCCTTCCATAAGACTCATATATGCCCCCAGGGCACAACTTACAATGCCTGCCCTGGGCCCTGGGGGGTTGTGTTGGCACCAGAATTTTTGTTATATGATCTATGAATATTTTTATTGGATACATTTAAAATTTTTATTGGATGCATCAGGAAAAAAAGAGGTTTGGGGGGGGGGAGCTGGCTACCCTCCAATATCTTGTGATGCTTAAAAAGTGAACTAGAACTTTCAATTTCCAATCAAATGAGCCCTCTCTGAAGTTTATATGAGTATTCCTTCCATTAGGCCTAATGCCCAAAACCTCCCCACCCCCATGGAAAAAATTCATACATCTTTCTCAATAGCAAATACTTTATATAAACAATGGACAAATGTCATAACTTAAATAACTTTCTCCAGGGGTTTTGTGGGGTCAAGTTACACTTGTAGTTATGTTATTCCAACTGATTAAATCTTTTAAAAATTAATATTTTCCTGGTTAATTTTTATTATAAGCCCACCCAGCATGAGCAGTCTGGAGGAGAGTATGGAGGAGTTGAATTCGAATTTAATTGGAGATCAATCACCCCAGGGTTAAACTAGAATTCCTCCCTCAAAATATGAACAAATTGAATCCCAAACTGCAATCCATGATTTTAAACAGCTCTTAAAAAGGGAATTTAATGGATATGCCCAAGTATATGTTGATTGATCTTTAAGTGAAGAGGGATGTGGAAGTGGATGCTTTTTAAAAGAGCTCAGCCTATGCATTGTGAAAAAACACAAGGCAGTGACCAGCACAGTAACAGCTGAAGTAGCTGCAATCAATTTGTGCTTAGAGACCCTAATTAAACTGAAACAGAGCAATTAACATATAGCAATATTCTCTGACTCTAAATCTGCTTCTATATCCTATGAAACACTAACTTTGAAACACTGGGCATAGGCCTACATCAAACCAAAGAAAACCTAAGCAGCCTTGGAAGATTAGGCTTTGATACTAAATTTCAATATATACCTAGTCATCTAGGTAAAGAAGGAAATGAAAAAGCAGACAAGATAGCAAAGCAAGAAGCAAAAAGCCAAATGGAACCAGTGAAATCTCTAACTATAAGGGATACAACTAGATTATGACTAAAAACATTGCTTGAATTAAAGCCACCAAATTTATCCCCCTTTCCAACCAGTATACAATCAGTCCGGTTCAACTGCCTGTGTTCAAATACAGCTAACTTCAACCACCACTCTCCTTCATACAAAATAAAGCAGCCAAATGGAGAAGTTGCCAATAGCCCATTTTGCAGGTACTGTAAAAACACAGAAGAAACCCCTGAGCATATACTATTGAATTGTAAAATACTGGAAAGAAAACTGTCAATGGATCTAAATCTACAACACCATATATAGTAGGTCAAAATACGCTGACTATATTGAATTAGATAAACCCTACTATGATGTTACCTCACATTATTAGCTAATAGCTGATTTACATCTTTCCATATTCATCCACATTTTGAATATTAATAAGCAGTGTTTACAACAAGGCAGTTTACTATAACAGTTAAGATTTGGATCTATTGTCAACCCAGCCCAGAAAGAAGAGGGGTCAATGATCTGATTTTCAGGACACTTGCCTTGATTGTCTACAGTTGATTGATTAAATTTAATATAACAATGAACCTTGTTTATTTCAAAATCTGAAAGGTTTTTTTCTAAATAACAAAACTATAGGATAACTTCCATAGTTGCTGTCTGTTAAAGGTAATGTCTCATGTTTAATTATCAATGTTGTGGTCAAGATTTGTAGACTATTGGCCAAGATTGATAATTCTGAAAATTAGTAGTGGTCAAGATTAAAGTCTCAGCTGCCAGGTAAAGGACATACTGCATTCTAATCAGAGATACAGCTCAGATTAGGCACTGGCTAATCACTAGGAGTCTTACCCTATAGGCCTAGGCTACAGCAACAGTAACAAAGAAATCAGACATCAAAGCAAGGGTAACTCATCTACTTATCCTGCTCCTGTATTTATATATCTCTTTCTGATATTTTCATTAGTATTATATGGTACTTTATTACATATTAGCTATTAGCCTATATTATATATAACTAATTTCTCTAGTATTTAACTATAGGCTAATACATTGGGAAAAATGAATAAAAGTGAGTCTGAAACAAGATTGATTGCTTCAGGTTTGCTTATGTCACAAGCTGATGCTCATCACTGCTAAAAATGGGGGTGCAAACCAGTCATGTACACCAGCTATTTTTCTGTGGCATGTACCCAATTTGCTGGTAGCCAATGCATTGAGGTACACACCTCAATGCATTGGGTACCCCCCCCCATACCAGTTAGGGATTAATTGTTTTATGTACAACCATCAACATATAATGTACTCCTTCACCACTGTAGTAGTATACCACAGGATCTGTACCTCAGAATTTGATACCTACATCTAACCAAGTGTACTGATTGTGGGGTGTAGCACTCAAATTCTTAGGTACAGATCCTGTGGTGTACTACTGCAGGGGTGAAGTAGTACATTATGTTGATGGTAGTACATAAAACAATTAATATCCCCAACTGCCCCATAACAATTTTCACTTTTGCATGTATTCTGAGAAAACCAATGACCAATTTGCTTCTTCCTTTGAGCATATTTAAACTGAAGTGATGCAAAGAAAACCTCAAATATAAATAAATGTATTTTCTCAGAATAGGCCTAGACAAAAAGTGAAAACGGGTATGGGGGTACCCAATATATTGGGGGCAGTACCCAATGCATTGGGGTGTGTACCCAGTCGGCTAGGCTGTGTACCCAATCTGTTTGTACAGATACAAACCACAGAAAATAGCTAGAGTGTACATGACGACTCCTGGACAACTCACATGAACTAAACAGTTAAACAGGATCTGTAGATGTTACAGACATGTCTGTTATGAGTTTGATTCCTGGCATTATTCTATACTATAAGTAACAGCTATATCTACTGTACCTTCAGCTGTAGTTCAACCCCATGACTTAATTGCTAATGCTTTTTATGCTGTTGTTACGAAGCCACGTGTCTCTTAAGATTTGAAAACTTCACCGCAGTGCCGCGGTTAAAACGTATTTTGACGTAGAGGTAAAACGTGATTTGACCTTTCATGAGCAGTTCGTTGTCGTTCGAAAATCGGATGATTGCCAAAAAATATAAATTCTTCCCGAAAAGTAAATCACGCCAAGAATAAGCCAGCTCAAAATAAAAATAGCCAAGTTTTAAGCCACAAGCCAGTTCCAAAAATTTTCACGCCAGTCACCAACAAAATAAGCCAGTTTGGCGTAAAATAAGCCAATCTGGCACTGTATACGACGCTTGTAGTTTTCACAGAACAATATTGCAAAGGGACTGGCAGAAACAGGTTTGGATATGATTTTGTTTCGTGTACAGCTGTATTCCAAGTTTAAAAGGTCGTCTGTTTGACCACACAATGAAGTATATTGTAATTACATGTAATTATAATTTTAAAATGGTGAATATTAGCTGAAATAAAATTATATTAGTTCTTTGAGAAGGGCTACAAGCAGGATTAAGACATGACAAACAAGAAATAATAATAAAATCAAATAGCCAAGAAAACGAGGGTAATCTCTGCCAGTGGACAGAAAAGAAGCAAAAATAACATAAGCAGATATTTCATCTGGGACTTCCGCCCAGCCGTCTTAAGTGCTAAGAAAAAGAAACAAAACTAACCTTTTGAAGTAACTAACAGAGCATCAGAACACTGAATTAAACAAACCAAAAACCAATAAATAAGACTATTATAAATAAAAACGACTAAACCAAACATAAATAAGCGTAATAAATAAATAAGACTAAACCAAACAGAATAAATAAGACTATTCACCAAATAGATTTGACAAGAATCCTTTGCTTAGTGATTAACTTAGCCTGTCTACTGACCTAATTTTTATTAAAAGCGCAGTCAGATGATACTAATTTAAACCGGAGAAAAAGTCATTTGAATCCTTTAATTTTAAGTTATTGTAAATTGGGTTTATAGGAAAATCTCCAGTATCTCTGTTTCAAACAGTCTCAATTTGTAGATTTTTTCATTTTCAATTGCCTTCCTGAAAAATTTAGGCAGCCATTTGCTTTAGGTATTTAAATCACCACATCAGAAATAACTAAATAATCTGGATTTTCAACAATGTGGAGGACTAAAGCAGAATTAATATCCTCATTCGTATTTTAAACTTCACATCTCAGAGAAATCTTCTGCTCATGCTGTCGTTCCCCTGGGAGCCTCTTCTGAGATTTAGTCTGCTTTTCAAGCAATTACTACTGAATTATTTGTTACTGACTACATCATCTTTAGAAATTCTTAAGATAAGATTTATTCATCATGAAATACACATACAATATTACATTTTACTATTTTCCCAAAGGCTCATTGGCCTGTAAAGAAGGGGGAAGACAAACGAATCACTCAGAGAAGAAAAAAACAAAAAATAAATAAAACGTAAATAATAAAACTACAGAAAACAAAACTAAAAAGATTGAATAGACTAAGTTAATGAAGTAGATTAAGTAGATTAAATAGACTCCAATAAAATAGTAATAAAGATATAAAAAATAAATAAATAGATATAATAACTTCTAAGAAGCCAAAGACTTTAACATTTTTTTTTAACAGGCCGAATGAGTGGCCCTTATTTTTAAGCAGTTTTTTTGAAAGAATCTTTAGATTCTTTCAGGCGTGAGAGGGGCATTAGTCACTCTCCAATCACTTTCAACTATTAAAAAAGGCACTAGCCCTTTTAATTTTCAATTAAATGAGCCCTTTGAAGTTTCGACGACACCGCTTTCAATAAAAACCTTATATGCCCCCAGGGCATAACTTACAACCCTTGCCCTGAGAGCTGTGGGGGGGAGGGGCTGTCATCTTTAAAGACCTAATTTCCAAAACTTTCAACTACGTTGAATAAAATGGCTATCTATTAACTTCGATTGGATGTGTTTGGGGAAAAGGTGGGCGTGAGAGGGGGTTAGTTGCCCTCAAATCACTTTCGACTATTAAGAAGGGCACTATCCCTTTGATCTTCCAATCGAATGAGCCCTTTTTCAAGTTTCTACGACAAATATTTCAATAAAAACCTTATATGTCCCAAGGGCATAACTTATAACCCTTGCCCTGAAGACTGTGGGGGGAATGTCCTATTCAAAGCTATAATTGCCAGAGGATATCCGATCTGGGCGACTTTTAATTCCTGGCCAACGACAGTGTCTGAAAATCAACACAACTTCGTTTAAAAGAAATTAGATTTTAAGGTAAAAAGCTTTGAGACTGTAACTTTTCGAAAAGTCTACTACTAATAATTAGTCAGCAAAACAGTAATACGCAGGGGAGGGAGGCTTTGAGTTCCTTTCACCTTGATAGCTCAATACTCTAGGATTTCCCTCATGATCAGGGCCGTTCAAGAGGAGGGGTGGGGGGCAAACCAGAGCAGCTGCCAGGGCACCGTGGCTAGGGGGGGGGTTTAAAATTTGCCCAATTTGTAAAATTTTTCAGTTATGATTTTTTTTTAATTATTATATTTGAGTCAGGAGGCTGCAGCTAATTTTTCCCCGGGCAATACCGACCCTTCGAACGGCTGTGCTCATGATATCCTTTATTTTCCCTTAGTCATGTCTTCGTTCTTCAAATGTGCCCAAATAAATTCCTTTGCATGCAACCCGTAAGATGAATGCCAAATTCTGTGCGTTTTAGTAAATCAAATTAAGGACTTGGAAAACAATTATCTAACATTAGTCTTCAATTAGCAATTCGAATCACGATATTTTATTGTGAATATAATGTCCTAGGAAATGGCACACGTATTGAAGTGTCTAAAGAGTATTCTTTCTTCTAATGGTTAATTATTTCTGAGTGCTAAGTCTTAATCTCATTCTAATGAAAAAAAAACCTGATTCATGCATACTCAATTTACATTTAACAACTAAAAAGTAAGCATTCTTTTGATCATGATGGTATACATTCAAACCATATAAAATGAGCATCCCCCAAAGCAATCCTTCTTCTCGCTACTCTCTTTACAACTATTCTTTCTACTGGAGATCTTCCAACTAGCTTTTCTCGTGCTACCACTTCACCCCTTTCAAAAAAGGAGGGAATACGAATCGATGTTCTGATTACAGGCCGATTACTGTTTCGTGCCAGATTAGCAAAGTTTTTGAGTTAGTTTTATTAAAGTATCTGGAGTCTTGTAACCAAGGCCTGATTCAAATTGGGTTCCGTAAGGGGCTAAGCATGGATGTGGCTCATACCCTCCTTTCAAGAATAATACCCTTTTGTAAGCAATTGGATAGTTTATACACTTGCGTTAGATTTTGCAGCGGCGTATGATTCAATTATCCATTCTTGGGTTATGACTGCGCTTCTCAAGAATAATGTCCCACTACCAGTAGTTTTGGTTTTAAAAAAGTGGTATGGCTCATCTCGTATTCATATTAAGTGGAATAATCAGTTTAGTGATCATAATGTTAAGCTATATAGGGGACTGAGGCAAGGAAGCATTATTTCTCCTTGGATTTTAAATATTACTGGTTCGGGGCTATTTGATCAAATTCAGTTGACTTTTATTTGTTATAAAGGTTATGTTCTGTCGTGGATTGCTTACGCAGATGATTTACTCCTTTTGAATCGATCACTTCAGTCACTTCAAAAAAATGTAGATTTTTTAGCAAAGGTTTTTAGTGAGCATGAACTTCGTTTTCGCCTTGAAAAGTGTCAGTTTTTAATTTTTATTTTTAAACTTGTGGAATGTTTTTTATATCTTGGTGTGCCTTATGGACCAACTTAATTCGGAAATTTCTGTTCGTATTTTTAAACTTGTGGAATGTTTTTTATATCTTGGTGTGCCTTATGGACCAACTTTATCTCTATGCCGTGCTTCTATTTCTAAAGCAGTTAAAATTAGAATAGCGTCTAGTTTCGGGGCAGTAATTTGTCTCCGCGATCTTCTTTCTCGGAAATCACTGGCTCGGGTATATAGTACTTTCGCTTTGCCTAAGATTTTACTTTTTTCATCTGAATCAAATACTTTTTCAAATACTGAATCAAATCTGAATCAAATATTGAATCAAATACTGAATCAAAATCTGAATCAAATACTGAATCAAAATCTGAATCAAATACTTTTTTAATGAATACATATAAAATAAAAAAACCTGTTGATGTTTTGGAAAAAAAAAAACAAAAAAGTTTTATTCAATTTACCTCCTTTTTCTCATAATTTACATAAAGCTGCTTATGAAGCTTAATTTTTTTTTTTTTTATTAATTATTGAATGAAGTGTTAATTTGTATGGTAAGTTTGATTGAAGGCCTTTGCGTACTCGTTGTTATATGGTTTAAATGAATTTTATGGCCTGTTGATTAACGGTTATTTTTTAAATTTTACTCTTCGTATTCGGAGGAAATAAAAAGTTTCAATTGAATTGAAAGGCACGGGCATTTGATGATATGAAGCAGGACGCACAGTGCAAAAAATGTTTGTTGGATGCCAAAGATCCGTAAACCCCTTTTGTACAAAACAGGTATTTTGAAGCCAAAAGGCATGTACCATGTTACCACTAGAAAAATATATGTCCCCAGGGCATAACTTATAACCCTCGCCCTGAAGACTGTGGGGGGAATGTCCTATTCAAAGCTATAATTTCCTGAACTTTAAACTGCGTGGAACAAAATGGCTATTTCAAAATTTTGATTGGATGTCCTTTGGGGAAATGGTGGGCGTGGAAGGGGTGTTAGTTGCCTTCCAATTACTTTCGACTATTAAAAAGGGCATTAGCCATTTCATTTTCCAATCGAATGAGCCCTTTATGAAGTTTCTATGACAACGCGTTCTGTAAAAAACCTTATATGCCACCAGGGCATAACTTACAACCCGTGCCCTGAGGGCTGTGGGGGGTTATCATCCTCAAAGATATAATTTCCTGAACTTAAAACTACGTTGATTAAAGTGGCTATCTCAAAATTTTGATTGGATGTGTTTGAGGAAAAGATGGGCGTGAGAGGAGGTTAGTTGCCCTCCAATCACTTTCGACTATTAAAAAGGGCACTAGTCCTTTGAATTTCCAATCGAATGAGCCTTTTTTGAAATTTCTATGACAGCGTCTTCTATAAGAACCTTATATGCCCCCAGGGCATAACTTAAAACCCTTGCCCTGAGGGTTGTGGGGGAGTGACCTCCTCAAAAACATATTTTCTATCTGGAAATCAACTACGCTGAACAAAATGGTTATCTCAAAATTATGATTGGATGTGTTCGGGGGAATGGTGGGCATGGGGGGGGGCTAGTTGCCCTCCAATCCCTTTCGACTATTAAAAAGGGCACTAGCCACTCCAATTTCCAATCGAATGAGCCCTTTTCAAAGTTTCTACGACAACTCCTTCGATACGAAGTGCCCTGGTATGGAAAAAGAAAAAGAAAAAAACAAAAAATAATAATACACTGTGCCAACATCGTTCTTTACTTATGCAGCGCTATTGCGCTGCCTATGACAAAAGGAAAATAACGTCTATACTATATGAGGAATGTTGCTGAACACGGCTGTCAAACACTAATTTCACCCTGTACTTCCTGTAGAGTATCTTATTTTACCAATTTTACTTACCAAGTTTTTGTTTTACGGTAATTCTATAACATTAGCCTATTTCTTCCAGTATTCCTTTAATTTTTAAAGCCTAAATGGGAGAAGTTTGTTATTTCTTATATTAAGCAATATATGGTGTCATTACAATGCCTTGCTTTTTTCCACTGAATTCGACATTATTGTCATCATCTGAAGAAATTTTTTTTTTTTTTTTGTTATTCTCTAAATATGTATATTTTTTTGTGTCCCTTTATTGCATGGGTGGAGAAATTTATTATACATGGATTTCCCAGGGTTAGTCAAGAAAAATCCTAAAATTTTAAATTGTTCAATATACATGAACATCTAAACATAAAGGCTGAAAACAATATTTTTGAAAGCAACAGAATTCCAAGAACAAAATGTCCTGCTACTCGCTAAGGGCCTGCCTTAGCTATGGTACATCTATAGTCTTAATCAGTCATATAGCAGTTGTCAATTCAAAGTCTAAATAGTTAAAGGATAAAACATATATCAGCTTGGCAGTTTTTAGTAGTTTTGAACTAGGTAAAAATTTAGACCTTACTATTGAATGGCAGTACTGCATATTCCAAGCAGACGAAACAGTACACATTATAAGATAATGAACTCTTTTTTAGTAATTTTTCAAAGAAAAGTAAAGGCCATGTCAAAATTAAGATAAGAAGAAATAAAAACCTGCAATAATTCAAACTCAAAATAAGCAGAAATATTAAAGAACAAGTGAAATCCGAATCGAGCAAAAAGAAAAAAAAATCAATCATAGAAACAATCATAGGAAAAAAAAAACATACGATAGGTACTAATATAAATGAATATATGAATCATAGATTGATCAAAGCTAATTGCAAGGCCGTACCCAGGATTTTTTTTCGGAGGGGGTTTTACTCAAAGATTTCTTTTCGGGAGGAGGGGGGTTTACACAAAAAACTCTCAAAAAACGCATACAAAATTTGTTTATATTCATTTCTGTTACGTTTTTACGAGTCAAACAAACATTTCGAGGGGGGAGGGGATCCAACCCCTTAACCCTCCCTCATGGTACGGCCTTAGCTTATTGAGTATGCAAATCAAGCTTAAAACGAACAAGCATCTTTTGCTACTGAAGTATGAATGAAACCCAAAACGAACATAATAAACAATCATACAACAGGTACTAATATAAATGAATAAATAAATCTTAAAACGAATAAAACTTAAATTGAATATGAACGTCAATCTTAACATAAACGAAAATCTCTAAACACAAGAGTTTGGATACTGCCTCCTTCCCTAACTGTAAAAGTCAAAAACCTACTGCGTCATTGGCATTTTATTGAAAACTATATGTGGAAAGAACTAATAAAATCAAACTGGATTTATTATATACAATGATTTTAACTGTTGAAAGCTCAACAGTTCAAGATTTTATTTCACAGTAATTTTTATTTTCATTTTTAATGCTGTAATAACTGGAAAAGAAAATATTTGTAATATAATTCGTTTTCAGTGAAGCGCCAATGACGCAATAGGCTTTAGACTTTTGCAGTTACGGAAGGGGGCAGTATCCGAACTCTTGTTTCTAGTGAAACTATATTTGCTTAAAGAGTCTTGGAAAGAACTAATAAATTAAACTGAAATTTTGATATATAATGATATTAATTGCTGATAGCTCATGAGTCCAAAATTTTATTTTACTGTAATTTTTATGTCTATTTTCAATGTTGTGATAAGTACAAGACAAATATTTGTAATATAATTCGTTTTCAGTAAAGCACCAATGAAGCAGTAGATTCGCCTGGCCAGGTGTCAGCTCCAATGATTTTTGGAATAAAATGTCGTTAATAAGTTGTTTTTTGGAGGGGAGACATAGAGGGAGGGCCAGGGGTCAGCTCCCATGATATTTGGAATAAATGTCGTTAATATTTATTTTTTTCGGAGGGAGGGGGGAGGGAGCGCAGGGGGTCATCTCCCATCTTTTTTGGAATAAAATATCGTTAACAATCTTTTTGCAGGGGGGGGGGGTCAGCCATGGAGGGCCATGGGTCAGCTCCCATAAGTTTTAGAATAAAATATCATTAATATCTGTTTTTTTTTTTTTGGGGGGGGGGTCGTTCCATGAAGATTCAGGGGTGGATGCATTTGGGGGCCTAGTTGTCCTCTGATCACTTTTGACTCTCGAAAAGGGAACTAGAACTTTCAGTTTCCAATCAAATGAGCCTACTCTGATACTTATACAACCACTACTTCCATGAAAACCTTATGTGCCCCCAGGGCTTAGTTTACAACACTTGCTACCGGGTTCTGAGAGGTTGGGTCAAACCTGTAGTTTTGTTATTTCATCTTTGGTCTATTTTCAACAAAATGGCTATTTCAAAAATTCGATAGGAGGCATATGGGGAAAAAGGGAATGGGGGGGGGGGGCTAGTTGGTTTCTGACCAATTTTAACTTTTAAAAAGGAACTATAACTTCCAATTTCTAATCCTTTGACCCCCCGCCCCCCCCCTGCCTGATTTTAATAAGACAACACCTGTTCTGGGGCTCTGGGAGAGTGGACCAACCCCATAATTTTTGTTATTTGATCCTTGAAACTATTTTGTAACAAAATGGCTATCTAAAAAATTTTACTGGAAGCATTTGGAAAAAAAAGGGGGGGGGGGGGGGGGTAGTTGCCCTCTTATCACTTTTGGCTCTTAAAAAGGACACTAAAAATTTCTGATATCCAATCAAATGACTGCCCTCTGAAGTTTATACAATGACCCTTTCCATATGAAGTGCCTCTGGGGAAAATTAAAATAAACAATAAAAAAAAACATTGAAACCTTATTGCCTTTACTATATGCAATATAGTAAAGGATTGCCTCTGAAAAGGATTGGAAGTTGCTGGAACTTCCAATTAAAAGAAGTTCAAACAAATCTTCCCAATCCCTTTTTTACCTGAGATTATACACTGGTTACTATTGAGAAGCTGACTGGTTTACACAAAAGGCTTTCAGGAACAGAGTATCTGTGTTTGTTGCCTCACCATGGTTTTGTTCGTTTGTGTTATTAATTTGATGATCAATGTCATTGCTGATTAACGTTATTTTGTAATCTTATTACTGATTTTTGTTTTGTATCACGTTTTTGCTTTTTTTCAAAAGTATTAACTCCACTAATTATCCTTTGAAGTAAGTGGGTCATAAATTGAATTCATAGGCATCATGGGTATTTCCCTAAACACATCGAATCAAAATTTTGAGTCAGCCATTTTCTTTAGGGTAGTTGAAAGATCAAGTAATTACATCTTTGAAAATGACAACCACCCATAGCCCTCAAAGAAAGGACTTTAAGTTATGCCTCAGGGGCATACAAGGTTTTTATCGAAAGGGTAGTTGTACAAACTTCGGAGGGGGCTCACTGGATTCGAAGTAAGACGTTTAGTGTCCTTTTTAAGAGTCAAAGTGATCGAAGGGCCAACAGCCCCCCCCCACTCACGTCCTATTTCCCTCAAATGCATCCGACAGAAATTTTGAGGTAGCCACTATTTCAAAAAATAATCAAGAGATCACATAGCAAGGCCTTTGGGGTTGAAACCATCCTCCAGAGTCTGGGGGTATATAATGTTTTTTATGGAAGAGGTGGTTGTGTAAACTTTATAGGGGTTCATTTCATTGGAAATGTAATGTGCTAGTTCCCTTTTAAGAGTCAAAAGTGATGGAGGGTAGCTACCCCCTAACCCCCTCTTTTCCCCAGATGCATCCAATAAAATTTTTTAAACAGCCATTTTGTTCACAATAGTCCAAAGAGCATATTACAATGCCTCCAGAGTGGACAGAACTCCCAGATCCCAGAAGCAAGGGTTGTAAGGTATGCCCCGAGAAATATAAGGTTTTTATGGAATGGGTGGTTGTATAAACCTGGGATGGGGCTCATTTGATTGGAAGTAAGAAGTTTTATAGCCCTTTTAAGAATTACATTAAATAAGGGGGGGGGGGCAACCAGAACCCCCCACCGAAGTCCGTCATTGCCCAAAACAAATATGATCAAAATGTGTTCTGCATTGCTGAAAGGTTAAAAAACTAAAAGCATTCAGTTGAGTTTTTCAGAGGATGTTGACAGGAAAAATTAAATAAAAACACATTATGTGTATACAGATTATCGAAAGGGCGCAACTCAGATATGACTGAGTATATTAATTTGGAACTTTCTGGAAATGATAAGGGAGATGATCAAAAGGACAATATTTAAATAATTTCTTAGACCACACTGCTTTTCCTTTTACAAATGGAACCTGTCACTCCCTTGTGTAAATTAAACCCGTTTTTTCTCTCTTAAACTCTCTCTTGTAGGACAATATTTGCATGCTACCACTACTACTACAGCTACCAAACTATTCCATTTACAATATTGAGGGGAAATTTGAATTAAATCAAAAGGCACTATATACATTCAAATTCCCAAATGAGTGTATCTCAAGAATTGATTTGGGTATTAAGTTGGAATTTTCAGAGAATGCTTAAAGGGGAAGATCATTTGACCAAAGGCAATAAGTCCACGCTACTATGAATGCTACTATCTTTACTACATTTACTACTACTGCTGCTACTATAACTTCAACTACCACTTTTACTGCAACTACGTGTAAGGCTAAGAGAGTTTAAATGAAAATTTCAAGAAGTAAATGAATATGCAGGTCATCAAAAGGACATATCAGCAATGTCTTAGCAATGGCTAATTATATTATGTTGAAACTTCTTGGACCTGATGAGAGGGATCTTCAACTGACCAGAAGCAATAAGTCAATACTACTGCTGTCACTAGTAATTAATTAAAAAAAACTTTTTCAAAGAACAGTAAAGAACTCAATTAAACCAAAAATGAGCAAAAATAGAATTTAATAGCCTACCAAGCATAAAACTACCACAAATCAGCATCAATAAATAAATGAAACCCAAAACAAACAGAAATTATAATAAATATCCGAGTCAAACTCAAAACAAGTAAAAACTAACATGAGTAGGCGTCACAACCCCTATGCCTTCTCAAGGCCATAACATAATTTGCCTTTACTGATTTTTTAAAAAGTGGTTTCACTTTTGTAAATTTGAAAACCCCACTAAACTGACAATGCACACTCATTTGTATTTTTTTTCCGTAAAGTGAACACTATGTTTTGGCCTTGAGAAGACATAGAGGTTGTGAACTCTACTCATGTTAATTTCTGCTCGTTCTTTGGAAAGTTTTTTTCTTTAAATTAATTTCGGCTTGGTTCGTATTTTGACTGAATGCCTGTGGGCAAGTCTTGCAACTCTTGCCGTGATGGCTAGGGGGGGATGTTCAACCCCCAAGTTACAATTATTTGAATTTTGGACTATTTTGAACAAAGCAGATTTTTCAAAAATTTCATCAGATGCCTTAGGAGAAAAAAGCGAGCAGGAAGGAAGGACTGGTTACCATCTGATTACTTTCGACTCTTAAAAAGGCCACAAAAAAATTTCGATTTCAATTGAATGAACCTCTTCCAAAGTTTATCTGACTATGCCTTCCGTAAAATCTTTATATGTAAACGATGGGTAACTAGCATAATTTATAACTCTTTATCCAAGGACTGGGGGGATTTCAAATTCGGAAAATATAGTTATTTGATATTTTGACTATTTTGAACAAAATTGCTAACTCTAAATTTTGGTCAGAAGCATTTGGAAAAAAGCACACGTAAAGAGGGGGGGGGACTGCATACCGTCTGATAACTCTTGACTTTGAAAATGGAACTAGAAATTTCGATTTCCAATCCAATGAGGTTCCTTCACAGTTTACATGGCAACTTTTCCATAAAAAAAACCTCATATGCCCCCAGGGCATGACTCACAACCATGGGCGCCCATAGACTGGATTTTATGGGGGGGGGGGCTTACCTGGTCTAATCGACACTTCCAGTGCTGTATAATTGTAATCTCAAGACAAAATATCATAGGCAGCGCGATAGCGCTGCCTAAGCAATGAGCGACGTGGGCACAATATATTGTTTTTTTTTTTAGACCAGGGCACTCCTTATAGAAAGAAATGTCATAGGAACTTCAAAAGAGCTCATGGAGGTCAACCAGCTCCTCCCCCCACGTCAATCACTTCCCCAAACACATCCAATCAAAATTTTGAGATAGTAGTTTTGGTCAGTGTAGTTTTAAGGTCCGGAAATTAGGACTTTGAGAATGAACCCCCCCCCCCAACCCTCAGAGCAAGGGTTGTAAGTGATGCGATATAAGGTTTTTTTTATAGAATGGGAGGTCGTATAAACCTCAGAGCGGGGCTCATTTGATTGGTAATCAGAAGTTCTACTGGCCTTTTTAACAGTCAAACGTGATTGGAGGTCATCCAGCCCCCCCCCCATACACCAATCATTTCTCCAAACACATTCAATCATAATTTTTGAGATAGCCACTTTGTTCAGTGTAGTTGAAAGGTCCAGAAATTATTTCGTCGAGGATAACTCCCCCCTCAAATATAGCCCTCAGGTCAAGGGTTGTAAATTACGCCCTGGGTGCATATAAGGTTTTTTTTTTTTATAGAAATGGTGGTCGTATAAACTTCAAAGAGGGCTCATCGGATTGGTAATCAGAAGTTATAGTGCTCTTTTTAAGAGTCAAAGTGATCAGAAGGCAAATAGCCTTCTCCCCCCACACACACGTCGTATTTTCCAGAAACGCATTTGATAGAAATTTTAAGATGGCCACTTGTTGTCGTAGAAACTTGTTGTCAAGAAAGGGCTATTGCCTTCTTTAATGCTCAAAATAAATAGAGGGCAACCACCACCCCCACGCCCATCATTTCCCCAAACACTTCCAGTCAAAATTTCGAGAAAGCTATTTTGTTTGTCGTAGTTTAAAAGTCCAGAAATTATGTCTTTGAGGATGAGAATCCCCTCACAGTCCTCAGGGCAAGGGTTGTAAGGTATGCCCCGAGGGCATTTAAGGTTTTTATGGAAACAGTGGTCGTATAAACTTCGGAGGGGGCTCATTGGATTGGAAGTCGGAAGTTGAAGAGCCATTTTTAAGAGTCAAATTTATCAGGGGCAGCTATACCCCCCCCCCCCCATGTCATATTTCCCCCAATGCATCCGATAAAAATTTTAAGAGAGCGTTTTGTTCAAAAATAGTCCAAAGATCTCATAACACGGCCTTTGGGGTTGACACAACCCCCCAAAGTCTGGGGATAAGGGTTTTAAGTTATGCTCCGGGGGGATGTAAGGTTTTTATGAAGAGGTGGTCTTGTGAACTTTAGAGGAGGCTCATTTGATTGGAAATACATACATCTAGTTCGATTTTAAGAATCAAGCGTGATGGAGAGAAAATAGCCCCCTCTCCCTGATTTCCTCGTTTCCCCAAACACATTCGATCGAAATTGTGAGACAGCCATTTTGTAGCCAATAGTCCAAAGAGAATATAACAATGTCTTCAGTAATCAAATATAAGAAATATTTAGGCGGACATTGAACTAAATCAAAACAAACTATGAGCATGTGAACTTTCAAAAAGGTGACAAAGCAATATTTCAAGAACAATTTATATTATTAAGTTCGATCTTTAAGAGTAAGTTGTGGGGGATTTCGAACTAGCCAGAAGGCACTATGTGTATACTGTTAGTAATACATCTACAGAAGTAGAGATGACCCTAAAGGTCCCATCCCTCAAGGTCCCATCCCTCACCCCTGCTGCCACCTACAACTTTTTTTTTACATAATTTATGTCTGTTTGTTGTCAGTGAGAATGAAAAAACAGGAATTTTGTCACATTTATGGATGTTTCACGGACGGTTATGTGTGTTGGTCAATTTATTTGATGTTTTTCATGGATGTCAACAGTAATTTATATCTATTTTTATGGTTTTTGTCAGTGAGAATGGAAAAACAGTATTTTTCTCACTTGAAAAAACAGGACTTTTCTCACATTGATGGTTGTTTCTTGGACGGTTATGTGTGTTGGTCAATTTATTTGATGTTTTTCATGGATGTCAACATCAATTTATGTCTGTTTTATGGTTTTTGTCAGTGAGAATTTGAAAAACAGGAACTTTCTCACTTTAATGGATTATTGAGTCTAATGGGGACAGGGTCAATGACACTTCCTTCAAGATCTTGTTGTTGTTTTGGACATGTACATGCTCGAGGCGAATGTTAAGAAAATCCAGGAATAGGAAACAGTTAGATCCCGTGTTTCCTTCTCAGCCAATCAGCGAGTCGGATACATATCCCTTCTCAGCCAATCAGAGGGCTTGCTTACATAGCAATTCACCCTTGAGATTTCGTATATAACAGGCATGCAATGTGATTAAATTATCAGAAACTATTGTGACACAGTGCAAACAACTAGAATGGATAATATTGATGAATTAGAAGCCTTGGCAACTTCAATTTACCATGTAAGTTCCGTTTTAGTACATTTTCAAATAAATTATTTTCCGTGGTCACCCTCCAGTATATTCAGGTAAATCCCCCCCCTCCCACTCTAGTACAAACATCACTATACAATCTTCATACTCGATAGAAACATAAAATATGTTCTTTTTACCCTCAAAACCTAACCCCCTCTCTCATTGTTTTTACAATCAAAATTCTCGCAAATAGAAATAATTCTCTTTTCGTTAAAGTTTGACTTTTCTCTATTGTATTCTTTTCTCTAACTGAGACATCCGTCGATGTTGTTATTAACCCGCTCTGGTTTTGACACAAGGCTCCAGCGCGAGGCCTATAATTAGCTGTCACCCTTTTCCTGTTTGTATACATTAGCTGGTTTTAGGCAAACTAGGTTTTCAGTGCTTTTACGTAATTCTGTGTTTGTCTGAAAATATCGGACAGCTAATTTTGTCTGCAAAATTAGCGATAGATATTTAGGGCATTGGAATTCCATGTAAGAGTGAAACGGGATTATTTCAAGCTTTCTTTCGATAAAGTTTCTTTTATATTCCCGGGAGGGGGCGTGAATCCAGGATTTTTGTTGGGGAGGGGGTTAACACTTTTAATAGTGACAAAATAGAAATGAAAAGATAATTGTTTCTTACTTCAGTGTCTAACCATTTCTCTTCGACATTTAGTGATTTTAGCTATAACATTTGAATAAAAGGCAGTAAGATATATTCTTTATTGATATGCCTTTCGCTTGAATATATCGCAAGATTAACTCAATGAGAGGGTAGACCTAGGGCGGGTTAATTTTCCTAAATTTAGGGGGAGAGAGTCAATTTGAATCCAGGATTTTTGTTGGGGAATGGGCTAACGCTTTTAATGGTGACAAAATAGAAATTAAAAAATTAATTGTTTCTTACTTCAGTGTCTAACCATTTCTCTTCGACATTTAGTGATTTTAGCTATAACATTTAAATAAAAGGCAGTAAGATATATTCTTTATTGATATGCCTTTCGCTTGAATATATCGCAAGATTAACTCAATGAGAGGGTAGACCTAGGGCGGGTTTATTTTCCTAAATTTAGGGGGAGAGAGTCAATTTGAATCCAGGATTTTTGTTGGGGAATGGGTTAACGCTTTTAATGGTGACAAAATAGACATGAAAAGATAATTGTTTCTTACTTCAGTGTCTAACCATTTCTCTTTGATATTTTAGCGATTTTAACTATAGCATTTGAATAAAAGGTAGTAAGATATATTCTTTATTGATCTACATTGCGCTTGCAAAAAAAAAACGCAAGATTAACTCAATGAGAGGGTAAACCTATATGCATTTTTACTTTTTGCTTTGCTGAAAAAGGGTGGAGGAGGGGGCTTCTTTGAGATAAATGCTTTTCTAGACAAATTATGTCTGACAATAAATTCTGTAGAAGAGGGTACTTATTTTCCTTCTTTAAAAAAGGATGAAATTATTTTCTTTACTAAATTTTTTCTCTTCTTTAAGGACAATGGTGAAGAATGTGCCCCACCTCCCAGTAAGAAAGCACGGGGTCAAGGTAAAACCTCTGCAACAGTTGTTCAATATGGCCGTTGGCCGAAACCCCCAGCTCCACACTGCCTGCCCAAGTGCAGCCATCTGTGCAAGCCCATGACATCACTGGCTCGACTGCACAAGTCCGTACCGTCACAGGTCCTACTGTACAAGCCGCAGCCCAATCTGCGCAAGAAATTAATGACGTCGGCCCGTCCGCCCTCCAACATGCACTACCCGGACCATCTGGCACCCAAGTGCAGCCAGGATTTGCAAATGTGAGCATTTTCCCATCTAGTTTCTATCTATTTCTTCCAATGTTTTTTAGTCTTTTCTTTTCACTATTTTTCAATCCCAATATAAACTTATCTCGGCGGGATATTAAAATATTAACCCCCCGCCCCCAACCATTATTTTCTCTGCCCTCCCTCAGAGATATCTAAATGTAATTTTTTTTGCTTGTCAAACTGCTCTTTTTTTCTAATCTTTGCTATTTTCTATGCATTCCCCCTATCTTTCGCCGCTATCACATAATAATATTTTTAGGCGCCTTTGAAACTCTGTGAATGCTATTTTTCACATGGTTTTAAGAGAGAGTTTATTCCATTTATCTATTGCACATATGGATCTCGTAATTTGCACTGAATGTTTTAAAATAGCATTCAATCTTGCCAAGATTTTAGCGAGGGGAAACCAAGTTAACGGTTCCCGACATTTAATTGTACTGTTTCCTCGTCTGAAGTTCAGTCTTGGAAATCAGAGCACTCGCGCGCGACAGGTTACATTAATTGTGTGATGAGTTCATCGAACCAGTATGGAATTAGAGAGAAATAGCGAATATTTCAACTTTTGACGGGCATTATGTAAAGGGGCTGGGAGCCATGTGGTGGGGGTCAGAGAAGCACCGCGGGACGTGCCGCAGGATGCGCCGCGGTCCCGGAAAGCGCCGCGGGGATGCGCCGCGGGCCCAAAAAGCGCCGCGAAAAAAAAATGGCAGATTTGAACACTTTGAAAATAAACTATTTTTTGAACAAAATCAAATTGCCGCCTTCTATGTAAAGCGGTGTTTTAGATTGTAAATATCTTATATTAAGTTAGAAATTGACTGCTTTCAGTTGAATTAACCAAATGCTACTACTAAGCACTGACTTTAAATAATAATCCAAATTTTAAAAACAGTAGGGATGATTTGAACACTTTGAAAATAAGCTATTTTTCATTTATAGGTTGGAGCATTGGTTCCTTATTCACCATCGTCATCAAGTGAAGGAGAGGAAGAACTCATTGAAGGGGCAATGGAGTTTCATGACATTCAGGACAATGAAACATCAGCTATCAACGATAATGACTGGCATGGTATTGTTAACTCTGATGAAATACCTTCTAATATTGACGATTTATTAAGTAATTATTTCAATGTAGAACCTAGCACAGTTGAGCAAGGTAATGTTCCTAGTTCAGAGGGGGACTTGCCATTGCTAAGTCCAAATACCCTACAAATTTTAGAGGGAATTTTACTGGGAACCCTCTTCTATCCCCCACTGATTACCTACTTCCACTTCAAACAACTGAAGTGGAACATACCCCAAATATTGTTGAACAACTTGGGGGAGGGGGTACAACTTTTCCAGACTTTCAATTATCTAATTCAATATTAAATAATATAGTTGTTTTCACTGAGACTTTTGGGGATCCTTTTAATTCACTTATGGGGGGAAATTTTGTGTTTGATCCCGTAGAAATTGTGCATGACTATGTAGATAAAATTCGTGCACTACTGGAGAACCAAATTCAGTTGTGGGGAGGTAGGGATTCAATTAAGGTTTCTATTGTTTTAAAGGTTTTTTATTTAAATGAGGGCAAAAGTGAAGTTTATTATCATTATATACATTCCGAGATGCGCGTAATTTATCCGAATTTAGAAAATTTTGAGGGTGTTTTTAGCGAGTGGGTAGGACAAATTATTGCGCATCTTGAGAACTATAACGAAAATGAGAGCGGGTCTGTAGTTTTATTTATTGAAAATTTAAGCGTTAATATTTGTAAATTTAAGAAAGATTTTATTTTAAGAGGGGGGGGGGCATGAAAGGGATACAGTTTCAAAATATAATCCTGATCTAGAAGGTTGTCGTGGTGTCCAGAAGATCTGTTTTAAAACAGTTCAAAAATGTTTCAAGTATGCTTTCCTCATATCAGCATTCGAGCCTCTAGCACGTGACGCTACCAAGACGAATAGATCACTGGGCTGTACATGGGAAGGACAGGTCCAATTTCCCAGTTGTAGATTTCTCTAGTTTAGAAGGAAAATACTCAGTAACGCTACGATCTATTGATATTTTTGAAAGGGCTAATGCCCATTTAAATATCGGCGTTACAGTGGTTCAGTATGAAACTGAATTTGAAGATGGGGTTCGTTCTAAAAAGAAGGGGGTGGTCTTCCCTGTATGGGGCCCGTCAATTGATTTGGTCAGACACTGGGTTTGGTTGTTATACACACCACCTAGTGAACTGAATGCAATTGGCCATTTTAACCCTATCACAGACATTAGTAGAGTTCTGGGGGAGGGTAAGAATAGGGGGACACGTTTCTACTGTCCAACATGCCTCTCTAGATTTTGGACTGAATTAAAACTACGGGATCACATGAAGCATTGTAGCCGGCATGGATATCAGACAGTGGAAACGGTTTCAGGGGATAGGGCCATTTTACGCTTTAAAAATTTCCAAAACACCCTCCTCCAATGCAACAAAATATCTTTAGACTGTGAAGCTAAGCTGGTGGAGGTGAACGATCCCCAATTTCCAAACTAAATCAAAGAACACCAAGCCATTGCAGTGTCCTATGCTCATGCGCAAAGAGATAATTCTAACACCATGCGGTTGTTAGAAATAGTAGAAACATTGGATGAGAACGAGTGCATGGTCAAGGCACTGACTAAACTAATTGGCACGGCTAATGGTGCTATTTCTCGTTTGAGAAATACCCATTATCCAATGGTGCTGTCTGCAGAGGATCGTCTCGCGATTAAAAATCAAAAAATATGTTGGGTTTGTAAGGGGGAGTTTGTAGAGGAGGATAAGGGGACTAAAGGGAAAAGAGGGGGGAGGGGGAAAGTCAGAGACCATGATCACTTGTGGCAGGAAATATCATCTGGGGTAGTAATTTTAGAGGGGTAGCGCATCAATCGTGTAATTTAAATGTTAGCCAACAGTTTTTTATCCCTGTTTTTATTCACAACTCTAATTATGACCTAAAATTTATTTTACCGGCACTGGCACGTATGCACAGGGAGGGAGGGGGAGTAGACAGTCCATGGGTAAATAATTCATTTACCTATAACATTATTCCCAAATCAGCCGAGAAGTTGTTGCTTCTCGAGCTGAAATGGCAGGTAGTGGATAATGGACATACGTGCTGGAATAAAATCAGGTTTTTAGATTCCTTTAGTTTTTTTTCCCAAGGCATTGAGTCAATTGATTCAAGTGCAGAAAAGCGACAATTTCGATAGCTTTCCCTTGCTTAAACAGCACTTTCCAGACAGTGAAATGTATGACCTATTAACCTTCAAAGGCGTATACGCATACGACTATTACTGTTCTGGCGCTCGCTTAAGCGAGGTGAAAACTACCTCCAATTGAAGCTTTTTACAATTCACTGACCAACAGTGAATGCACAGCCGAGGAGTATGAGTTTGCCAAGAAGGTGTGGGCTAAGGGGAATTGTAAAAATGGGTGGGATTATTGTAGACTGTACTTGGCCAGTGACGTTTTAACTCTGTTGGATATAGTCTGTAAGAACACAGACCAAATCTATTCAGAGTTCGGGTTAGATATAGGCTACTATTTTTCTACACCATATTTGGTGATGGATTTGATTTTAAAAATTAGTAGGGAGGAAATAGGCCTCATCACAGATGTAGATCAACACCTTTTTGTATAGCGGTCAATGAGGGGAGGGTATGTTTTTCATGGGGACCGCGTCTTGTCAACCGATCCGAGCGGACAAAGCACCGGTGCAAAGTCAAATGCAGTGTTCTTGGACATGAACTCGTTATACCCCTCGGCAATGTCCCACTACTCTTTGCCGTGTGGGAACTATCAATGGCTTGAGAATCCTTGTGAGTTCCCCGACATTACCACCGTCGAGGACAATGGGCCACAAGGATGGTTCTTTGAAATCCGTCAAAGATTTCGTTTTTCCCTGTATCAATCGACCAGTGACCAGGGACTCGCTGAGCCCCTACAATCGATCATTGGTTGAGGATATGGGGATGCATTGGACTCCCTCTAAGCAAAAACTGATTGCTGATTTGGACCCTAAGGAGAATATCGTTGTTCACCATGTGCTTTTGCACTGGATGGTGAACAATGGTTTCAAGATCACCAAAATACATAGGGTCCTGAAGTTCAATCAGCGACCATACTTGAAAACGTTTATCGATACTTTTGTCGATAAACGCTCTAGGGCAAACTCCAAGGTAGAGAAGGAATTGTACAAACTCATTCTAAATTCAGCGTTTGGCAAAATGTGTGAAAGCGTACGTAATAGATCTCGCTGCGACGTCGTGACTGACCCTCTAGAGTGTGCACGAATTATTGCCGATCCCAATTTTACATCATTCACGAGCATAGAGGCTAGCATGGTTCTTCTACACAGGAAAAAGCGAAATGTGGTACTGAACAAGAATATAGCAGGCGGCAGTTCAGTACTAGAAATTTCCAAAAAGCTCATGTTGTCGTTTTTTTACAATGTGTGCAAGGTGCAATGGCCACGGGAGGGGGAGGTTCAAGTTTACTATGGGGATACAGCCAACTAACCTGCTCATAAATTAACTAACCACCACCACTGACCCAACTAACCCAACCACTAACCTGTAGCAGTGACGACAACTATTGTACTGTTTTTTCCACCGCGGCTCCCGGGGGGGGGGGGGGTGGGGGGTGGGGGGCCCTTCCCGCAGCCGGCTCCCGGGGGGGCACCTTTAAGTTCATAATGTTCAACTGTGCTATTTCATGTTCCAAGTGTTTTTTTTTGTATAGAAAAGTGTTATTGTACAGAAAAGTGTTTAAAGACAATAAGTGCTGTTGATGGACAAAAGTGTTGTACAGAAAAGTGTTTAAAGACAATAAGTGTTATTGATGGACAAAAAGTATTTATATTGTACATAAAGTGTTATCATTGTTCATGTTGAACAAATAGAGTTTTCATGTTGACCATGAAATTTTGTCAAGTTCTTGTTGAACAAGTGTTATTTTTATCATTGTTCATGTTGAACAAATATTTGTTTTCATATTGCCGAAATAAATGCTGCCATGAAATATTGTTTTTGTTGTTAACGTACTAGATAGATCAATGGGAAAATTACTACTTATTCATTGGACACGTATGATTTACAGTTAGTTGTAGTCCGACTGTTGTCAACAGCATGTATCAATTTAAAACACCCTTCAGATCGTTTCTGTGTGGGCCCTCAATGTCGGGGAAAACAACACTTTTAGCTAAAATAATTCAAAATTGCGATAAAATGTTTTTGGAAATGCCGAAAAAAATCTACTATTGCTATAGTATTTGGCAGGAGTCCTATGATAAAATAAAAGCTATTGCCACAACCATACCAATACAATTCATACGGGGACTTGATGTTTTCAATAGTATTGAACCGAACTCGTGGTTGATTATTGATGATTTGGCTGAATCCATTGAACAGTTCTCACAGGAAATGCTACAACTGTTCACTGTTCGCTCCCATCATGAACACATTTCCATAACCTTAGTTCTACACAATCTGTTTCATCAGAGCAAATGTATGCGAACCCTTGCTTTGAATTGCACTATCTATATTATCTATCGAGTTGTTCGTGATTCTAGCTCGCTCATAACTCTCAATAAACAGATATACCCCGGCGCCCCAAAATTTCTGTTGTCAGCGTACACTCAGGCGACTAGCAAGCCCTACGGTTACATTTTGCTGGATCTTAATCAGAGCACGTCCAAGGATCTACGTGTAGTCACCGACATTTTCGACAATGAAATTACAGCATATCTTCCGGTGAAAAGTAGAAAAGGCTATTAGTTGCCATTATGACACTGAAGAAACTACACGAACAACGGCATTTATTTTCCGTTTTAAGCACTTCAAAACCCTTGCTTAGGAAGGCCATACTCAAACATGGTGTTGACAATGATTTCATTAATCTAATATCTGAACTTTGTTTAAATTTAACTGAGGGCAATGTTCAACTGCCAGAAGGTGTTAGATAACAGACAAAGCAACATCGTTCCACTGTACGTGCCTTGGCTTGTAAAAACAAGGGGAAAAAAATTAAAAGAAAACGGCTCCTTCAAGCAGGCGGTAGCTTTTTCACACTTTTACTGCCAATAATTGAAGGACTTCTAAACAGTTTTCTCTAGAGAATGGCTAAACCCTATAAATTGACACCATTTGAACTTGTCCTCTCGCCCGTCGAACATTTTGAAGACAATCTAAGCAAATTCATTAATGATGAGAATATTGCCGATGACAAAAAACTGCTTTTACTCCAAGATGCATTGCGACGTGTAGACAAACATAAACCTTATCGTGAGAGACCCGTCGCCGCCACTGATCCCTCTAAACAGGAAACATCTCTTCAAGATTCTGCACAATCAAAGGAGAAGGAATTGAATTCGATTGTATCGAAAATTGGAAACCTATTGCCACTGACCTATCGAGAACAGAGTAAAAGAGTATTATCATATCTCATGTTGGAAACTGGTGATCAAGTTCAAGTCGACAGCACAGGGAAACGAATTATAATTCAGGGAAAAAGTTATAATCTAGTTGATTAATTTGTGATATGGTGACGAATCGTAAAGGACTTTTATCCTTTGACAATAATCTATACACCTTTCTAAGTGTATCAAACTTCCCCAGAGGTCTTATTGGCAATAAGCAAATTTTAAAGAAACTAGGAGAATATAGTCCTCCAACAACACCAACACCATTTAAAAAAGAAGAAGATTCAATATTTGAAAATACTAGCACCACTGATTTTACAACACCTGTGGCTGCTAGTCAAAAGCGAAGACGAATTGATTCACCTTCCAGTGTAGCGAAAGGGGAGTGGACATTACACTACGTGTTTACGTTCAAAATGGATGAAGTTCTGAAAGGTGTCTATGAAAAAGGTGTCTGCGGGAAGTTTAAGTTCTCCCAAAACGCTTTCTAGAGTTGTCTCCGGCACCACATTGAAAAATGCAAAAGAGTATCTAGAAAATGAACCGAGTTACACACTAAACCGGAATCACAGGCTGCGCAGCAAACAATATCGACAAACTAAAGCCTTTTTCCCTCTGCATATAATGCAAACGGATCTTTTAACTTTAGACGCAATTCAACGGCGTCACAATGCACCCTACAAATATATTCTGGTGGCAATCAGTGTCTTTAGTCGCTATGCCTATGCCATCCCATTACGGTCAAAGAGAGGTTTTGAAGTTGCTCGGGCCATTGAAAGTATTCTTGAACAGGATTCCTATAGAAAAATTCAATCGGATCGTGGTAGTGAATTTGTGAATCCCCATGTGCAAAAGGTTCTTTTGAAATATAATACAACACTTTATCATAGTCACAGCCCGATAAAGATTGCATTGGCTGAACGATTAATAAGAACGATTCGTCTATTAATTTCAAGATATTGTACACTGAAAAATACATCTGCTTTTATTCATGATTTAGATAAAATCATGCAGATATACAACCATCGACCACATCGATCTCTGTCCAACTCTAGCCCTCGGGATGTTCATTACAGCGAAAATACATTTGATGCTTTTCTAAAGCAATACTCCAATGGCAATGAGAAGAAAAAGAAGAAATTCAATGTTGGTGATACTGTTCGAATTGATAGAACCACCAATATTTTTGAAAAGGGGAATTATTTATGGAGCACCGAACTTTTTAAAGTGTCCAAAATCCTAGACACCGAACCCACGACCTATCGACTACGAGACACCAAAGATGATGAGATTCTCGGCGGTTTTTATGAATATGAACTGCAAAAAGTTAGAAACACTAGCGAAATTTATCAAATTGAAAATATATTAAAGAGTCGTACTCGTAGGGGCAAGAAACAGTTGCTTGTTCGCTGGCTAGGATACAACTCGGATTTTGATTCTTGGGTCAGTGCTGAAGATATTAACAATGCCCAATGATTTCTATGTGACTTTCATGTCCAATGTTTCTGATCCTCTCTACAATGATCTGAATAAAACAAGTGACTTTTGGACGAAACTCTCCCCCACCATTAAATTTGACGGAAAGTATGAAGTGGCTCTTGTCGACTGTATTCTTAAAAATACCTATGACATCCTGAGAAAGGATCGTAAATATGAAATAAAAATTAGACCCTATGATTGGCCGCCACCACCAGGTGATCAAGAACAAATTCAAAAAATCAATTGGATGGATTATCCATATATTGAATTACCCTACGAGGAACTCACCTGTATGAATGATTTATGTCGTACTATTAACAAAAGAATTTCCGCTCGTAAAAAAGGAGCTTTTCATTTCAACTATTCAAAGGAGGAGGGCAAGATCTACATTAGTTCACCTATTGCCAGCGAAAAGGTTATTCTCAATGATAACCTAAAGGATGTTCTTGGCTTTAAGCTCAATATAATCAATGGTAAAAGTGCCGGAAACACTAATTTCATTTTTGCTGACTACCCGCCTGCCTTCTCCACAGACACTTGTATATTTCTCTACGCCTCATTTGTGGAAACATCTCGGGTTGGTAATTCAAATGTTCCCCTCCTACGAGTTCTTGAACGAAAAACCAATCGAGAACATATTCACCACTACAATATAAAGCATCTTCAGTATATTCCCGTAAAGACTTCCTATTTGGAACTCTGTCAGTTAACACTAAGAACTGAATTAGGTGATCCCATAGCAATATCAAAAGGTTTGGCTGTGATTACATGTCATTTTCGTCCCATCGTTCAACAGCAAGATGTCTAATAGAAAAGTGGTATTCACTTGTCCTGATATTGACTATTATGTTAATACTCTTGGCCCAAGACAACAAGGCAATGGAATGGACTATTACAAGGGTCGCTCGTCAATGTCTGGCTATGGTCTTGGCAGTTGGTTTGCTAAGCTGTTTCGCTCTTCACTACCATTGGCTAGAAAATATCTTGTACCGGCTGCGACAGATTTTGCATCCTCTACACTATACGATTGGGGCTCTGGCAAGGATTTTAAAAAAAGTGCTACCGAAAATCTTAGGTCCAGTGCGCGAACCCTTGGCGAAAGATTAAAACAAAATGGTAAAGGCTTAAAAAGGTCAAGAAACAATGCATCACTCATCAGTCTCTACTCAGGTCGGAAACGAAAGACATCATCCCTTTTGTCAAAGAAAAGAAGGAAAAAGCCGACACGTAGTGTAACCAGAAGTCCCAGGAAGAGAATTGTTAGATCGAAACTAGATTTCTTCTCTTAAGATGTCCTACCTACCGCATAAGGATTCTCAACCTTCAATCACCGCCTCATTGAATCTATTCAATGCTGAAAATGTTGATGTGAGTGTCAAGCATGGATACTATGAACAATTTTATCCTCAACAACCCCTCTCCGATAATATCCACTTTCAAATTTATTCCAATGAAGACTACTTTATGGACATGTCTTCAACATTTATAGATTTACAAATGAAAGTCCGGAAATCCGATAATACAATGCCAATTCGGGCCGATGGAATATCCTATGAAAATTGTATATTAAATAATTTATTTCGTCAAATTAGTGTCTACATCAATGGCACGCTGGTGAGCACAAGCAACAATCTCTCAAATTATACAAGCTATATGCAATTCATGTTGATGACACCCAAGTCATACAAGGAATTGAGAGGCACCTCCAATGGATATGAATATATTACTAATACTGATAGTACAGATGCACTTAAAAATGCTACAACTAGTGAATTACATCTAGTTGGAAAAATATATCATGAAATATTTAATATACCCCAATGGCTGCCACCCAATGTTAAAGTGGATATAAAACTGACGCTTGCACCATCCAATTTCATATTGAGAAAAGAACTTGCTGCCAATCCCGATGTAAGTCTCTCCCTCACCTCGGCAATACTTCATGTACGCAAACAACAGGTCATGAGTTCTGTTGCTTTGGCAGTGGAAAAACTGAGAGCCAGTGGAAATAATATTAAACTACTTGTTCCTCATACAATCACCAATTAACGTCATATTGCCATGGGGTCACGCACCTTCACCGATTCATCCTTTATCAATGGCGAAATCCCCTCGAAACTTGCATTAGCATTTGTAAAAAGCGCCAGTGCAATAGGATCGTGGACTGAATGCCCACATAAATTTGAGATGTTTGGACTTTCATCTCTTGTGTGCAAAGTAAACGGTATCCCACTCTACAATCTATCCTTTGATAAATCCTATAGAACATTGTATGAGTTGACCATGCAAACCCTAGATCATGATTCGCAACTATTTGAAAATGGTATAACCGAAGAAATGTTTGCTAAAACACATGGTATCATTGTACTGGATTTGTCTGGCACACAGGATATGAGTATAGTACGTATGGGGACTGTGCGTTTAGAGTCTACATTTGCCGACCCATTGGCTGAGAGTATTGCACTAATCTCACTAAATCAATATGAAACCTATTGGGAAATCACTCCCGAAGGCAGTGTTCTACTAGACTTGGCGCCATGAACACCAGTCAAATAATCAATGTATTTAATATGGACCCCTACATGTCCCAGTACAAATCCTATTGTCTACCCTCGGACTTTCTTGGGAAAATTCAAAGTGCAAACAATACCTTGATTATTGTTAATAGCAGTCCATCGACTGTGCTGACGGGTCATTGGCTGTGCATCTTTCAAACAATGAAAACGATTGAATTTTTTGATCCTCTTGGTCTACCCTATACATTCTACACGCCTCACATCAGCAACTATATTGAGGGCAGTGGGAAAACTATTATTCAAAATCGGAAGAGGGTGCAGGATCTAACGACTAAAAGCTGTGGCTTCCATGCACTACTATATTTTGTGTTCCGATGTCGCGGCTATACTTACAAGCAGTTTCTCCACATTTATGGTGACAATCCGCGTCTGAACGACTTTCTAGTGGAAAATATCCTCTCAGACCTATACAGTATTGATTTCAGTGCCCTAAGAGTAAAGAGCTTAAAAAATTTTTGTGAATTTGTTTATTAATAAAATGTATATATACAACAATGTCTTTAAATCTTCACTTTAGATTTCTTCATCGGTGTATAGGCAACTGTCGTGAACCACTAATGCTGGTAAATCATTTGGATTCACTGTATATTGATCTTGATTGACTGCAAAGTCAGGGTCACATTTTCTGCAGTACAATGTAACTTCACTCTTATCATATCTCTTTGTATAGTCAATGATACTATTTGCATTCATATTATGAAATTCACGAGTTTCAATCTGTCTATTTGAAGCAATATCACATACAGTGTTTTCAAGTGGTGAATCCAATTCGGTAACTGCCAAATAAAAATCACTTGGTTTATAGTCATAGTAGGCAGTGTCGTCACAGCGATGACGTAGAAACCAAATTGTCTTGTTACCCCAACAGTTGAATCGTAGACCAGATTCCTCTTCCCAGAATAATTTAAATCCACGACGATACCAATCTCTTAGAAATAAACTAAAATCACGTTTAGGATTCTTTCCAATCATAGCGGGGTAAGTATTCTCCCACTGATCACATTTATCATGGTGACAATTGGAGCACAGGTGCCCTCTAGGGTGAGAGTCACATACCTCCTCAAGACATGAATTACATCCTTTAATTTGTACTGCATAGCCTCTATGTAATTTGCAAGGATTACATAATTTACACTTTTCACTATAGTCATCAATAATTGTACAATTCTCACATTGAGTCCAACTGCCAAGAGTGTACATGCACAATGGACATGTATAGAACATTTTTTGGTTTCCGATGTCAACTCTCTCACAGCTAAAACGAAACTGATCGTCTTCACTCGATAAATTCAGTGACAGGAATGGGGAGAGGAGTAACTCTGTGACGTTACCTCTTTCGAAGGAGGAGCCATCTACATTGAATCCATTGGCAATGTTTTCAAAAGTGTATCCACAATATGATTCTGCTTTGTTCCAATTAATATATCAATAAATTGAGTATAAGCATTTGAATCACATTTTAAAAGTTTCATACAATAGTCCAATGGGGGAGAATCACTTTTCATTATATTGTCAAGTGTTCCCTGAGAGAATATCCTGCGTTGAAGAGATAACTCGAGAAAATCATCATCCAAAATCAAATGTTTTTCCATAAACACTAGATTTGATCTAATTCTCTCTTTCTCAAATTTATTCATTTTTCAATCTTTTCAGTCTGACTGCTGACTCTAGACTGACCCTGATTCGTCAGCCCTGACCAGAAAGGCATGTACAATTAGCGATAGAGTTTATTGTCTTCGATATGTTTCACTAATGCACTAATGCACTTAAAGCACATTGAAGTCTATTCACATGTGCTATATCAACTTTTGCGGCGAAACATAATTGATCTTCCATTTTAAATTTGCTCAAGGATATCACATATCTTGCATATACTGCATCCCATTCCAGACAAAGCCGCGATCCTTTCGTAATTTCCACCGCAATGTTTGGTGCTCTTGTATTATTACCATCAACTCCACTATCAACTTCTAATAGGGTAAACATTCCACTCATCGCCGTCACTAATATATATCCAAATGAGTAAAGTCAAAACTGTTCTTCTCACTCCTTTGAATTCTATTCACAGACTAATAAAACTATAGCAAAAATCCTTTCCTTATATTCCCTCCGCCGCTAATATGTAAGCAAGCCCTCTGATTGGCTGAGAAGGGATATGTATCCGACTCGCTGATTGGCTGAGAAGGAAACACGGGATCTAACTGTTTCCTATTCCTGGAAACTCTTAACATTCGCCTCGAACATGTACATGTCCAAAACAACAACAAGATCTTGAAGGAAGTGTCATTGACCCTGTCCCCATTAGACTCAATAATCCATTAAAGTGAGAAAGTTCCTGTTTTTCAAATTCTCACTGACAAAAACCATAAAACACACATAAATTGATGTTGAGATCCATGAAAAACATCAAATAAATTGACCAACACACATAACCGTCCAAGAAACAACCATCAATGTGAGAAAATTCCTGTTTTTTCAAGTGAGAAAAATACTGTTTTTTCATCCTCACTGACAAAAACCATAAAACAGACATAAATTACTGTTGACACCCATGAAAGACATCAAATAAATTGACCAACACACAACCGTCCATGAAACATCCATAAATGTGACAAAATTCCTGTTTTTTCATTCTCACTGACAACAAACAGACATAAAGTATGTAAAAAAAAAAGTTGTAGGTGGCAGCAGGGGTGAGGGATGGGACCTTTAGGATCATCTCTACTTACAGATACTGCAACTAATAACGCTTAGAGTATTAAGGTGAAACTTCTAGGAAGTGTTTAGGGGTCGTTCCAATTTAACGAAAAAACTGTATGCATGCAGGTTTTAAAAAAGGCATACAAGCAATATCATAGGCAGCACCACTCTATAATAGCTAAAAATATCACTGAAACATTTAAAGAAGCTAATTCGATTCAAAATTAAAAGTTCTAGGGTCCTTTCTAAGAGTAAAAAGAGATTGGAGGGCAATCAGCCCGTCTCTCAAACCCATTTATTTCCCAAACAAATCTGGTCAAAATTTTGAGACAACTATTTTGTTCAGCATAGTAGAACGATCCAGCAACTATGTCTTTAGGGATATTGGGCATGTAGAACCCCCACAATTATGCCAAACTATGGATTCTTATAGAAAAAAAAGATATAACTTTTTTTCATGAAAATGACTTTGTCAATAAAAAACGAACAGAAATTCATCTAAAAAAACTTTTCCACAAAACAAGTTTTTCAAAGAAAAGTAAAGAGCTCCATTAAGCCAAAAATGGACAGAAATGAAGTCAAGTAATCATCCAAGCGTAAAACTGCCACAAATCACTATCAATAAATAAATGAAACTGAACAGAAATTAGAATAAATAGCCGAGTCAAACTCGAAATGAGCAAAAATTAACATTAGTAGGGCTGATAACCCCCATGCCTTCTCAAGACCAGAACATGATTTGCGCTTTATTGAAAACAAAATATGTTTAAATGTTTTCACTTATTTTATCTAAATAAGGCAAAAACTTTTTTTACTCACTTTTTTTTTACCCATTCTTTATTTTAAGGAATAAATATCAGTATAAGTAAATTAAACTGACAATTGACGGTCATTTCTTTATTCAATAAAGCCTAAGTTATGTTCTGGTCTTGAGAAGGCACGGGGGTTGTCAGTCCTAGTAATGTTAATTTTTGCTCGTTTTGAGTTTGAGTCGGCTATTTATTATAATTTCTGTTCGTTTTGAGTTTCATTTAATTGTTGATAGTGATTTGTGGTAGTTTTACGCTTGGAAAATTATATGATTTTATTCCTGCCCATTTTTGGCTTAATAGAGCTCTTTACTTTTCTTTGAAAACTTATTCTGTGGAAAGGTTTTTAAATTAATACAAATATATGACACCTTCGTTCAGCCAGAGGGGGGAACCCCCTCCCCCCTTATGGGCGCCCATGCTCACAACTCTTGCCCCCAGGCTCTGGGGAGTTGGGTTAACCCTGGAGTTGTGTTGTATGACCCTTGGTTTATTTTAAACGAAATGACTATTTCAAAAATTTGATTGGATTCATTTGTGGAAGAGGGCGGGAGGACTAGTTGCCCTCTGATTACTTTTGACTCTTAAAAGGAGAGCTTTAACTTTCAATTTTTGATCATTTAAGCCCCCTCCAAAGTCTATACAACAGCCCTTGCCCTGGGCTATGGGGGTTGTATTAACACTGAAGTTTTTGCTCTCTAATCTTATGATTATTTTGAACAAAATGGCTATCTCAAAATTATGAGATGCATTTGGAGAAAACAGTGCGTGTGTGTTTGGGAAGGGTGTCTACAAGCCCTCCAATCACCTTTGACTCTCAAAAAGAGCACTGGAAAATATAAATGTTTTTACTTTTGTAACTTTAAAAAAATCAAATAATATTAACATTTTGATTAATGAGTATCAGCATATGTATATTAAACTGACAATGCACATTCATTTGTGTTTTTTTCAGTAAAGTGCAAATTATGTCCTGCCCTTGAGAAGGCATAGGGGTTTTGAGCCCTACTCATGTTAATTTCTGCTCGTTTGGAATTTGACTCGATTATTTATTGTAATTTCTGTTTGTTTTGGGTTTCATTTATTTATTGATACTGATTTGTGGTAGTTTTACGCTTGCTAGATTATTTGATTTTATTTTTGCTCATTTTTGGTTTAATGAAGTTCTTTACTTTTCTTTGAAAAACTTATTTTGTGGAAACAGTTTTTTTTTTAGTGAATTTCTGTTCGTTTCATATGAACACAGTCTTTTCAGGGAAAAAGAAAACAATAGTTTGATGAAAGAAACTTTAAAGAAATTTTATAGTTTGGCCTGCTATTTGTATGCTGGAGGAAGTTTTTCAGCAATATTTAACAACATAAACCCTTTTAAAAATCTGGACACAAATAGTAGGGTTTAATTTAGTTTCATACCTCCTCTAGTTGACCTGAAATAGAAAACTTGATACCATTTGCCAAAAAATTTGTTTACTTTCTTTGATAGCTTGGATACACTTACGCTATTTTGATTTGGTCAAACTTTAAGAGCAGAAGTAGCCCCGAAAGTTTGAACATGATACGTTCAATCGTTCTTGGGATATTGCTGAGATACCTTATTGGGAATTAGCATTAACACAGTGCATTTTGATTTAATCTTAAGGCAAAATTTAGTTTTTAAACATTATGGGCAAATGGGAAGGTAGGCGTGGGAGGACGATTAGCTGCCCTTGAATCACTTTCAACTATTAAAAAGGTCATTAGCCCTCTCTATTTTCAATCGAATGATCTCTTTTCAAAGTTTCTACGACAACTCCTTCGATATGAAGTGCCCTGGTCTAAAAAAAAAAAAAAAAAAAAAAAAAAAAAAAAAAAAAAAAAAAAAAAAATAAAAAAAAAAAAAAAAAAAAAAAAAAAAAAATGTATCCATATCGATCTTTACTATAGAAATGCCAAGCCTTCCAATCACTTTCGACAATTACATAGGGTACTAGCCATTTCAATTTTCAATCAAATGAGCCCTTTTTGAGTTTCTACAACAACGCTTTCTATAAACACCTTATATGCCCCCAGGGCATAAATTACAACCCTTGCCCTAAGGGCTGTGAGGGTGGTTGTCATCCTCATAGATCTAATTTCCAGAACTTTCAACTACGTTGAGCAAAATTACTATCTCAAAATATTTATTGGATGTGTTTGGGGAAATGGTTCGGCGTGAGAAGGGTTTAGTTGCGCTCCAATCACTTCCGACTATTAAAAAGGGCACTAGCCCTTTCAATTTCCAATCGAACGAACCCTTTTTGGATTTTATACGACAATATTTTCATTAAAAACCTTATATGTCCCCAGGGCATAAATTACAACCCTTGCCCTAAGGGCTGTGAGGGTGGTTGTCATCCTCATAGATCTAATTTCCAGAACTTTCAACTATGTTGAACAAATGGGCTATCTCAAAATTTTTATTGGATGTGTTCGGGAAATGTTGGGCGTTAGAGGAGGGTTTGTTGCCCTCCAATCACTTTCGACATAAAAAGAGCCCTGGCGCTTTCAATTTCCAACTGAATGAGGCCTTTCCAAAGTTTCTATGACAACACTTTCTATAAAAACCTTTTATGCTCCCAGGGAAAAAACTACCCTTGCCCTTAGGGCTGTGGGGGGAATGTCATCCTCAAAGACACAATTGCTGGACCTTTCAACTATGTTGAACAAAATGGCTATCTCAAAATTTTGATTGGATGTCTTTGAACCAGCCCCTTTTGAAGTTTCTACAACAAAGCTATATATATAAAAACCTTATATCCCCCCAGGGCATAAGTTACAACCTTTGCCCTGGAGGACCTGGGCGGTTTGTCATCCTCAAATACATAATTTCCAGAATTTTCAACCACGTTGAACAAAATGGCTATCTCTAAAATTCGATTGAATGTGTTTGGGGAAATGGTGGGCGTGAGAGGGGGATAAGTTGCTTTACATTCACTTTCGACTTTTAAAAAGGACACTAGACCTTTCAATTTCCAATCAAATGAGCCATTTTTGAAGTTTCTACAACAAAACTTTCTATAAAAACCTTCACTTTCACTATTGACAAGGATTGCTATTTACTTACTATTCATTACTATGAACAATTGGATTTTTTTTTTGGCTCCAACCAAATCATATAGAAAAATATTTGTGAACACTGGTTAGGGGTCACTCAGTCACAAATTAGAACTTAAATTTTCCTTATTGAGGGTCAAAATCTATTGGCAGGCAGCCAAGAATGGGGCAACACACATTTTTTCCATAGTTTTTTTTTTTGCTATTCTGCTTTCTTTCCTTTGGTTTCCTTATAACTAGGGTACTTTACAATCCCATATTTCCAGGGGGAGGTGGCACCCTGCCGGTGCCCAATCTTTGGGCTGGCTGGTCTGTTGTCTCAAGTAAAAGATCATCAGGAAAACTTGGTTAACTTTCTTTTATAGTATTTTCTGTTAGTGAAGCAATTAATTTACATTACTTGTATATATAAAGGCTGATCAGCAGTTTAGTTTATAAAAAAAAATGTGCAAACAACAGCTTGAACTAAACTTGCCAAAAACACTTGAAGTAGGTTTAAAGGCCATTATGGTATTTGATTCCCCTTGACCATAATTTCTTACGTTTCTACTTGCCCAAGTTGCCAGTTTGTGTACATAAAATTCTTCTGAGTAAAATATGAGTTACCAAGCCATGAGAAGCATTAAATTTACAGTGCACAGACAAGGAACTGCCTATACAATTTGCCAGACTATACCAGTCTTTAATGGCTTGGCCTTGAGTACAAGAGGCTTGTTTTTAGTTCCTATCTCACTGTTAATGAATATTTCTTAATATTTCAAGGAACTTATTTTGAATATTAATTTTGTCATTGATGACTACAAAAGGATTTTGCCATGATCCATCTCATTTTAAGGCAAAGTAAAAAGCCTGGGCTAACTTCTAAATTTAAAAAGTTGTTACACAAGAATTGTCAATTTTGTGTTTTTCCTTGGGTTCTTTCAGCTCAAAATTAGAAATGGTGTTTCACCCCTAATTGTCTCCTTAATGTGTGCTCTAAGAGAATTATAAAGTAATCTAGAAAAAAGCCCTTTTAAGAACTAATTACAGGCATTACTGATTATTGGGTTTGGGACAGATAGAGTCAACTCAGCTCCAAATGTGTACTTGGAGAAATCTGGGGGGAAAACACAAGAAGCATGTGATCACCTGTAATTAGCTGTTTTAAGACAAATTTTTTTTCCACAGTGTATTGCCTTTTTTATGCTGTTTTAATGTTGTAGCTTATTTTGAAGCCTTTCTAAAAGGCAAAAGTATCTATAAACATTTGATTTTTTTAGTAAGTTCATCAATAATCCCATTCTATAAGACAAAAGAAACAACAGTTTCTGTAATTAAAGATAAAAACGATAGCTTTTTGAACTTGCAAATAACAAAAATAATCATCAGTTGTGAAAATATCTCACATTTTGATATAAATACCATAATTGTTACCTTAAAACCACACACCAATTGCCTCAAAACACAACCATTGACAAACTAAAATTGACTAGCTACCTTAAACTGTTTATTTGATATTTTATTCACAAAACTTCAAATGGATCAGCCAATTATTTTCCATCAAGAAACATTGTTTTCCTATACTATGTTGTATAATGTCTTATTGGAGTTTTATTGGCTGTATAACTTTAAAATACTAACCAGTAGAGTTGTAGCTTTACCTTAATCAGCTACAGATAAGGAAACAAAATGGTTTTTACAAACCACTGACAAAATTGGATACAATTGCATATGTGTCAACAATATTGCCAAATTGGAGAGTTACCAATCTACCAAAAATTAAACCTCCCAAACATTACAATTTTGCAACCATTTGCCTCTATTCCTCAGTTGAGTATTTTGCCCTTGCAAAAAAAAAAAAAAAAAAAAAAAAAAAAAAAAAAAAAAAAAAAAAAAAAAAAAAAACTACATGTTATCTGACAAAAACTTAGCTCTAGGTTAAATTGTTGCTTTTGGGACCCTAATTTCTTTAATACTTAATTAAACTCATATAGCCTAGCAAGCAAAAGCAAACTGAAAAAGAATTAAGTGTCCTTTAGTGATATAGCATCTAATATCTATTATAATAGGATAAAACAAAGGTTTAAAGTGGAGGCTATGGAGAAAGAAACATTTTAAGAAAACAATTCTTACTTCATAATATGCAGAATAATTGTAACTAAAACATTTTGACTGCAGCTACACTATAGTTTACACCTGACCTCCTTGTTTTTCTGGTTCCTGTTTTGTCATAGTTGACTCAATATTGCTTCAATTTACAAGTAAAAACAAGAGAGATACATTGGCAGAATACATGAGGAATATCAAAGATCATTGGTGACTTTAATGCTCCTGGTATAGATTGGTTTTCACACAGTACAACATTATCTGATTTGAGTTTCAGGCATAAACTAGTACAGACACTTGGTGATAGCTTTCTCCATCAGCCTGTTACTGAGCCCACTAGGTTTTGAACTGGAATGAATCCATCTACCTTAGACCTTATTATAACTAAGCACCCAGCTAACCTAGAGAATTTAGAATTTCTGCCTCCTCTAGGTAAAAGTGATCATGTGGTATTGTCCTTTTGTGTTAATGTGAGCATTCCATTAAATCCTAAGTCAAAATTGTTATATGATTATTCTAGAGATAGTTATGACGAATTTAGAGATTTTGTGTGTTATGTTGATATTGTTAGTGAGCTTCAGCGTAGTTCTGTAGATGTAGATATAGCTTTTGAGTTTATCCGTGAAGTAGCAGTAGAAGGATGTGAGAAGTTTATTCCAAGGTATACTTAGATAATTCGGAGACCACACTGCCTTTCCATGATGATAAAATAAAAGTCCAAAATAGGGATAAAATCCTTTTTAATAGACAGTGTATAATAAATTTCACAAAAAATACCAGATATTTTGGTCACATATACAGTGACCGTCATCAGTAGTCAAACTAAACTAAAACTAAACATCAGTAGTAAGTTTAGTTTTACTACTGATGACGGTCACTGTATATGTGACCGAAATATCTGGTATTTTTTGTGAAATTTATTATACACTGTCTATTAAAAAGGATTTTATCCCCATTTTGGACTTTTATTTTATCCAAGGTATACTATTAGAGAGGGTATGAAAAAACATAATAATCTGCCAAAATTTGTCCTTGAAGCAATATCTGTGAAAAATAGACACTGGAGAGCTTATTTATTAGCTGGGGATGATGAATCTTGGCTTGCTTACAAGAGGGGAGAAATAGGGCGACAATGATCCTGCGGTCACACACTGAGTCAGTAGAATTGATGATAATTAGTTGCACTCAAAGTTGTCCAAAAAGGTATTGGAAGTATGTCAATAGGGGCAAAAAAGAGCAGTCGCCATCGTCCATGGTCTTCAACAACCCAGTCACTGGTGAAACTGTTGATGATGATAAAAGAAAAGCTATTATTAACAAAACCTTTTCATCTGTTTTTGTGAATCCTGCTACACATAAGATATCTAATTTACCACTGGCACCAGAAGCTTCTGTGTTACAGAATGAGTCACAATATGATGACTATGATGTAGCACCTGAGCTTGTCCAAAAAATTATCTGTGAACTTACTATTGATAAAGCCCCTGATATAGATGGTGTCTCAAATGTCATTATGCAAGAACTGGCTTCTTCTTTAGCGGCTCCACTTGGATTTCTTTTTAATCTTTGTTTGGACTCTCGTAAGTGCCCTGCTGCATGAAAAAAGGCAGTCATAAAACCCCTTCATAAGGGTGGACCAAGGTCGGATTTTATGAATTATTGCCCTATCTTGAACACATCAATTTTTTCAAGAATTATGGAAAAAGTAATTGTTTTTACAATTGTTTCAAAATTATTTTGAAAAAAATAAATTGTGGAGCAACGCACATCACGGTTTTCGAAAAAATTGATCATGTGACATGCAGTTAACGGAAGTAATCAATGATTTTCAAAAGATGGCTGATTCAGGACTAAAGTTTGATTGTATTTATATTGATTTTTGCAAGGCATTCAAACAAGGTTTCAATATCTTTCCTGGTGGAAAAATGTCGAAAGTATGGGATTGGATGTAGAAGCATGACTTGGATTAAGGATTACCTAACTAATTGGACACAGAAAGTGAAGGTTGGTGAGGCACTATCTGAAGGGTGTTGAGTTCTAAGTGGGGTGCCTCAGGGTAGCTGCCAGGGACCAGTTTTATTCTGTTTATTTATAAATGATTTACTGCAGGTAACCCAACACAGCACCATTAAAATGTTTGCAGATGATGTAAAGCTATACAGAGGTGTCACCTCCCCGGTTGATGTGACACTTCTACAGGGAGATTTGAAAGTATATGTTCGTTAACCAGAAGAAATGTCATGTGATGCATTACTTTGTGAAAGATGTGGCATACCGGTACTTCATTGGTGACATATCGGTGTGACCTGTTAACTCTATTAGGGATCTTGGTATTATTTTTGATGATCAGCTGAGGTTTGACAAGCAAGCATCAGCTGTTTCATGTAAAGCAAACTATGGTTTGCTTTGCATCAAAAGAGCTTTCAGAAGGTTTAACCTGAGAAGTTTTACCACATTGTATAAGACAATGATGCGCCCTGTTGTTGAATACTGCTCATCTGTGTGGTATCCAACTAGAAAATCTGATTCACTGCTGATTGAAAAGGTGCATAGACGAGCATCCAAATTTGTCCCCTATCTAAAATACCTACCTTATGAGTGGAGATTGAGTAGTCTGAGCTTACGATCTCTGCAATTCAGAAGGGACCTTGTCAACGCTTTCCACATCACAAAGGGTATTGATCATGTGTCTTGGGAAGATTTCTTTGAGTTTGGTCATTATCCATCTATGTGGCAGAACTCTTCAAAATTGTACCAGCCAAGGGTATCAAGGAAAGTTGGAAAGAGTTCCTTTGTAAATCATTCAGTAAAGTCATGGAACATGTTGCCCAACCAAGTAGTTCTGGTGAATGATGTTGTGGCTTTCAAAACAGCATTAGTTGAGACCTCTTTTTATGAAAGGCAGTACCTAGGACTGTGAAGTGTATATTTGTTGTAGCGTATCTTTGTTTTTGTTTGTTTTATTAGGAAGATTATAGTTTTTGTTGTTTATAAGTGTTGCTCATGGTATGGAATTTGTGCTGTGCAAGACAAGTTTATGGCTTATTCCATTTCTGATTAATAAAAAATATACAATTTGGGCTAAACATTTGCACATCAGAAGGATTGGGGTAAAGTATAGTGGAGCAGCAGTCAAAATCTGTTAGCTACAATTATTCTGTATATTATGAAGTTTTCTTCTCAATAGACCCTACTCTACATCTACACCTAGGATATTTTTCATCTCCAACATTTTAAAAACTTTAATCTAATAATAGTGTCTTTCATTGGGATAATTCATGCTCTAAATTAGTTCATTATTCTAGCTCCAAACCTTATATGCCCTGGGGGCATATAAGGTTTTTTATAGAAGGCGTTGTCATAGAAACTTCAAAACAGGCTCATTCGATTGGGAATTCAAAAGGGCTAGTGCCCTTTTTAATGGTTGAAAGTGATTGGAGGGCAACTAGCCCCCACACCCATCATTCCCCCAAACACATCCAATAAGAATTTTGAGATAGCCATTTTGTTCAGCGTAGACTAGTTAATTTCCAGATAGACTATGCTGAACAAAATGGCTATCTCAAAATTTTGATTGGATGTGTTTGGGGGAACGATGGACGTGGGGGAGGGAGGGCTAGTTGCCTTTCCAATCACTCTCGACTTTTAAAAAGGGTACTAGCACTTTGAATTTCAAATTAAATGAGCCTGTTTTGAAGTTTCTATGACAACGCCTTCTATAAAAACCTTATATGCCCCCAGGTCATAACTTAAAACATTTGCCCTGAGGGTTGCGGGGGAGTGTCCTCCTCAAAACATATTTTCTATCTGGAAATCAACTACGGTGAACAAAATGGCTATCTCAAAATTTTGATTGGATGTGTTTGGGGAAATGATGGGCGTGGGGGGGGGGTGGCTAGTCGCCCTCCAATCATTTTTGACTATTAAAAAGAGCACTAGCCCTTTGAATTTCCAATCGAATGAGCCTTTTTTGAAGTTTCTACGACAACACCTTCTATAAAACCTTATATGCTCCCAGGGCATAACTTAAAACCCTTGCCTGAGGGTTGTGGGGGAGTGTCCTCCTCAAAAAGATATTTTCTATCTTGAAATCAACTACGCCGAAAAAAATGGCTATCTCAAAATTTTGATTGGATGTGTTTGGGGAAATGATGGGCATGGGGGGGGGGGTGGCTAGTCGCCCTCCAATCATTTTTGACTATTAAAAAGAGCACTAGCCCTTTGAATTTCCAATCGAATGAGCCTTTTTTGAAGTTTCTACGACAACACCTTCTATAAAAACCTTATATGCCCCCAGGGCATAACTTTAAACCATTGCCTGAGGGTTGTGGAGGAGTGACATCCTCAAAAAGATATTTTCTATCTTGAAATCAACTACGCCGAACAAAATGGCTATCTCAAAATTTTGATGGGATGCGTTTGGGAGAATGATGGGTGTGGGGGGGGGGCTAGTTGCCCTCCAATCACTTTCGACTATTAAAAAGGGCACTAGCCCTTTGAATTTCCAATCGAATGAGCCTTTTTTGAAGTTTCTACGACAAAGCCTTCAATATAAACATTATATACCCCCTGGGCATAACTTAAAAACCCTTGCCCTGAGGGTTGTGGGGGAGTGTCCTCCTCAAAAACATATTTTCTATCCGGAAATCAACTACGCTGAACAAAAAGGCTATCTAAAAATTTTGATTGGATGTGTCTGGGGGTATGATGGGCCTGGGGGGGGGGGGCTAGTTGCCCTCCAATCACTTTCGACTATTAAAAAGAGCCCTAGCCCTTTGAATTTCCAATCGAATTAGCCTTTTTTGAAGTTTCTACGACAACGGCTTCTATAAAAACTTTATATGCGCCGAGGGCATAACTTAAAACCCTTGCCCTGAGAGTTCTGGGGGAGTGTCCTTCTCAAAAACATAGTTTATATCTGGAAATCAACTAGCCTACGCTAAACAAAATGGCTAACTCAAAATTTTGATTGGATATGTTTGGGTGAATGATGGACGTGGAGGGGGGGGGGGGCTTTTCCCCCTCCAATAACTTTCTACTCTTAAAAAGGGCACTAGCCCTTTGAATTTCCAATCGAATGAGCCCCTTTTGAAGTTTCTATGACAACACCTTCTATAAAAACCTTATATACCCCAGGACATAACTTAAAACCCTTTCCCTGAGGGTTGTTGGGGAGTCTCCTCCTCAAAAACATATTTTCTATCTGGAAATCAACTACGCTGAACAAAATGGTTATCTCAAAATTTTGATTGGATATGTTTGGGGGAATGATGGGCGTGCGGGAGGGGCTAGTTCCCCTCCAATCACTTTCGACTATTAAGAAGGGAGCAAGCCCTTTGGATTTCCAATCGAATGAGCCTGTTTTGAAGTTTCTACGACAACGCCTCCTAATAAAAACCTTATATGCCCCCAGGGCATAACTTAAGACCCTTGCCCTGAGGGTTGCGGGGGAGTGTCCTCCTAAGAAACATATTTTCTATCTGGAAATTAACTAGCCTACGCTGAACAAAATGGCTATATCAAAATTCTGATTGGATGTGTTTGGGGGAATGATAGGCGTGGGGGGCTAGTTGCCCTCCAATCACTTTCAACTATTAAAAAGGGCACTAGCCCTTTGAATTCCCAAGCGAATGAGCTTGTTTTGAAGTTTCTACGACAACGCCTTCTATAAAAACCTTATATGCCCCAGGGCATAACTTAAAACCTTTGTCCTGAGGGTTGTGAAGGGGTGTTCTCCTCAAAAACATATTTTTATCTGAAAATCGACTACGCTGAACAAAATGGCTATCTCCAAAATTTCGATTGGATGTGCTTGGGGGAATGAGGGGCGTGGGGGGGGGGGGGGGGCTAGTTGCCTTTCCAATCACTTTCGACTTTTAAAAATGGCACTAGCACTTTGAATTTCCAACTAAATTAGCCTGTTTTGAAGTTTCTACGACAACACCTTCTATAAAAACCTTTATGCTCCCAAGGAATAAATTAAAACCTTTGCCCTGAGGGTTGAGGGGGATTTTCCTCCTCAAAAACATATTTTAAATCTGGAAATCAACTATGCTAAACAAAATGGCTATCTCAAAATTTTGATTGGATGTGTGTGGAGAAATGATGGGCGTGGGGGGGGGCTAGTTGCCCTCCAATCACTTTTGACTATTAAAAAGAGCACTAGCCCTTTGAATTTCCAATCGAATGAGCCTTTTTTGAAGTTTCTACGACAACACCTTCTATAAAAACCTTATATGCCCCCAGGGCATAACTTAAAACCCTTGCCCTGAGGGTTGTGGGGGAGTGTCCTCCTCAAAAAGATATTTTCTCTTTGGAAATCAACTACGCCGAACAAAATGGCTATCTCAGAATTTTGAGGGGATGTGTTTGGAGGAATGATGGGTGTCGGGGGGGCTAGTTGCCCTCCAATCACTTTCGACTATTAAAAAGGGCACTAGCTACTCCAATTTCCAATTGAATGAGCCCTTTTCGAAGTTTCTACGACAACTCCTTCAATACAAAGTGCCCAGGTATGAAAAAAAAAAAAAAAAAAAAAAAAAAAAAAACAACACATTGTGCCCACATCGTTCTTTACTTGGGCAGCGCTAGCGCGCTGCCTATGATTTCTGATCGTTTTGCGTTTGAATTTTAACAGGTATTTGTATCTGCTGAGCTTAAGCCTTTACTTTTCTTTGAAAAACTTATTTTTCGGAAATATTGTTTTAATTGGTTTTTGTTTGTTTTTGATTGCAGAAAGTTTCAAGTTTTTAAAAATACCAGCCTGAAGTAATAGCGCATCGCCCATCCAGGGTTGCCAGAAAGTCAAAGAAAAAACAAGCCCGAAGCTTTGAAAAACAAGCCAAAATACGCCCGAGCCTTTGAAAACCAAGACTGCCATCATGGTTAGTTTATAAAGTTCTAAAATTGCCCAAATTTTCGGTGCTAAAATCAAAAAAAAAAATTGCACGTGTCGTGGCTTGCGCCACGACACCCGCATGGCCCGATACGTTTAGTTGGATTAGTTCTAGATCAGTTTTTTTTCCGGTTATTTCAAACTTACCACCAATCTTTCGAAACAAACACGGCAAAAGGGTGGTCCTGGTTAAATCAAACTTCGCACAAATCTCTGAAAACAAATACGGAAAAATGAGGTCCAAACTTTTTGTTAATTCTTTAACCTTTTTCATAATCCTTATCATTTCGTCCATGATAAAATTAAAAAAATGTATTACGAAAGTGCTATAAATTGAAGCACGTGCTACAGTGCTACAAATGATGAAATAGTGCTAAAAGAGTTGTTTCGTGCTAAAGTCCGAAAAAGTTTTGCCCCTAATCTAATTCTACTTTTACCCTGCTTGCTTACCTTTCGTTTATCCTGCTCCCCTTTCACGGAAGAACAACGATTTATGTGATCCGCCAAAATTCATCTGTTTTTAGCTGCAGTTTTATGCGTCATAATGGTTAAACAGCTGCGAACTCTTTTTATTAACATTTAGAATTTAATATGACTTATTCCAATGAATACGCTAGTAACAACCACAAGCCGAGGATATACAATATCTTTGGTTTATTATCGCATAAAAATGTTTGGTACACGTTATTTGGTACAGTTGCAACACAATATTTAAAGATAACTTTATAATTAAATTAAGGCCTCAAAAAAAAAAAAAAAGTGAGAACGGGGTTAATACAAAAGCCTTCGTAATCCCAAGATGAAATAATACGTACAGATTTAAAACAAAAGCAAAAAAGAAAGGCACTAGATGCATAAGGCACTAAGAGATTTAAGACTCTAAGGAGACTAGGATATTATCTAGATCGAGTAAATCAGTTGTTTGGCCAGATTCTTCGACTTCACAAGCCTCATAAATATCACTAATCAGCATATGCTTTGTAGGCTCAAACGTCGAGAAACAAGAGCCCCATGCTGACAATCACAGCCTGAACACAAGTATTGAGTTCAACAGGGGCAAGAGCATAGGTTTCGGAGCTTGCTCTTAATGACATTCATCATAGAAACGGACCGTTCCACTATCGCATTGCTAATTGGCAAGCTCAACAGGGTGGATACCCACTTGGCTAACTCACAAAAAGGAAATATTCCAACAGCATCAAGATAAGGTAGGACAGCTATCGAAAACTGAGAGGAGTCTTAGGGGATTGTTCCTCCACACACAAATGACCAATCAACGTCCAACAGTTTCCTCCACTGATTCTCCAAGGCACTGAGATCAGTGGTAGCAACAGTTCTCAATGGCAAGTCTCCAAATCGGGGTCAAAACTGAGACAAGCAAATCACAGGGGAAAAGAATTTCAGCTTTAGGAGTGATTCCAGAGCAGGAGGCATTCGTTTAAGCACCGCTTCAGCCGCAGTTTTCAGGAACGCAAAACACCGTATTTTGATTTCGCTCTTCTGTGTGTCTGAAAGTTTAGATTTGGCCAGTTCAATCAGGAACTCGTGTCTGTAATCAACTTGATCTGGCGGCAAATAATTGATTTCGAAGTCCTTATTAACCATCAAAGACAATGTAGATGAGCAGAGTATCCTACGCAGGAGACTTAGTATCAACCCCTGCAGCTCTTAAAAAAGACAAAATTGGTCAGCGTGTGTGCGCTGAAACAGCAAGTTGACCCTTTGAACAGCTGTGGCTTCAAGAACACAATGAAAATTCTGTTTTGCTCATCTTGATACATAGCGTGTAGCACTCTGGCAGTATAGCAACGTTCTTTCACTTTGGCTAGACTGAAGTGTGTGATGAGCTCCAAGTACTGCTCATGTATGTGAAGCAAGGCATTGTACCGAGAGAGCCAACGAGTATTTGAGGGAGAAATAATACGTAAGGGTGAATTTCCATCGTTTATCAACTTAATTAAATGTTGATATATCTCCCTTCTAGGGGGGCTTACATTAAACCATTTATATGTTTTGGACACCATAAACTCAAGGTTCGAAGGGAGTTCACAGACCGCCTCTGAAGCACTATTCTAGACAAGCTACTTTTTGATATCTTGGAAGAGTTAGGTTAGGAAAACAAAACTTTCAGAGATGAATCCAGGGCCAAAAACATAGTTCAAGTTCTTTTAATTTCTCATTAAATCACTACAAGATAAAATAAAACTTGTACAATATGAATCAATGGAAAAGAAAATATTTACAGAGGGTGCCTACACAGTAAGTTATACTCGAAAACAGGCACCCTAAAAAAAAATAATAGTAATAATAATAACAAATGATGAAAAGAAATAATAATACATTAGATATACTCGGAAGAAAAATGAGACACCACACTGAACCCAAAGCCCACACCTCAAATCAATAAAATACCACATAATTAAAAATTTATCAACAATAGCACCGGCCTACATGACTTCAAATAAATAAATAATTATCTATAATTACTTATTAGACATAGTTTGAATTTAGCTTTAGAAACTGGAATAGAAAAACGCGAATCTATATTACTTTCATAAATATTCCAGAACTTTATTATTGAATTTTTAGGAGAAAATCTGGATCTTTCAGTTCGAATTCTAGGGCAAGGTAATTTGGCTGAACTTCTTAAACAATAATTATTCTGGACAAAAGAAACTAAAGAGAAGTTGCTAGAATTTAAAGCCAATGGTAATAATTCTTTTATTTGTTTTAGTCTGAAAAGGACACAATGTACAGGAAGGACTAGATCAACTGGCAATATTCTTAAAAATGTATAAAGGCTCTTTGTATGGGATTTATCGGGGAGGGAAGATGGGGATTTCTAAGTCTTGGAATTTTGACAAAACAACATTATATCTTAATTTTGAGTTTCTTTTTCTCTGGTTTTAGTTTGAAAATGCAATTCCTGTTATTAGAGTAGAATTTTAAGCCATATCAAAGGTTTTTTCCTAAATTTAGGGAATGTATTTCCAGATCTTTGAAACTTCCCAAATTTGGATTGAGCAAAGTTGTAAAGCTGAAAACACTTTTTTTGTACTTTTTTTTAAAAGCAGAAGATCTATTCTGCATGGTTTCACTTTTATAAATCAAAGGTTTTAAAGGTCATCAAAGGTCAGTGCCCTCTATTGGGGAAAGGAGTAGAGATGGGTTGGCTACTTCAAAATATCTTTCCAGGACATACTTTAGTTGTGTAAACCCATCCCAGAAAGCTTTATTTTTGTGACCTAACCCTTTCCCAAGATAGCAACAAATAGCTTGTCTAGAATTTTACCATATATAATTCAGACTATATATATTTGCATGGGCGCCCATATGGGGGAACAAGGGGGGGGGAGCGCCTTCACCTTAGTACTCTTAGCATCATTAGTTGCAGTAACTGTAGTTGCAGTACTAAAGTATACACATATTGCCATCTGGATAGTTCAAAATCCCCCACAATGTACTCTGAAAGATCTAACTTATTAATATAAGCTGTTCTTGAGATATTGCTTTGTCACCTGTTTGAAAGTCCTCATGCTCATAGTTTGTTTTGATTTAGTTCAACGTCTGCCTAAATATCTCTTGTATTTAATTACTGAGGATGTTGTTATATTCTCTTTGGACTATTGCTCTGAGGGTTGTGGGGGAGGGGGCGGTGGCATTCTCAAAGTAGTAATTTCTGGACCTTTAAACTATGCTGAACAAAATGACTATCTCAAAATTTTGATTGGATGTGTTTGGGGAAGTGATTGACATGGGGGAGGGGGAGCTGGTTGCCCTCCATGAGCTATTTTTCAAGTTCCTATGACATTTCTTTCTATAAGAAGTACCCTGGTCTAAAAAACAAAACACTATATTGTACCCACATTGCTCTTTACTTAGGCAGCACTATTTTGCAGCCTATGATATTTTGTCTTGAGACTTTAATTATACAGCACTGGAAGCGCCAATTAGACCAGTTAAGCCCCCCCCTATAAGTCAATCTATGGGTGCCCATGTATATTTGCATATTATGGGGGGGGGGGGGGTAAAGTATAATAAACTTGCAGTAAAAAGTGTTTATTACAAGAGTCTAGAGATGGACATGTAGAGAAGGAAACATGTTAAGAAAACAGTTCATCATATGCAGAATAATTGTAGATAACACATATTGCATGTATCTCAGCTATACTTTATCTCTAACTCCTTCCCCTAATGTGCAAATATATAACCCAAATTAAATATTTCCAATGCATTCTGCCACCCATCAGTAACTTGTTTTTGTTTTGTCATAGTTGATTAAATTTACTGGTATAATGGATGAATTTCAGCCATGTATTTGCAAATTAAGGGGGAGGGCTTGGGGATAGCGCATAGCAGGGCTACAATCAAGATATCAGCAACAATTATTTCTGTATATTAATTATCAAGCATGAATTGTTTTCTTAACATGTTTCCTTCTCTAGGTATATACCACTACAAGTAGGGAAATCTGCATATTACAAAGTATAAATTGTTTTCTTAACATGATTTTTTCGCAACAGCCCCAATTCTAGACTAAGCCAAGGCCACAAAAAGGTTGGGCCAGATCTGTCAAATATATCAAAAAAAGGATAGATCTGCATAAAATTCAAGTCTTGACTTAATCTGAGCAGCAATAAAATTCCTTGGAAGACCCCTAACGCAGAGCCATCTCAGCCATGCAGAAATAAATTCCCAATGGCGAAGCGTTTCAGAATAGAAAGCGTTCCACGCGCTAAAGGAGGGCTCTTGTCTTTTTGGTACAAAGCCACGGCTGAGCCACCGTGATCTTGGAATTTTTGGTTGATTCCAAACTTTCAGTCAAAATAAGCCCACTTTAAAAAAAAACACCAAATTACTGCCCCACGGCACCCACGCCCACTCCAAAATTCAGCCCGCCCCTGGCGGCTAAAACAAGCCACGGGGCGGAAAACAAGCCCATCTGGCAACACAGCGCCCATTGCCCTATGTTCAGTGTTGCCGAATTTTGAAGAAAACACCCTTCGCCGATCGCCCAATCTCTCAAATTGATTACAGTGTTGCCAAATTCTGTATCCTATAACCTTAAGAAATATTAGAAATACTCAGGAAAAAGGTTTTAAGTTATGCCCTGGGGGCATATAAGGTTTTTATAGAAGGCGTTGTCATAGAAACTTCAAAACAAGCTTATTCGATTGGGAATTCAAAGGGCTAGTGCCCTTTTTAATAGTTGAAAGTGATTGGAGGGCAATAGCCCCCCACGCCCATCATTCCCCCAAACACATCCAATCAAAATTTTGAGATAGCCATTTTGTTCAGCGTAGGCTAGTTAATTTCCAGATAGAAAATATGTTTCTTAGGAGGACACTCCCCCACAACCCTCAGGGCAAGGGTCTTAAGTTATGCCCTGGGGGCATATAAGGTTTTTATAAGAAGGCGTTGTCGTAGAAACTTCAAAACAAGCACATTCGATTGGAAATTCAAAGGGCTAGTTCCCTTCTTAATGGTCGGAAGTGATTGGAGGGGAACTAGCCCCTCCCGCACACCCATCATTCCCCCAAACACATCCAATCAAAATTTTGAGATAACCATTTTGTTCAGCGTAGTTGATTTCCAGATAGAAAATATGTTTTTTAGGAGGACACTCCCCCACAACCCTCAGGGCAAGGGTTTTAAGTTATGCCCTGGGGGCATATAAGGTTTTTATAGAAGACGTTGTCCTAGAAACTTCAGAAAAGGGCTCATTCGATTTGAAATTCAAAGGGCTAGTGCCCTTTTTTAATAGTCGAAAGTGATTGGTAATATTTTTTGTTGTTGTTTAGACCAGGGCACTTCGTATCGAAGGAGTTGTCGTGGGAACTTCGAAAGGGGCTAATTCGATTGAAAATAGAAAGGGCTGATGCCCTTTTTAATAGTCGAAAGTGATTGGAGGGCAACTAATCCCCCTTCTACTCCCACCCTCCCATTCGCCCATCATGTTTAAAAACTAAATGTTGCCTTAAGATTAAATCAAAATGCACTGTGATAATGCTAATTCCCAATAAAGCATCTCAGCAGTATCCCAGGAACGACTGAGGGTATTATGATCAAACTTTCGAGGCTACTTCTGCTCTTAAAATTTAACCAAATCAAAATAGTGTAAGTATATCCAAGCTATCAAAGAAAGTAAACAGATTTTTTTGCGAATGGTATCAAGTTTTCCATTTTAGGTCAACTAGAGGAGGTATGAAACTAAGTTAAATAACCGAGTCAAACTCAAAACGAGCAGAAATTAACATAAGTTGGGCGCAAAACCCCTATGCCTTCCCAAGGCCAGAACAAAATTTGCACTTTACTGAAAAATACAAATGAATGTGCATTGTCAGTTTAATATACATATACTGATATTTAGTAATCAAAATGTTAAAATTATTTGATTTATTAAAGGTATAAAAGTAAAAACATTATGTTTGTTTGCATTGGTTGTTTATTTAATTTCTTTTCGTTTTAAGTTTCATTTATACTTCAATAGCAAAATATTTTTTTTCGTTTTAAGCTTGATTTTCATATTCAATCTAAGCATTACTCGCTTTAAGATGTATTTATTCATCTATATTATTACTTGATGTATGTTTTTTCCTATGATTGTTTATTTAATTTCTGTTCGTTCTGGGTTTCATTTATTCTTTAATAGTAATTTCTGGTCGTTTTGCATTTGAATTTTAAAGGTATTTGAATTAGGTATTTGTACCTGCTGAGCTTAAGTTTAAAATTGCCTTTACTTTTCTTTGAAAAACTTATTTTTCGAAAAGTTTTTTTTTTTTAATTAGTTTTTGTTTGTTTCATTTTGTGAAACAAACATTTCGTTTTGTGAATTAGTTTTTGTGAGTTTGGGTATTGCCTCCTTCTCTCACTGTAAAAGTTTAAAACCTACTGCATCATTGGCACTTTACTGAAAACTAAATGTGTCTTGAAACAGTCTTGGAAATTATAAACAAGATCAAATTGAATATTTGACATATAATGATATTAGCTTCTAAAAGATCCATCAGTTCAAGAATTTATTTCACTCGAATTTTATTTTTATTTTCAATGCTGTAAGAACTGGAAAGGAAAATATTTGTAATATAATTTGTTTTCAGTGAAGCGCTAATGACACAGTAGGCTTTTGGTTTTTATTTACAGTTAAGGAAGGAGGCAGTGTCCAAACTCTTGTTTGCAGTTAAACTATATTCCTCTTGAACAACTTTAGAAAGAACTAATAAATTAAACAGAATATTTGATGTATAATGATATTAATTGCTGAAGGCTCATCAGTTCAAAATTTTACTATAATTTTAATGTTAATTTTCAATATTAAGCACAAAAGACAGTATTTGTAACAAAATTTGTTTTCAGTAAAGCACCAACGACGCAGTAGGTTTTAGACTTTTACAGTAAGAGAAGGAGGCCATACCCAAACTCTTGTTAGTAGTTATTTTTGTTCATTTCAAGCTTAATTTGCATATTCAATTTAAGTTTCACTCGTTTTAAGATTTATTTATTCTTCATATTCTTCTTATTCTTCATTATTCTTCTTCATTCATACTTCAATAGCAGAATATTTTTTTTCGTTTTAAGCTTGATTTTCATATTCAATCTAAGCATTACTACTTCTACTACTAACAACTCACCACAGCACCAAGCCGCCTGAGGCCAACACAGCTACGCACGTTCGTCCTCCATTCCAATCTATTCAAAACCTCCCTTTTTACGCCCGCCCAGGAAGTTCCCATTTCCTTTAAATCTTTCTTTATGACGTCCTCCCAACCCAGATGAGGACAACCTGCTTTCTGTTTTGCCCTAGACGGTTGGCTGGAAAGAACAATCTTTGGCAATCTGTCATCCTTCATCCACACAGCGTGCCCTAGCCACCTCAACCTTTCTTTCATTATAGCCCTAGAGAGCGGTATTGAACCACATTTTTGATATAGCCTATTGTTTGAAATATGGTCAGTCAGCCATGTACCCAGAACAATCCTTAAGCAATTTCTCTGGATAACATCTAGCAAATCTTCATCCGGTTTTCAGAGCACCCATGCTTCAGAGCCATATTTGACCACTGTCATCACTGTAGCTTCTAATATTCTAATCTTGGTTTGCAGACTTATCTTCCTATTTTTCCAAACTTTTTTTAACTATGAAAAAACACCCTGAGCCTTGGCTATTCTACTTTTGACATCTTCACTGCTCCAATCATCTTTACTAATATGCAACCAAGGTAAGTGAAGCTGTCCACCTGATCAATCTTTTCATTACCCAACTTCACCTTTTCATCTTCACTTATTCCTAGCCTTAGTGACTTAGTCTTTTTCACATTAATTTCAAACCTATTCTAGCACCCTGAACTCGCAAAACCTCTAAAACTTCATTCATTTTGCTCACACTTTCATCTAGGATGCTTAAATCATCAGCATAATCTAAGTCCAGGAGACTTTTTCCTCCCCATTTGATTCCGTGGTCTCCCATTGCCTTTCCTGTGGTCCTTAAGACAAAGTCCATCAAAATAATCATATAAAGGGGGATAGAAAACAACTCTACTTAACTCCTGATTCAATACAAAACTAGCTGCTTACCTCATTTCCAACCTTAACCATAGCAGTGTTATTCTCATACATAGCACTAATCACTTTAATGTATTCGTCTGGTATACCATACAAGGATAAAATCTTTACTAAAGCACTTCTATCGACAGAATTGAACGCTTGCTCATAATCTATAAAACTGAGGACCAAAGGTGTTTGAAAACTCAGGCACTTCTCAATTATTAACCTAAGAGTGTAAATTAGGTCGACACATCCTCTACCTTTTCTAAAACCACACTGTTCTTCTCTTAAAACTTTGTCTACAGCATCTCTCAGTCTAAAAACTATCATATTACTAAGTAATTTACAACCTACAGAGACCAGACTAATCCCTTGATAATTACCACACTCGCTTTTATCACCTTTATTATAAAGTGGCTTAATTAAAGTTTTCCTAAAATCATTAGGTACTTCCCCTTTTTCAAAATGATATTCATAATCTTCAGTAACTTATTTCTAACCTCAGAGCCACCATATTTAAGAAACTCATTTACCATCCTATCAGCACCTAGAGCCTTATTATTTTTTAGTCCTTTTAGTACTGTCACTAATTCCTCCTCACAAAATAAATCTTCCTTCACATCCAAGGTATCACAAACTTTTTCATTTTCCTCTATATCTCTCATAAAGAAAGAAAAACGAGCAAAAATGGGGTTTTTTATAGGCCAAATGAAAGTACTGAAAAAAAAAAAAAAACACAACAAAAAAAGCGAATATTTCGAGAGGACAAACGCCTCTCTCTTTGGCGCGAAACGAAATAATGTATCCAAAAACGAACATGAAAGTCAATGTGAAAAGAACCAAAAAACCAAAGAAAAAAACAAAAATTATAAAGATGAATAAAATTCAATAAAAGCCAAAAATTAAAAGAATTAAAACCAAATACCTAACAACCATAAAAGCCAGTTATTCGCCAATATCCGTAATTTGCACAAAATCCAAAAAATTATGAGCTGCGATTGACAGATACTAGCAAACAACTGAGAGAGAAAAGAAAACAATTCAATCACTCAAAAAACAAAACAAACCAGCAATTAAATAAGTTGGAGAACTTGTCATCTGATTTTGGATTTTAATTAATGCATTTCTAGCAGACACCCTTTGAGACCTAAGGGGTTGTTCACATGTTTGATTATATGACTGGGAAAGTGGTTCAAGGTTTATTTCAGGGATTACTAAAGTATCGGCGTCTCTTTTGAGAAAACTGAATAATTCGGACATTGGCGAATAACTCGCTTTTATGATTGTTAGGTATTTGGTTTTAATTCTTTTAATTTTTGGCTTTTATTGAATTTTATTCATCTTTTAAATTTTTGGTAAAACACAAGGGGAAGAAGCCCTCTCTTAACGCAAAATTAATCAGGGACAAAAGTGGCTTCCGGATTAGTGGCAGAATAGATCTAACCACTCTTAATGATATGACATCACTACCTGAAACCTCAGATCCAAAATGACCAAGGTAGTCAAAAATGCTTGGATCATGTAACATTGGACAGATTATTTCAGTAACACACTTTCATACCGCCAAGAAGTAATTTCCAAACATCTATGAGATATCATCAGCACTTTTTGGCATTTCACCTTCTTAGTTTACTATTTCAAGTCAGATCATTTTTGTTGGCTGCTGAAGTACTTCCTTAATCATACACTATAATTTTGTCAGACAACCAGATACTTTCTTGAGTAAAATTCTCTTTTTGCTACTCTTAATTATTGATCTTAATTATTTTTGCTACTCTTAATTATCAAACTTATCCTTAAGCAATTTGATGTGACACTTCTACAGGAAGATTTGGAAGAATTGTTTGAATGGTGTAATTTAAATTCTATGTTTGTTAACCAGAAGAAATGTCATGTGATGCATTACTTTGTGAAAAATGTGGCATACTGGTACTTCATTGGTGACATGTTGGTGTGCCCTGTTAACTCTATTAGGGATCTTGGTAGTATTTTTGATGATCAGCTGAGGTTTGACAAGTAAGCATCAGCTGTTTCATGTAAAGCAAACTAAGGTTTGCTTTGCATCAAAAGAGCTTTCAGAAGGTTTAACCTGAGAAGTTTTACCACATTGTATAAGACAATGATGCGCCCTGTTGTTGAATACTGCTCATCTGTGTGGTATCCAACTAGAAAATCTGATTCACTGCTGATGGAAAAGGTGCAAAGACGAGCATCCAAATTTGTCCCCTATCTGAAATACCTACCTTATGAGTGGAGATTGAGTAGCCTGAGCTTACCATCTCTGCAATTTAGAAGGGACAGAATGGACCTTGTCAACACTTTCCCCATCATAAAGGGTATTGACCATGTGTCTTGGGAAGATTTCTTTGAGTTTGGTCATTATCCATCTATGTGGCAGAACTCTTTAAAATTGTACCAGCCAAGGGTATCAAGGAAAGTTGGAAAGAGTTCCTTTGTAAATCATTCAGTAAAATCATGGAACATGTTGCCCAACCAAGTAGTTCTGGTGAATGATGTTGTGGCTTTCAAAACAGCATTAGTTGAGACCTCTTTTTATGAAAGGCAGTACCTAGGACTGTGAAGTGTGTATTTGTTGTAGGGTATCATTGTTTTTGTTTTTTTGTTTTATTAGGAAGTTTATAGTTTTTGTTGTTTATAAATGTTGCTCATGGTGTGTAATTTGTGCTGTGCAAGACAAGCCTATGGCTTATTCCATTTCTGATTAATAAAAAATATACAATTTGGGCTAAACATTTGCACATCAGAAGGGTTGGGGTAAAGTATAGTGGAGCAGCAGTCAAAATTTGTTAGCTACAGTTATTCTGCATATTATGAAGTTTTCTTCTCAATAGACCCTACTCTAGATCTACACCTAGGATATCTTTCATTGCCAACATTTTACAAACTTTTAATCTAATAATAGTGGTGAAAATTTTAGTTTAGCAGCTTTCAGCAATCTTGGAAAGTGGTTGGGTTAGGAAAATAAAACTTTCAGGGATGGATCTACAGACTGAATGTATGTCCTGGGAAGGTATTTTAATGTCCCTAACTGTACCTCTCTCCCCCCTCTATGTAATGCAGCTTATTGTGCATTGTAGCTTATTTTCTGCTCACATTTCCAAAATTTGGCATGTTCTACACACTTGAAAGGCTCAAAATACCATCTCTCCGATACTGATGTAGATGTGGGGATGTAGTACTGGCATATAAACTGAACTGCAACCATGATTTCATCCCAAAAGCAATCAAAGTTGATACTCACTAGAGTCATAAAAGTATAATTAACTAATTTTATGAGTTGTGGGGGGCTGGGGAGCATAGTTCAAAAGCAATCTTTCATTGAGATAATTCATGCTCTAAATTAGTTCATTATACTAGCTCCAATTTTAATTTGATATTCACTAGAGAATAATGAACTTCAGAAACTAGAGCATGAATTATCTCAAGGGGGATTTTTTACTTAGTCTCATCCCCTCTGCCCTCCCCTCCCCCCAAAAACAAAAGTTTTGAGATTAGAGCAAGAGTAATAGAAACTGCAGACACAAATAGAGGATGACTTATCTCAAGGAAAGACTATTTTGAATTACCCCCCCCCCCAAACTTCAAAAATCCCTAATTGTAGTTTTATGACTCTAACAATGATATGACTAAGATAGAGGACAATTTGAAAAAGGGGACACATTCAAAAGAACTGAAAATCTTCTCTAGTGGAAATTCATGCCCTAATTCCTTTCTGAACTTTTTATTAGTATAGCTTTGATCAAATTTGATGTTCATTAAAATCATAAAACTACAACTAAGGAATTTTCCACATTTGGGGGTTGCAGGCAATTAAAAAAAAATACTGCCCTGAGATAATTTATTTCAGGAGTTTATATTCTGGCTCTGATCAATTTTGATATTCATTATAATCATAAAACCACAATTAAGGAATGATTCATTTAAGGAAATTGTATTGCATCTTGAGCCTGAAAGATATTTCATTTTTGTCCCCACACCAAGAAGTTAGGTCAGGCCTACAACCTAATCTAACCTACCTTAAATTACCTTAAATCGCACTTGCTAGCAATAGGACGAATCCTGTGTCCGCCAGCTTCAGTGATGATAGTTAATCATCATCTGTGGCATCCCAAATGGTGCACCACGGTTTGTTGAGCCACTCCCTATCCACTGATGACTTGAACGCATCCACGCTGGTAGAGGTTACTGTTTTTTCACTAAGGGAGTTCCACAAGCTGACAACTCTATTTGAGAAGAACTTGTTCCTTAGTCTGGTGTTGGCTTGTTTTTGGAAAAGCTTTTGAGAATGACCACGAGTTCTGTTTGAATTGTCCGGTTGGAAAAGGCCAGGAATGGTATCCTCAGCATTTAGGAGCTTGTATGCTGTTATCACATTGCCTTGTTTGCGACAATGTGTTAGAGATGGTATTCTAAGCTTACGGAGACGGGATGGATAAGGGACATCATAGAGGTCTCTAATAAATTTCGTTGCCCTCCTCTGGACTGATTCTAGAGCTGCTTGGTCTGTCTTATTGATTGGGCATGCGATACACATTCCAAACTCTAGCCTTGGTTGAACTAGACTCTTGTATAGCTTGGTCATAACAGTTGGAGATCTGCTAGTGAACGTTCTTTTGATTAAGCCAAGAGTCTGATTAGCCCTTGCAATAGTCGCTTGTGCATGAATATGAAATTTCAAGTCGTCATCTACCAGGACACCAAGATCTCTCTTGCATGGCTGCTGGAAATGGCATTTCGGGACCCATCCCGACAATCCATATGGTACTGAGTGTGTGGGTTTTTCTTCCCAAGGTGGAGAGTCTTGCATTTTGATGCATTGAATTCAAGCCTCCAAATATTAGTCCAGTGAGTGAATGTATTGAGGTCCAGTTGGATTGACTCAATATTCTCCGCTGTGTCTGCACAACCGATAAGTTTCGAGTCATCAGCGTAGAGGCTTACTTTGTTATTTAGGATTTTTGGCACATCATTTATATACATATTAAATAAAGTCAGACCCAAAACCGTGCCCTGGGGGACACCACTTCCAACAGTGGCCACCTTGGAGAAAAACGTCCTTCCATCCTTGCCAAATACTTTAACTGTCTGTTTCCTATCTGTTAAGAACTGGCTAATCTAACTGTTAACCTAGGCTAATCTAACTGCAATTTGAAACTTTGCTATTGACAATTCAGGGGGGTAAGGTTTACATTAACAGACTAATCAGCTAGATACAAAAAAACATACCACTAGCATCAGAATTTCATCCTGAGTCCAAATATAACATATTTCTGTTGCAATTTATTTTCAAAATTACTTCTAAGCTTCTTTAAGTTTCTTCAATTTTCCTTTTTTTTCACAGAAATGTCATGGTGGCAATCCAATTTGAAAAATACTAAATATTGCTGAAAGCTGCAATTTGAATTTAAATATACTAAATCTTGTCAAGCAGTGATTTGATATGAAAAATATTAAATCTTGTTGAGTGGTGATTTGATTTGAGAAATACTAAACAGGTTGAATGATTCATTTTTTGGGGGGGAAAAACTTACCACTAGCTTCTGAAATTCATCCTGATTCCAAATATGACATTCATTTCTGTTGCAAATTATTTTCAAAATTGCATCTAAGCTTCTTTAAAAACAGCAAAACTTCTTTCATCCAAACAAACACTTTATGGCAGCTACATATACAGTTTTATAAATATCAGATAAACAGCACTTAACGTAAACAAACTAGTCACTCATATATAAATCTTCATCATCACTTTCTGATGCACTATGGGCGTCACTGTCTGGTGCTCTAGGGACTCTATTGATTCCAATAGGATTCCAAGGGGATAGAGCTTTGCAGCTTCAATAAAAAAAATTATGAAGTTGGTCTTTTCTCTCAAAATTTTGCAGAACATGACAAATACTGATCCATGTATGCTGTTAGCTGCATCCCTGGTCTTTTAGATGCTGCATCCCTGGTCTTTTAGAGTGCTCTTTGAAACATCTACACAGACTTTCTATATTTTGAGTATGAGTGGATCAACAAAATTGACTGAATGATTGATTTGGTAATGAGTATATCCATGGTTGGACAATGTACTATAAGCTCCCTATTTATCATTGTAAATAAAGCTTCCAGGCTGAATATATTTTTTAATAATAGGAATTAAAGTTTCCTTGTTTCTTTGGAGGCCTTCTTGGCCATTAGTCAGGGCTACAATAATTTTTATTTTGCTCTCTCTCTCTATTCCTCCAAAAACACAAACTTGTCATGAGATCCTTCCCCTGTTGTACTTTTTTCTTGCCATTAAAGTTTCATCAATTTCAACTTCAACACCCTGCCCTCCTATAGGTTCTTGGTTTCCTTTCCAAGCCATCAGAACTTCTGAGCAAAAAGACCTCCAGTCAATGCTTGTTTTTTTACTTATCTGGAGTTCCTCAATAACTGTTTAATGGTCCCAATGATCTGACAGAAAGTGATTTATAAATATCAGGATTTGATGAGGTTTAATCCTTGGCCTGATGCAAGAAACTCCCTTTTCTATTGGATACTGAATAGCTCCAAAATCTTCTCTTTTGGGTCTTTGGGATGACATAGCTCTTGCTGCATTTCCACATATTTTCAGATGTGTAATAGTTGCATGGTGTATTGCAGCTTTGGCACATTACTAGTGATGGTAAGACACTGTGAGTCCTGAAAAAGTTGTTGCTTGCTTCATCATTATTTATAAATCTTTTTATTGCAGTATAGTATGACTTTTCAAATGACTGGCACATAGACATTTTCTTATAACTGGCAATATACAAATCAGAACAGTTGAAAATGATATTTTTCTATCCAAGTAGTCTGAATTTTTTTTTCTAGCTTTCAGCCTAAATATAACCAAAGTCCAAATTCTAAACTGTATCTTAGTTCTGAATCAAGAAAAAACTAAACAGGGAAGACCTATTTTGTACAGCTTCACCCAAAACTAGGTTAAGTTATGACTAGGTCACTCAGATAAAAATCCAATTCTGTTGATGTTCCATTGGTATCAAATTTCAGTTTTTTAGAGTTTTGATTACTATTGAGCCAGGTTGCTCCTTACTTACAGTTTGCTACCACAAACTGTTTGAAACTGGATGCTCATAGTGCCACACACACTGCATGTGGTGTGCCGGAAGTGTTGCAACACTTTGGTGGCAGCACTGTGATCAATTGATTTTTGGGGATTTGGGGAACCAAATATTTTTTTGCAGTGGTGGCATTGTGACACTTTGGCGGCAGTCAACTGAGCCTTTTATTGGAGGCATTCAGTCAATGCGCCAGCATGGCACCAGGGTCTAATACAAATACATACCACCAAATAAATTAGGTCACTTTAAAGTGACCTAGTTTCATACATTGATAGTTTCATAACTTAAACTGTAAGTAAGGAACAAACCAGCTCAATAGTAATCAAAACTCTAAAAAACTAAAATTTGATACCAATGGAATATCAACAGAATTGGATTTTTATCCAAGTGACCTAGTCATAACTTAACCTAGTTTTGGGTGAAGCTGTACAAAATAGGTCTTCCCTGTTTAGTTTGTTCTTGATTCAGAACTAAGATACAGTTTAGAATTTGGACTTTGGTTATATTTAGGCTGAAAGCTAGAAAAAAAAATTCAGATTTCTTGGATAAAAAAATAACATTTTCAGCTGTTCTGATTTGTATATTGCCAGTTATTAGAAAATGTCTATGTGCTAGTCATGTGAAATGTCATACTATACTCCAATAAACAGATTTATAAATAATGATGAAGCAAGCAACAACTTTTTCAGGACTCACAGTGTCTTACCATCACTAGTAATGTGCCAAAACTGCAATACACCATGCAACTATTACACATCTGAAAATATGTGGAAAAGCAGCAACAGCTGTCATCCCAAAAAGAGAAGATTTTGCAGCTATTCAGTATCCAATAGAAAAGGGAGTTTCTTGCATCAGGCCAGGATTAAGCCTCATCAAATCCTGATATTTATAAATCACTTTCTGTCAGATCATTAGGACTATTAAACAGTTATTGAGGAGCTCCAGATAAGTAAAAAAACAAGCATTGACTGGAGGTCTTTTTGCTCAGAAGTTTTGATGGCTTGCAAAGGAAACCAAGAACCTATAGGAGGGCACAGTGTTGAAGTTGAAATTGATGAAACTTTAATGGCAAGAAAAAAGTACAACAGGGGAAGGATTTTGTGGAAAGTTTGGGTTTTTGGTGGAAAAGAGAGAGAGCAAAAGAAACATTATTTTAGCCCTGACTGATGGCCAAAAAGGCCAGTCAATATCTACCAAATCATATTATTGAGTTAGGACTAAAGCAAATACACCATTCAATGCCTTTTTTTATGCTGATTACAAATATAATAAGCATTTCTATCGAAATGAATTTCAGCCCCCCCCCTATATATGCCAATTCAGGGTTAGGTTAGGTATAGCCTATATAGGGGGGGAAGGGGGCTGAAATTCATTTCTGATAGAAATGCTTATTATATTCATAATCAGCATAAAAAAGGCATCAAATGGTGTATTCACTTTATTCCTAACTCAATAATATGATTTGGTAGATATTGACCAACTCCAAAGAAACAAGGAAACTTTAATTCTGATTATAAAAAAATATATTCAGCCTGGAAGCATTATTTACAGTGATAAATGAGGAGCTTATAGTACATTGTCCAGCCATGGATATACTCATTACCAAATCAATCATTCAGCCAATTTTGTTAATCCACAGGACTGTTCCATTCATACTCAAAATATAGAAAGTCTGTGGAGATGCTTCAAAAAGAACTCTAAAAGACCAAGGATGCAAACAGCATACATGGAGCAGTATATGTTGCATTCTGCAAAATTTTGAGCAAAAAGACAACTTCATAATTTTTTGATTGAAGCTTTGATTAAAGTGTTTGTTTGGATGAAAGAAGTTTTGCTGTTTTTATAGAAGCTTAGATGTAATTTTGAAAATAATTTGCAACAGAAATGAATGTCATATTTGGATTCAGGATGAAATTCTGAAGCTAGTGGTAAGTTTTTCCCCCAAAAAATGAATAATTCAAACTGTTTAGTATTTCTCAAATTAAATCCCCACTCAACAAGATTTAGTATTTTTCATAGCCTATGAAATCACTGCTCAACAAGATTTAGGGTATTTCAATTCAAATTGCAGCTTTCAGCAAAATTTAGTATAAAAATCAATCGGATTCAAATTAGATTGCCACCACAACATTTCTGTGAAAAAAAAACAGGAAAATTGAAGAAACTTAGAAGTAATTTTGAAAATAATTTGCAACAGAAATGAGTGTTATATTTGGAGTCAGGATGAAATTCTGATGCTTAAGGTGTTTTGTTTTAGCTAGCTGATTAGTCTGTTAATGTAAACCTTACCCAATTAGGCTATTGTAGTATAAAAGAGCATAAAAAGGTATCACATGTTTTCACTTGCATCATAGCTAAATTATAGTCCCACCTAGAAATTTACCATTGACCCTTACCTTAGATATGGAGTCTTTAATAGATTTACACAATAATTTACTTTAAATCTGATTTAGATATCATTCACCAACCTTTTACTTAGGCTGGACTGATAAATCCTACTTTTCCCTTGGAGTTGAGAATGATTTTTAGCTAATGCTGCTGCTCAGTAATAGAATAGGACAGTGTTGCCGGAGCCAAAACAATCACTAGCATTTACCCAGAAAAATCACCAAAAAATCCCCACCATTTTATCGAAACTCACCAGAAAAATCAGTAGTCAATAATGATATGCTATACACTAGTAAAATTCTTTGGGCACTTTGAGGTAAGACATATTTCGAAGGCCATCAACCAGTTAAAGAAGAAAGAGATTTGATACCAAAATACAGAATTTCAACAGCAACCTTATAAGAAAATCGAAATATATTTTCTTGTAATTATTATCACTTCTAATCAGCAGTTGTACCAAACCTATCCTGCTCAAGTCATCCTCAGGGCTATACTGTGGTGTTTATCCTCCCCATAGTATAGTGCAGACGGTTTGATATCATCTATTTTCCCTTCTTGTTTTAGTTTTATATTTGTGTTTAAAGCTTTTTCCAATAGGCAATGTTTAGAAGTCCTCCAAAAAAAAACGTCCCCCCAGATCCCAAATCAAATTCCATAGTGAAAGATACCCATCCTGGCTGGTCAAGCACATTATCTGAAAGTTCTAATGATAGCTACAATTCGGAGAATAGGACAATGATAACTGTAGGTCCTAATGCAACCATAAATGATGATAATGGGTTTCAAGAGGTCCTCTCTAGAAGCTCTAAAAAAAGGAAAAAAATCTCCCCAATTAAAAGCATTTCCCCTCTCCCTGCCCAAGATCCTCCCTCCAAAAACTTAGGAATTTACCTTAAAATTACTCCCACTACCCCCTTTGAAATAAAAATGATCACTGCAATAAGAGTTGCAATTTTTAAATTGCTAAAATCAATGTTCTCTCTTAACATTAACCGTGATGGATCTCTGCTAATAGCTGTAGAAGATCAGAAATCAGCAGATACAATAATTAACCTAAAATCCCTTCTGAATACCCCAATTATTGCATCTAATTGGAACCCAAAACAATCACCAACAAAAATTGTAGTTTATAATGTTCCCCCACAGATATCTACTCAGGAGTTAAAAGAAGGCCTCTCAGATAGGGCTGGAAACACAATCCCAGTTGAGGATGTTACCCACTTGGAAAACCTAACTCTAATGGCCTAAAAACTAGTAGATCCTTCTTATTCACACTGAAGGATAAAATTGATATCCCAGAAAAATTATTCCTATTTGGGCAAATCAAACCACACAAGGAATACAAACCTAAGCCTATTCAGTGTCAGAAGTGTTTCAAACTGGGACACACGACAAACAAATGCAATGAAATTCTCCAAGAGTGTAGTAATTGTAAATCTTTCCATCCTAAAGAGCTGACAACTTGCAACAACACTCAGCTACATGCATCAATTGCAAAGGCCCACATGAATCTACAAATAAATCATTATGCCCTGCATACAAGAAAAGAGCTCTAACACTCCAAATATCAACAGAGAAGGCCATCCCATACCCCTTTGCAGAAATGGAAGCAAATGCTGCCCAACAATACCAAATAAAGCCTGTAATGAAACCAACCAAAACCCCCAAGTCAAATGCCCCCAATACATCAAGCACCCCTTATAAAACACCATCTTCTAAGCCCCCTAGGTCAAATCCCAATCAGAAGGAATCACCAAGCCAACAAGCCTCCTTGTCCAGTGAGATGAGGTCAGCCTGCCCCCCCCCCTCCCAAGAAGAAACAACCAGAAATACTACCAGGAATCAATCCCTTAACCAACAAACAGGATGCACAGCCAAAATGCAATCCCCAAATATATGCTTATTCATTCTAAACTGTAATGCAGTTCAGGCCATGAACATACATCAACTACAGAAAACAAAAATTATTGCAGAATTGGCAAAAATCTACATCCCAGATGATATGCTCATTCAAACAAAAAAAGATCTTGCTTTACTTTTAACAAAGCTGAACATTGATACACAGTCATATGAAGAATAAATCAACAACACAACATATATCAATTCTCCAATGGAATGTAAGATCACTCACAGAAAATAAGCTAAATGAACTAATATCATTTATGAATAATAATTCCATTAATATTGCTTGCCTCCAGGAAACTCATTTAACCCAAAATCAACAAATTAAGTCTCAGGGATATACTATCCTGAGAAAGGATAGATCTTCAGAGAGAAAAGGAGGTGGGGTAGCTTTATTAGTTAATAATAATATAAATTTTGTGGCATCAATTTTCCAGATTTTGCAAATGATGTTGATGTAATTGGTATCAGTGTTTGGCTGAATAATTTAAAAACCTACATAATAAGCTTTTATAACCCTAATGGCCAAACTACAGATACCAAGGATTTCTTTAATTATATAAATAATTCTAATATGTTAAAAAATATCATTATTTGTGGTGATTTCAATGCCCACAGCCTTTTGTGGGGGAATAAACCAGCAAATAAAGCTGGTAAATTCATTGAGCATATGACTTCAAATAATAATGAATTAGCTGTTGCTACTCCTCCAAACCTGAACACATATTTCAACCCCAAAGTGGCATATTCTCCACAATTGACCTGCAAATTGTGTCATTAAATTTTTTGAACAAAATTTACATAAATAAAATTGATAGTCTATGTACTGACCACTTTGCTATAGTTTGCTCTCTAAATGAACCTGCTGAAACTTTATCTCATACATCCAAATATATCAACACTAAAGCAGATTGGTCTATGTTCCAAAATAAGCTAAATGATGAAATTACAAGTTTCACCTAAAGTTCATGCATTTCTAACACAACAGTTTGACACACATGCTGAAGCCTTGACATCTTTACTAATAAATACAGCTAATCATGCTATCCCCAAGACAACACCTAAGAAAACATTCCCTAAACAAATCCCTAAAGCATCGTGGACAAAATGAGTGCCTAAATAAATGGAGGATAAAAAAGGCAGCTAGGACAGAATTCATAAGAAAACCATGACCTACTACATATTTAAAAAAATTACAAGCAGAATCTAATCTAAAAAGGACTATAATAGATGCTAAGTATAAATACTGGAATAATTTTGCAATAATCTCTCCAGAGAACGCATGAGCCAATTATACATAAAGTCATAAGCCACATCTGTGGGAAAAAGACTTCCCCCAACCCACTCCTGTATGAGCTTTTACATAATAATACCCATTATGACAATGATAATGGAAAAGCTAACCTATTTGCAACTCTTTTTGTTAATAAGCTAACATCAAATAATCAAAGCAAACTGTCCACAATTCCCATGAACCCAAGTAACCAACCACGCCCAGGATCCGAGTACATAACCAATCCATTTTCAATCCAGGAATTGAATAATGCAAAACATCAGATTAGGACCAAAACTAGCAGCAGCTATGACAATATACACCCTACATGGATAAAGAATCTCACACCTTCATACAAACAAGAACTGCTAAATTGTTATAATCACGCTTGGGCATCTTCTAGGTTCCCCAATATATGGAAATGTTCGTCCCTCCTACCAATCCTAAAGAAAAATAAACCAAAAGATAACCCTGAGTCTTATAGGCCCATAATGATTACACCTGTGATGGGGAAAATAATGGAGAAAATGATTTATCACAGACTCCTCTGGTTTGTTGAAAAAAATAATATGATCCCACACACTCAAACTGGATTCAGGAAATACCACTCCTCAACAGATGCTTTCATTTTGCTAACAAATGCAATAAATGAATCTTTCTCAAAAAATAAAATCCTAGTGGCAGCTTTCCTAGATTTTGAAGGGGCATATGACAATATGAACCACCAAATCTTTTTAAATAAACTTGCAAACCTTGGAGTACCCCCTAAGCTAGTATCTTTTATTAAATCCTTCATAGAAGTGCAAAGTTTCATTGTTTGTGTTGGTTCAGCCTCTTCACCCCAAAAGACAATATCCAAAGGCCTACCTCAGGGAGCAGTCCTCAGTTGCCTCCTATTTGCCCTATATCTCTGGGACATGAACCTACCCCACACAAATCTACAATATGCTGATGATCTGGTGCTTTGGTCATCTGGCAACACCTTTCAGATAGCACAGTCAAATCTGCAAAAGTCACTTTTCCAGTTTGAAAAATTCTCTCAACATTCAGATTTACCCATTGCACCCACCAAGTCAAAAATAATCCAATTTCACCAGAAGCGAAACCATGTTAATTCAAAACTAACTCTAAATAAAACAACTATTCCAGAGGATAATAATATTAACTACCTAGGTCTCATGCTTGACCAAAAACTTAATTTCCACCTCCACATTTCAAACACAATAAAAAAATGCTATAGAAAAGCAAATATACTAAAAAGACTTCTTTCCACACCCTGGGGTTGTAAAGAGAAAACCTTACTCCAGTTTTATAAATCCCATATAAGACCCCATATTGACTATGGGCTCATCGTCTATGGTGCATGTGCAAAGACCCAGATGCAAAAAATTGAAACAACACAAAATGATATAATACGTCTCATATTTGGTCTTAGGAAACCCACAAGCACCAAGTTTCTGCTTATGGAGAGTGGATTAACAACAATAAGGGAGAGACGTAGCTTTCTCTTGATAAAACATCTTACAAAAATTGAATCAAATAGCTCACACACATTACATAATTGGTTAAGAAATCCAGCCATGTATAGAGGTATTGCAGATGAGTATGCCAATATTCAAAAGAAGTTCACTGTACCAGCAAAGTCTATTGCACCGACTTTCCCCCAATCCCCTCCATGGAATTGGTCATTTCCCATAATAAATACTGAATTATCAAAATGGAATAAAGATTTAACCCCCATTGCTTTTGTTCAGAAAAAATTTGCAGAACTTAATACAATTACCTATAAAAATCACTTCCAAATATTTGTTGATGGGTCAAAAATGAATGAGAAGGTTGCAAGTGGTGTTTTCCTTCCTCACCTGAAAATTGCAATGGGCGAGAAACTATTTAATAATTTATCTATAATGTCTGCTGAGTTAAATGCCATAATCATGGCATTAGAACACCTTAAGCAAAACCAACCTTTGATTGAAAATTCGAATAATATTATCATCTATTCCGACTCTTTATCAAGCCTTGAGTTGCTGGCCTCAGCTCCTCAATATAAGTTGGACATTGACACTTATCATTGTCTCAGTATTATTGATAATCTTGCTTCAAGTGGCATAAAAACTTACTTTCAGTACATTCCTAGCCACTCTGGCATAAGTGGTAATCATCAGGTTGATGAAATAGCAAAAAATGCTATAAATATTGACCAGCCAAGTGGGAGACCAATCCCAATTAGAGATATTTACCGATGGAGGCTATCAGATATTAATTTTAATAAGATTAATCCTATCCTTTCCCCCTTTCCCAATAAGTATCTTTCTAAAATTTATCATAGAATTCGTTCTGGAACAAATGGACTAAATTTCCTTGCATTCTCATATAAGCTTTCTAATTCAAGTGGTTCAATTCCCCTGTCCCCTCTTTGCAGGCATTGTAATATGAATAATGAAACAATTGACCATTGCCTATTTGAATGTAATATGCTGACGTCTGCACAACATACCTTGCTTTGTAAACTGTTAAAATACTTCAAGCACCACAAAATCCCACTATCAGCCAAGAGCCTAGCCAACTATACCTGCACACAGAGCATAGAAATCGACATCTATCATCTTATATTTGAACTCCTAGAGTCGAAAGATCTGCTGAAAGATATCTGAATATATCTAATAAATATGAGGCAATCAAGCCAGTAGCTCTGTAGCCCACAGAGTGAAGCAAAAGGAAAAGGGCTAAATAGTTTTACTGAAAAGCCCGCCTGCTGTTAAATAGAAGAAGAACGACGAACTGAAATTGTGATTTAACATCATTTTTCCTGGACATAAAAAAGAATCCTTTTATTTATTTACCCACTATTTTACCTTTTACTTCGTATAATTTTTGTTTTTGCTTTTTCTGGCTTTACATTAAAACGAACAACCACGATACTTGGCTTTCGTCCTCAAATCAAGTCTCATTTTTTTTCCAGCGTTTTTAATCCCCGTGCCACAGCTGGCATCTTTAATGATAAACTTTAGCTTTGAAAAAAACAAAACAAAAAAAACCATTCAAATGGTGTACATTTTTTTTTATATACTTACTTTTCTCTGGAAAACTGTCATAGGTCAAGCCTAAGCCTAAATATTAGACAAACAGTAAAAAATATTATTTCCCTGGTTCCTTTGATGAGACCTTTGCTCTGGTCCGTCATTTAAATACTGGGGTTTGTAGATATCATGCAAAAGCAGTATATTGGCAACAAACACAAGAGCAAAAGAGTACATAATTCTACCAGCCAGCAAAAACGGATTTCATCATTAAATTCTTAATGGGATTCATATTGCGAGCCCACAACCTCACAAAATGTACCTGGCAAGGTTACCCCGCTCTTTTACATTTATTGTCACTCAGCTGGTAATCTTGTGAATGGATTACCAAGACCATGGGCACCCATTAGCTGAATTTTAGGGGGACTTACCTGGTCTAATCGGCACTTCCAAAGTTGCATAAAAGGAATCTAAAAAAAAATATCATAGGCAGCGCAATAGCGTTGCCTAAATAAAGAGCGATGTGAGCACAATATAATTTTTTTCATGATTTTTAGACCAGGACACTTCTTTTAAAAAGGAATTTTGTAAAAAATTCAAAAAGAGCTCATTCGATTTGGAAATTTAGAGGGCTAATGCCCATTTTAACAGTCAAAAGTGATTGGAGGGCAACAAGCCCCTCACTTCAATCATTTTTCAAACACATCCAATCAAAATTTAAAACAATCATTTTTTCAGCGTAGTTTAAAGGTCTGAAAGTCATAACTTTGAAGATGACATCCCCCCCCCACAACCCTCAGGTCAAAGGTTATAATTTATGCCCTGGGGGATATAAGGTCTGTTATAGAAACGGTGGTGATATAAACTTCGGAGAGGGCTTATTGGATTGCTAACCAGAATTTCTAGTGGTCTATTTAACAGTTAAAAATGATTAGAGGTCAACCAACCCCTCTTCACACCAATCATTTCCCCAAACCCATACAATCCAAATTTTGAGATAGCCATTTTGTTCAGCGTAGTTGAAAGGTCTATAAGTTATTTGTTGGAGGATGAGCCATTTGTTGTATTTTCTAGACATGCTATTCCTCCAGGAAATAGTAGTAGCTTAAAGAAGGAGTTTTTCTTGCCATTATGTAAATAAACAATTCTTTTAGGTTATAAGAAAGTATCATCTCAAGTGAAATGGGAAAATATTTTATCAATTGCATCTAATAATGAAAAGAGGTTTAATTTGTTTTACAAGATTATCCAAACTGAATTAGAAAAGCATTGTCAAAGAAAAAAAATGATGATGTAACACAACCCCAAAGAATGCATGGATAACTTCAGATCTTCTAAAAATCGATGCAAGTTAGAGCCCAACTTTACAAAACAAGATCAATCATAAATGTGATTTAAATTATAGAATATATAATAATTATTGCAATGCTCTGAATCGATAATTAAGAGCAGCAAAAAGAGAATTTAACTCGAGGAAGTATCGGGTTGTCTGACAAAATTATAGCGTATGATTAAGGGAATACTTCAGCAGCCAACAAAAACGATCTGACTTGAAATAGTAAACTAAGAAGGTGAAATGCCAAAAAGTGCTGATGATATCTCATAGATGTTTGGAAATTACTTCTTGGCGGTATGAAAGTGTGTTACTGAATTAATCTGTCCGATGTTACATGATCCAAGCATTTTTGACTACCTTGGTCGTTTTGGATCTGAGGTTTCAATGTATTTAGCACCTATTTCATTAAATAAGATGAATCCGATCATCTACGAAATGAAAAGTAATGCCCTCGGTAGTGATGTCATATCGTTAAGAGTGGTTAGATTTATTCTGCCACTAATCCGGAAGCCAGTTTTGTCCCTGATTAATTTTGCGTTAAGAGAGGGCTTCTTCCCCTTGTGTTTTACCAAAAATTTAAAAGATGAATTTTACCAAAAATTTAAAAGATGAATAAAATTCAATAAAAGCCAAAAATTAAAAGAATTAAAACCAAATACCTAACAATCATAAAAGCGAGTTATTCGCCAATGTCCGAATTATTCAGTTTTCTCAAAAGAGACGCCGATACTTTAGTAATCCCTGAAATAAACCTTGAACCACTTTCCCAGTAATATAATAAAACACGTGAACAACCCCTTAGGTCTCAAAGGGTGTCTGCAAGAAATGCACTAATTAAAATACAAAGTCAGATGACATAGTTCTCCAACTTATTTAATTGCTGGTTCGTTTTGTTTTTTGAGTGAATGAATTGTTTTCTTTTCTCTCTCAGTTGTTCGCTAGTATCCATCGATGGCAGCTCATAATTTTTTGGATTTTGTGCAAATCACGGATATTGGCGAATAACTCGCTTTTATGGTTGTTAGGTATTTGGTAAACTTTAGTTCTGAATCTATGTATTTGTGACGTTTTTCTCTCTCATTCTCTTTGCCTGTGTGTCTGGGTTGGTGTTTGCATATCCCAGTGCATGTCTCTGTCTGTTTTTATGTCTGAATCTATGTATTTGTATGTGTTTTTGTCTCTCTCACTCTCTTTGCCTGTGTGTCTGGGCGGATGTCTGCCTGTCCCAGTGCTTTTCTTTATTGGTTTGTATGTCTGAATCTACGTATATGTATGTGTTTTTGTCTCTCTCACTCTCTTTGCCTGTTTTTGTTGGCGGGTGTCTGCCTGTGCCAGTGTTTGTCTTTGTCGGTTTGTATTTTTGAATCTGTGTATTTGTGTACGTTTTTGTCTCTCTCTCACTCTCTTTGCCTGTGTGTCTGGATGGGTGTTTGGTTGTCCCAATGCCTGTCTTTGTCGGTTTGCATGTCTGAATTTATGCGTTTGTATGCGTTTTTATGTGTGTCTGGGTGGGTATTTGCTTCTCCCAATGTCTTTCATTGTTGGTTTGCACGTCTGAATCTATATGTTTGTATACGTTTTTATCTCTCTCACTCTCTTTCATTGTGTGTCTGGGTGGATGTTTGCATGTCCTAGTGCATGTCTTTATCGGTTTGTTTGTCTAAATCCATGTATTTTTATGTATTTTTGTCTCTCTCACTCTCTAAGCTTGTGTGTCTGGGCGGGTGTTTGCATGTCCCATTGCCTGTTTTTATCGGTTTGTATGTCTGAATCTATATATTTGTATTTATTTATGTCTCTCTCTCATTCTAAAAACCTGTGTGTCTGGGTTGGTGTTCGTTTGTCTCAGTGCCTGTCTTTGTCGGTTTACATGTCTGAAACTATGTACTTGTATGTGTTTTTTGTCTCTCTCACTCTCTCTGCCTGTGTATCTGGGCGGATAACCCTGTGCCTGTCTTTGTCGGTTTGCATGTCTGAACTTATGTGTTTGTGAGTGTTTTGTCTCTTTCACTATCTTTGACTGTGTGTCTGGGCGAATGTTTGCATGTCACAGTGCATGTCTTTGTCAGTTTGCATGTCTGAATTTATGTATTTGCAAGTGTTTTTTCTCTCTCACTCTGTTTAATTATGTGTCTGCGCGGGTGTTTGCGTGTTTCTGTTTCTGACTCTGTGCTATTTTAGGTGTTTTTATCTCTTTCTCACTATGCCTGTGTGTATGAGCGGGTGTTTACATGTTTCCGTATCTGACTGTGAGATTGTAGGTGTTCTTTCTTTTGTAAGTTAGTGAAGTCAACTTTACTAAGACCCTACCTGAAAAGTCTATGTAAAATCAGATTTATTGAAGTCAACTTTACTAAGACCTTACCAATATTTTCAAAAAAACAAGAAATTTCATACTAATATATGATTTTAATCTTTTCGGTTGATTGTTTCATTGGACTTGGTCCTATATGCCACTGAACTTGAAAACTGGAATTTTTTTTTTTTAAAGAAAAGAGTAAAAGAAATGAAAAAGTTTTTATAATTAAAAATTGAGAAGTTGTTATTTAATAAAGAATAAGAAAAAAAAGGATAAAGAAAGAAGTATTAAAAGTAGGATCAAGATAAAGTTTTAAAGAGATTTAAAAAGTATTGAAAGTAGGATAATGATAATGTTTTAATGAGGATTGAGCAGCCATAGGGGAAATCAAGATGAGTAATGAGGGTAAAGGGAATGAAGCAGGTCGATAATGAAAGATTCTACCTATTGGTTTATATTTGTAAAGGTTGAGTATTTCATTTCTTTCTTACTTTAGCTATTTTTTATATTCTTATTTTGGGGGACGGGGGTAAAATTGAATTACATATCGGGGGAAATAGAGGTTGATGAAAAAGATTATGAAATGCGTAATTTAAGGTCACGATGGAAGGGGTGCCCTAAGGGGGAAGGGCAGCCTGAGACATCGGATGAACCTAAATGGTATAAGAAAATTGATATATATTATACCTCTATTTTTATACCCTGGTATATTTGGAATGCTTAATTTTTATATAATATTAATAAATTAAATTTTTTGAAGATGTTAGTTTTATTAAGAAAAGACATTAGATAAATTATGGGATATTTTTAAAGAAAATTTGAAGGTCACCAAGAGGAGAGGAGGTGGGATTATTTTAGAAAAAGGTTAATTAAAAAATCAGACGTTAGCCCAATAAGTTTTATCTAACAGTTCATAATAGTTAACTGTAATTAAGGAGTGACTCAGCTAAATAGTAACCGAAACTCGAAAATGGGAAAAAAATAACCCCATCACTGCTTGATTTCTATGGATTGTTCTATAAGCAATTCAAATTTAAACCCTTTCTCACCGGAAATTTAAATAATTATTCTCAAGACATCCCTCCAAAATAAAAACAATATGTGTCTCTTAATGGAGTCACCATTTCCTCAAATTTACCCTTAGTTGATAAGCAATTAATAATTTAAGCCTTTCTCTCTTCGGAGATTTGGTTGTCCCAATGCCTGTCTTTGTCAGTTTGCATGTCTGAATTTATGCGTTTGTATGCGTTTTTATGTGTGTCTGGGCGGGTATTTGCTTCTCCCAATGCCTTTCATATTCGGTTTGCACGTCTGAATCTATGTATTTGTATGCGACTCTGTGCGATTGTAGGTGTTGTTTCTTTTGTAAGTTAGTGAAGTCAACTTTACTATGACCCTACCCGAAAAGTCTATGTAAAATCAGATTTATTGAAGTCAACTTTACTAAGACCTTACCAATATTTTCCAAAAAATAAGAAATTTCATTCTAATATATGATTTTAATCTTTTCGGAAGATTGTTTCTTTGGACTTGGTCTAATATGCCACTGAACTTGAAAACTGGAAATTTTACCAATATTTAATGTCTTCAATTTGTTTTTTTTTAATGTCTAATTATATCTAATGTCTAATCAAATTATAATGTCTAATTATATCTAATGTCTTTGTATTTCTTTAAGAACAATTCAAAGCAAATTTCAAAAATGTGCTTGAATGAATGACTAAAACTGACTATGAACTATAAAATGATAAAATGACTGTCGACATTGAAAAACAAAACAATAAAATATTATTGTTCTGCTGAATGTAAATAAAAAGTATTATTCTGAATCAGCTTCCATTTAGCCTAAATTTAAGACATATGTCCATTTTGGCAACTAACTTAACACGCAACAAAAGTCACGGTGCATTGGTTTTAACTTTTTAGTTACTTAAAAAGACAGTATATTTATTATTACCGATAATAGCCTCACGCAAAAAAGCGTCTCACAATTTTTTTTTGTGCTTAACATTTGAGTTATTTTGATATGCTACCGTTTCATTCGAAATGCGAACTTAGCTTCCCAATGACTATTGGTAAAACTATTAAACGCTTTAAAAACTTGACACTATAAAAACATTTTTATTTAATGTTCTTTCCTTTGTTTAGATATTCGTTATGGTCCGTCCGCTCTCCCTTTGCATAATATAATATTATAGATATATATATATATATATATATATTTATATATTATATAAATATATATATCTATATATATATATTATATATATATATAGTAAAAATATAATAAACATATATATATAATATAATAGTAATATATAAGATATAATATATTATAGATATATATGATTATATATATATATATATATATTATTATATTATATATATAATATATAGTATATAATATATATATATATATATCATAAATATACATATATATATACATATATATATATATATATATATATAATATATCTCAGATATATATATATATATATATAATATATAGATAGTGATAGTATATATATATATATTTATATGATAGTATATATATATATATATATATCTATATATTATATATATTATATATAGGTATATTTATATATATTATTATATATACTATAAATATATTATATATATATATAATATATATTCTATATATATATATAATATGTTATATATATATATATATAATATTATATATATATATCTATATATTTATATATATATATATATATATGATATCTATTATATATATAAAAATAAATGACATATTTATATACAATACATAAGATATATATATATATATTATATATATATAATATATATATATATATATTGATATATACATATATAATATATATATTCTCTATATATATATTATAATATATATATATATATATATATAGATATATATATTATATAATTATATATATTATATATATCTTCTATACTATATATATATATATATATATATATATATATATATATATTATATATATATAGGATATATATATATATATATATATATATATCTATATATATTATATTATATATCTACATCTCTATGTATTATAACACTAGAATATATATATATATCTCAATATCATATAATATCTATAATATATCTCTATATATATATATATATATCGATATCAGATATATATATATATATATCTATAATCTACTATATATATATCTACTATCTATATATCTATATATATATATAATAATATATATATATATATAATATATATATATATATAATATTATATATTTATTCTATATATATATATATATCTTATAGTAATAATATATATATAATTATATATGTATTCTAATATATATATTATATATATCTATTATCTAGATTTATATATCTATATATATATATATATTATATCTATATATATATATATTCTAAATATTAATAATATACTATATCTATAATATATCTCTTATATATTATATATCTTATATATATCATATTATATCTCTATATATATCTATATATCCATATATAATAATATATCTCTCTCTATATATAATATCATATCATCTATATATCTCTCTATCTCTCTCTCTCTCTTCTCTCTCTATCTCTTCTCTCTCTCTCTCTATCTCTCTTCTTCTCTCTCTCTCTCTCTCTCTCTCATCTCTCTCTCTCTCTCTCCTCTCTCTCTCTCTTTCTCTCCTCTCCCTCTCTCTCTCGCATCTCTCCTCTTCTCTCTCTCTTCTCGTCTCTCTCTTCTCTCTCTCTCTCTCTCTATCTCTCTTCCTCTCTCTCTCTACTCTCTCTTCTCTCTCTCGTCTCTCTCTCGTCTCTCTCTCTCTCTCTCTCTCTCCTTCTCTCTCTCTCTCTCTTCTCTCTCTATCTCGCTCTCTCTCTCTCTCTCTTCTCTCTCTCTCTACTCCTCTCTCTCTTCTCTCTCTCTCTCTCTCTCTCTCTCTCTCTCTCTCTCTATCTCTCTCTCGTCTACTACTCTCTCTCTCTACCTCTATCTTTCTTCCGAGCTGTTCTCCCCCCCTCTCTCTCTCTCTTCTGTTTCCGAGGTCCTTCTTGCCGCAAAAACAGAAAAAAAAAAAAAAATCAAAACTGTCGTCCTAATCCAGCAATTGAGACAAATGTGCACTTGAACGAGGCTTTCACCTTACCCATCTATCCAACTACCTAGGACCAAACAGTATACCCAAACCGTCAACCAAATAGAAATGTCCAAATTCATGCAAAGTCGTCATCAATAAATGTAAGTCGTTGTAAATTTACAAGCAAAAGCACCTTAAATCTAGCAAAATATTCCAAGTAGAACCTTCCATTTAGGGCTCATCAGAAGAAATACCACCTGCCTTAACGGGTTTCGAGGCTTTACTTTCTTTACCCGGCACGGTGGAGCCTCTACCATAAGATCTATATGGTAACCCTATGTCAGGTAAAACTTGTGAAATACATGCATACTAGTCAAGCTATTAAAAAATACATACAAAAAGTGTTTCATTGTTTCCTTAATAAAATCCCAGAGGTCACTGAGCAGAGACCATTCTGGAACAAAACTCATATTTTTAATTTTGTAGCTCTATCTCAAGCCCTTTTTACTTAGTATGGTTACCATATTTTAGTGCTTCAAATTGTTCAGATATTAAAAAAAATTAATTATGGAAAATTTTAATTTCGACTTTTAAAATTTCATTCTACGTCATCAGTGATGAAATAATTGAACTGTTTGAAAATAAAAAAATAATATAAACCTGTTCCTATTTCCGCATATAAATAAGATGCTTATTATATATTCATCATTGTAAAAAAATCCCTGCCAACATTTTGATATATATTTTATAACACGTTTATATACCTTTCTTGTATCTCTGCAAGTTCTGGTAGGTAGGAAAATTTTAGTTACATGCAAACTGCAAAAGCATAGATTCTGAAACATTTGAATAGTTTCTTCATTCTGTTAAATGTTGCAAAATCCTTTTATTGCTAAAAAATATCTGTTTTAATTAATAATGGAAGATTTTAATTAAATGCAAACTGCAAAAGCATATATTCTGAAAAATCTGAATAGTTTCTTGATTTTGTTAGATGTTGTAAAATCCTTTTGATGCTAAACAAAATACTTGTATTAATTGATAATTGAAGATTTTAGTTACATGCAAACTCCAAAATCATAGATTCTGAAACATTTGAATAGTTTTTTGATTCTGTGAAATGTTGCAAAATCCTTTTGATGCTAAAAAATATCCGTGTTAATAAAGAAAAAGTGTTAATATGAATATTATTTTTCAAATTGTAAAAAAAAATAAAAGTTAAATAGCTTCCCAGTCAAAAAATTCAAGGTAAAAATAAAAAAGAAAAGTGTTACTACAAACATTTTTTTCCTAATAGTAAAAGTCACGGCTAACATATCTATATCATTCTCATTTTGTATTTCAAAAGTTTTAAATATGATTTTTTTTTGTTTAAAGTATGTTTCATCTCATTTTAAGACATGTAAGAAAAAGTTGAAAAAATTTCTATGTTAAAAATTATAATAAAATAAAGTTCAAAAAATTAAGAAAAAACTTAAACTTAAAAAAAGTATAAACAAATGGGGGTAGGGCCAAAAAGTTGAAGTATTAATCACATAGTTGGCCAAAAAGTTGGCGGAGGGGAGTATCATTCCCTCAGGTTTACCTATTGTTGGTATGTGATTAATATTTTAACTTTTCTCTCTTCAGAAATTTAAATTAAAAATTTATTTATATTATTGTCATTTCGGATTTATAACCACATCACTACTTTTTTTCTAAGGATTGTCAAAATTTAACCCATTCTCTCCAGCAATTAAAATTTAAACCCTTTCTCTTCAGAAATTTAAACAGTTATTCTCAAGACATCCTTCCAAAATAAAAACAATATTTATCTCTTAATTGAGTGACCATTCTCTCAGAATTACCCTTGGTTGATTAGCTATTAGTACTTCAAGCCTTTCTTTCTTCGGAAATTAAGATAATAATTCTTTATCATATCCTTGTGCATGCAATAATTACGTCAGATGTTCATGCAAGAATCATGTGACAAATTCCTGAAAAGTCAATCTGTCAATAATCTGTAATACGTCAATTGAATTCTAACGCCTCTCTCTCTAAATTACGGGAAATACCTTCTCCTAGTGGTCTGGAGGGTGTCCATTTGTCTCCCAAATAAGGAGTTCGTCCTGGACCTCATGATATGTTACTACTGAGGGATCAATCAAACGGAAATTAAAAATTCTAGTAATATTATTAAGTGACCAACAAAATTTAAGGGCAACTAGGCCTTCTACCATGCCTCTTTTTTCCCAAAATTGTCTGACCAAAATTTGAAATGTGCCATTTAATTAACCACAGTTGAAATGCTCAATAACTGTGCCTTGGAGATAACATGACGCCTATAGCCCCAGGGAAAGGTCATTAAGTTATAAAATTTGCCCTTTCTTTACGTATAGTATTTGTTACTGGGAAGTATGCTTACGTTTTTTTAGTGGTTGAGGGGTTGGATTTTCTGCTGGGGTATTTTTCCACGGGCAGAGTTTTACATAAGAAGGGAAGTTTCCAAGAGGTGAACTATTCTCAAGAACTTTTTCGCTCGGGGAATTTGCCAGAATTCCTATAGAAAATTCTTTTACCCCTTCAGTAGGGAGGACTTATCGACTCCGAACAGTACAAAATTTATTCATGGATTATTGATCCACGAAAGGGGACTAGATTTTTGAGAAATTGATTTGCATAATCGACAGACAAGAGGGGACAGGATTTCTGAGAAATTGATTTGCATCATCGACTGGGACATGAAACATGAGGGGATTTCATTTTTAAATATTGCTTCTCTGATCTTTAGGTCAGAGAGATAAATTAATATTCTATTTTTAAATATGGCTTCTCTGATCTTTAGGTCTGAGAGATAAATATTAATATTCTATCGAAGCCATAATAGTGTAACTAGGAACACCTTAGATATATTTACAGAAATTCATGCGTGATCAAGACAGATTGAATACATTTTACGCGGGAAATGGTTTTCTGGGAATTTCAAACGTGACAGCGCAGGGATGCCGAAAAAAAGGAACACACAGAAATTACTTTTAGGGGATTATTTGGGCGAAACAGTTTGAGAAATTTTAGGGATTTTTTGGGCGAAACAGTTTGAGACATTTTAGAAGATGATTTAGGGTGAAGCTCTGTGGTCGTTATAATACACAAGTTCCATTTGAACAGTGTTGTGAGGTCCCCTACCCCATCCCCAAAGGGCCCCCCTAACCCCGGGCCCCCAAAGGACCCCCTCCCCCCGGGCCCCCAAAAGGGCCCCACTCCCCCCGGCCACCGAAAGGGCCCCTACTCCCCTCCGGGCCCCCAAAAGCACTCCCTCCCCCAGCCCCAAAAGGGCCCCCTCCCCCCATGGCCCCCAAAAGGCCCCCAGGGCCTCCTCTCCCCAAGGACCCCAAAGGGCCCCCTCCACCCCCAAAGGGACCCCTCCCCACGGGCCCCCAAAGGGTCCCCCTCCCCTCGGTCCCCCAAAGAGTCCCCTTCCCCCTGGCCCCCCATTTTTTTAAAACTTTTTTGTGCATTTGAGACACAGAAGGGCCCCCACATTTCAAAAGGCTTTATTATATGCCTCTTAAACCCATTTTACAAGTTTAAATACTCATCCTTTTCATCCACAACTTTACTTTACAGCTTTTTGAACACCCAAACACCAAGCAATAATTTTCAAAGGCTTTATTTTATCTCTTCAGAACAAGTTCTTTACGTAATGTCCCTCTTAAAACCCATTTTACAAGTTGAACTACTCATCCTTTTCACCCACAACTTTACTTTACAGCTTTTTGAACACCTCAAAACCAAGCAATACTTTTCAAGGGCTTTATTATATATTTTCAGAACAAGTTCTTTACGTAATGTCCCTCTTAACCCATTTTACAAGTTGAAGTACTCATCCTTTTCACACATAACTTTACCTTACGGCTTTTTGCATACCCCAAGACCAAGCAATACTTTTCAAAAGCCATTATTATATTATTTCAGAACAAGTTCTTTTCTTAATGTCCCTCCTAAACCAATTTACAAGTTGAAGTACCCAACCTTTTCACCCACATACAAGCAGAGAAAGACAGGCACTTTAGACATACAAACCAACCAAGACAGAAACTTCAGAAATACAAACCAACAAAGAAAAACACTTCAGATATACAAACCAACAAAGATAAACACTTCAGACATACAAACAGAGAAAGACAAACACTTTAGAAAGAAAGGCAGTTGAGACATAAAAAGAGAGAAAGACAGGCACTTCAGAAATACAAAACAACAAATACAAACACTTCAGACATACAAACAGAGAAAGGCATGCACTTAGACATACAAACAGAGAAAGACAGGCACTTTATACATGCAAACCAACAATGACAGACACTTCAGAAATACAAATCAACAAAGACAAACACTTCAGGCATACAAACAGAGAAAGACAGACACTTTAGACATAAAAACTAACAAAGACAGACACTTCAGACATACAAACCAACAAAGACAAAACAGAGAAAGACAAACACTTTAGACAAACAAGCCAACAAAGACAAACACTTCAGACATACAAACAGAAAAAGACAAACACTTTAGACATACAAACCAACATAGACAGGCACTTAAGACATACAAACCAACAAAGACAAACACTTCAGTCATACAAACAGAGAAAGACAGACACTTTAGACATTAAAACTAACAAAGACAGGCACTTCAGACATAAAAACCAACAAAAACAAACACTTCAGACATACAAACAGAGAAAAACAAAAACTTTAGACAAACAAACCAACAAAGAGAGACACTTCAGACATACAAACCAACATAGATAGACACTTCAGACATACAAACCAACAAATACAAGCACTTCAGACATGCAAACAGAGAAAGAAAGGCAGTTTAGACATAAAAAGAGAGAAAGACAGGCACTTGAGAAATACAAAACAACAAATACAAACACTTCAGACATACAAACAGAGAAAGGCATGCACTTAGACATACAAACAGAGAAAGACAGGCACTTTATACATGCAAACCAACAATGACAGACACTTCAGAAATACAAATCAACAAAGACAAACACTTCAGGCATACAAACAGAGAAAGACAGGCAATTTAGACATACAAACCAACAAAGACAGACACCTCAGACATACAAACCAACAAAGAAAAACAGTTCAAACACACAAACAGAGAAAGACAAGCACTTTAGACATACAAACCAACAAAGACAAACACTTGAGACATACAAACTAACAAAGACAAACACTTCAGACATGCAAACAGAGAAAGACAGACACTTTAGACATGCAAACCAACAAAGACAGACACTTCAGACATACAAACAGGGAAAGACAAGCACTCTAGACATACAAACGAACAAAGACAGACAATTCAGACATACAAACCAACAAATACAAAAACTTCAGACATACAAACAGAGATAGACAGGCACTATAGACATACAACCAACAAAGACAGACACTTCAGACATTCAAACCAACAAAGACAAACACTTCAGACATACAAACCAACAAATACAAACACTTCAGACTTACAAACAGAGAAAGGCATGCACTTTGGACATACAAACAGAGAAAGACAGGCGCTTTATACATACAAACCAACAATGACAGACACTTCAGAAATACAAATCAACAAAGACAAACACTTCAGGCATACAAACAGAGAAAGACAGGCACTTTAGACATACAAACCAACAAAGACAGACACTTCAGACATACAAACCAACAAAGACAAACACTTCAGACACACAAACAGAGAAAGACAAGCACTTTAGACATACAAACCAACAAAGACAAACACTTCAGAAATACAAACCAACAAAGGCAGACACTTCAGACATACAAACAGAGAAAGACAAGCACTCTAGACATACGAACGAACAAAGACAGACAATTCAGACATACAAACCAACAAATACAAAAACTTCAGACATACAAACAGAGATAGACAGGCACTATAGACATACAACCAACAAAGACAAACACTTCAGAGATACAAACCAACAAAGACAAACACTTTAGACATACAAACAGAGAAAGACAGACACCTCAGACATACAAACCAACAAAGACAAACACTTCAGACATACAAACAGAGAAAGACAAGCACTTTAGACATACAAACAAACAATGACAGACACTTCAGACATACAAACCAACGAAGACATACACTTCAGACATACAAACAGAGAAAGACAAACACTTTAGACATGTAAACAGAGAATGACAGACACCTCAGACATACAAACCAACAAAGACAAACACTTCAGACATACAAACAGAGAAAGACAAACACTTTAGACATGTAAACAGAGATAGACAGACACCTCAGACATACAAACCAACAAAGACAAACACTTCAGACATGCAAACAGAGAAAGACAAACACTTTAGACATGTAAACAGAGAAAGACAGACACTTCAGACATACAAACCAACAAAGACAAACACTTCAGACATACAAACAGAGAAAGACAGGCACTTTAGACATACAAACCAACAAAGACAGACATTTCAGACATTCAAACCAACAAAGACAAACGCTTCAGACATACAAACAGAGAAATTCCAGGCACTTTAGACATAAAAACCAACTTAGAAAGACACTACAGACATACAAACCAACAAAGACAAACACTTCAAACATACAAACAGAGAAAGAGAGGTACTTTATACATACAAACCAACAAAGATAGACACTTTAGACATACAAACAGAGAAAGACAGGCACTTTAGACATACAAACCAACAAAGACAGACACTTCAGACATACAAACAAACAAAGACAAGCACTTCAGACATACAAACAGAGAAAGGCAGGCACTTTAGAAATACAAACCAACAAAGACAGACACATCATACATACAAACCACAAAGACAAACACTTTAGATATACAAACAGAGAAAGACAGACACTTTAGACATACAAACCAACAAAGAGAGACACTTCAGACATACAAACCGACAAAGAAAAACACTTCAGACATAAAAATCAACAGACAGACACTTTAGACATACAAACCAACAAAGACAAACACTTCAGACATACAAACAGAGAAAGATAGGCACTTTAGAGATACAAACCCAGAAAGACAGACACTTTAGACATACAAACCAACAAAGACAGACACTTCAGATATTCAAACCAACAAAGACAAACACTTTAGACATAAAAACAGAGAAAGGCAAACACTTTAGACATACAAACCAACAAAGAGAGACACTTCAGACATACAAACCGACAAAGAAAAACACTTCAGACATAAAAATCAACAAAGACAGACATTTCAGATATACAAACAAACAAAGAAAAATACTTCAGACAAACAAACCAACAAAGACAAACACTTCAGACATGCAAACATAAAAAGACAGGCACTTCGGACATGCAAACCAACAAAGACAGACACTTCAGACCTACAAACAGAGAAAGACAGGCACTTTAGATATACAAAACAACAGAGACAGGCACTTTAGGCATACAAACCAACAAAGACAGACACTTCAGACATACAAACCAACAAAGACAAACACTTTAGACATACAAACAAACAAAAACAAACACTTCAGACATACAAACATAGAAAGAAAGGCACTTCAGACACAAACCAACAAAGACAGACACTTAAGACATACAAACAGAGAAAGACAGGCACTTCAGACATACAAACCAACAAAGACAGGCACTTTAGACATACAAACCAACAAAGACAGACACTTCAGACATACAAACCAACAAAGACAGACACTTTAGACATACAAACCAACAAAGACAAACACTTCAGACATTCAAACAGAGAAAAACAGGCAATTTAGACATACAAACCAACAATGACAGACACTTCAGACATACAAACCAACAAAGACAAACACTTCATACATACAAACAGAGGAAGACAGGCACTTTAGACATTTAAACATAGAAAGACAGGCACTTTAGACATACAAACCAACAAAGACAAACACTTCCAACATACAAAAATAGAAGACAGGCACTTTAGACATACAAACAAATAAAAGACAGACACATCAGACATACAAACCAACAAAGACAAACACTTTAGACATACAAACAGAGAAAGACAGACACTTTAGACCTACAAACCAACAATGACAGACACTTCAGACATACAAACCAAGAAAAACAGACACTTCAGACACACAAACAAACAAAGACAAACACTTCAGACATAGAAACGAAGAAAGACAAACAGTTTAGACATGCAAACCAACAAAGACAAACACTTCAGACATACAAACCAAGAAAAACAGACACTTCAGACATACAAACCAACAAAGACAAACACTTCAAACATACAAACAGAGGAAGACAGGCACTTTAGACATTTAAACATAGAAAGACAGGCACTTTAGACATACAAACCAACAAAGACAAACACTTCCAACATACAAAAATAGAAGACAGGCACTTTAGACATACAAACAAATAAAAGACAGACACATCAGACATACAAACCAACAAAGACAAACACTTTAGACATACAAACAGAGAAAGACAGACACTTTAGACATACAAACCAACAAAGACAGACACTTCAGACATACAAACCAAGAAAAACAGACACTTCAGACACACAAACAAACAAAGACAAACACTTCAGACATAGAAACGAAGAAAGACAAACAGTTTAGACATGCAAACCAACAAAGACAAACACTTCAGACATAAAAACGGAGAAAGACAAACACTTTAGACATACACACAAACAAAGACAAATACTTCAGACATACAAACCACCAAAGACAAACACTTCAGACATGCAAACATAGAAAGACAGGCACTTCAGACATGCAAACCAACAAAAACAGACACTTCAAACATACAAACAGAGAAAGACAGGCACTTTAGAAATACAAATCAACAAAGACAGGTACTTTAGACATACAAACCAACAAAGACAGACACTTCAGAAATACAGACCAACAAAGACAAACAGTTCAGACATAAAAACAGAGAAAGACAAACACTTTAGACATGCAAACCAACAAAGACAAACACTTCAGACATACAAACCAACAAAGACAAACACTTTAGACATACAAACAAACAAAGACGAACACTTCAGACATACAAACATAGAAAGACGGGCACTTCCCACATACAAACCAACAAAGACAGATGCTTCAGACATACAAACAGAGAAAGACATGCACTTTGACATACACACCAACAAAGACAGGCACTTTAGACATACAAACCAGCAAAGACAGTCACTTTAGACATGCAAACCAACAAAGACAAACACTTTAGACGTACAAACCAACAAAGACAAACACTTCATGAAAACAAAAAGAGAAAGACAAGCACTTTAGACATACAAACCAACCAAGACAGACACTTCAGACATAGACATACAAACCAACAATGACAAACACTTCAGACATACAAACCAAAAAAGACAGACACTTCAGACATACAAACCAACAAAGACAAAAACACTTCAGACATACAAACAGAGAAAAATAGGCACTTTAGACATTCAAACATAGAAAGACAGGCACTTTAGACATACAAACCAACAAAGACAAACACTTCAGACATACAAACAGAGAAAGACAGGCACTTTAGACACACAAACAAACAAAGACAGACACATCAGACATTAAAACCAACAAAGACAAATACTTTAGACATACAAACAGAGAAAGACAGACACTTTAGACATACAAACAGAGAAAGACAGACACTTTAGACATACAAACCAACAAAGACAGACACTTCAGACATACAAACCAACAAAGACAAACACTTTAGACACAGAAACAGAGAAAGACAAACACTTTAGACATGCAAACCAACAAAGACAAACACTTCAGACATACAAACCAACAAAGACAAACACTTCAGACATACAAACAGAGAAAGACAAGCACTTTAGACATACAAACCAAAAAAGACAAACACTTCAGACATACAAACAAACAAAGACAAACACTTCAGACATAGAAACAGAGAAACACAAACACTTTAGACATGCAAACCAACAAAGACAAACACTTCAGACATTCAAACCAACAAAGACAAACACTTTAGACATACAAACAAACAAAGACCCGGCACTTTAGACATACAAACCAACAAAGACAGGCACTTTAGACATACAAACCAACAAAGACAGACACTTCAGACATACAAACAAACAAAGACAGACACTTCAGTAGAAATACAAACCAACAAAGACAGACACTTTATACATACAAACCAACAAAGACAGGCACTTTAGACATACAAACCAACAAAGACAAACACTTCAGACATACAAACAAACAAAGACAAACACTTCAGATATACAAACATAGAAAGACAGGCACTTCAGACATACAAACCAACAAAGACAGACACTTCAGACATACAAATAGAGAAAAACAGTCACTTTAGACATACAAACCAACAAAGACAGGCACTTTAGACATACAAAACAACAAAGACAGACACTTCAGACATTCAAACCAACAAAAACAAACACTTCAGACATACAAACAGAGAAAGACGAACGCTTTAGACCTACAAACCAACGAAGACAGACACTTCAGACATACAAACCGACAAAGACAAACGCTTCAGACATACAAATCAACAAAGACAGACATTTCAGACATACAATAAAACAAAGACAAACACTTCAGACATACAAACCTACAAAGACATACACTTCAGACATACAAACAGAGAAAGTCAGGCACTTTAGACATACAAACCAACATAGACAAACACTTCAGATATAAAAACAGAGAAAGACAAACATTAGACATACAAACCAACAAAGACAGGCACTTTAGACATACAAACCAACAAAGACAGAATCTTCAGACATACAGACAAACAAAGACAAACACTTCCGACATAGAAACAGAGAAAGACAAACACTTTAGACATGCAAACCAACAAAGACAAACACTTCAGACATACAAACCAACTAAGACAAACACTTTAGACATACAAACAAACAAAGACAAACACTTCAGACATACAAACATAGAAAGACGGGCACTTCACACATACAAACCAACAAAGATAGACACTTCAGACATACAAACAGAGAAAGATATGCACTTTAGACATACAAACCAACAAAGACAGACACTTTAGACATACAAACCAACAAAGACAGGCACTTTAGACATACAAACCAACAAAGACAGACACTTTAGACATACAAACCAACAAAGACAAACACTTCATGAAAACAAAAAGAGAAAGACAAGCACTTTAGACATACAAACAAACAAAGACGAACACTTCAGACATACAAACATAGAAAGACGGGCACTTCACACATACAAACCAACAAAGACAGACACTTCAGACATACAAACAGAGAAAGACATGCACTTTGACAAACACACCAACAAAGACAGGCACTTTAGACATACAAACCAACAAAGACAGTCACTTTAGAGATGCAAACCAACAAAGACAAACACTTTAGACATACAAACCAACAAAGACAAACACTTCATGAAAACAAAAAGAGAAAGACAAGCACTTTTGACATTCAAACATAGAAAGACAGGCACTTTGAACATACAAACCAACAAAGACAAACACTTCAGATATAAAAACAGAGAAAGACAAACACTTTAGACATGCAGACCAACAAAGACAAACCCTTCAGACATACAAACAACCAAAGACAAACACTTTAGACATACAAACAAACAAAGACAAACACTTCAGACATACAAACATAGAAAGAAAGGCACTTCAGACACAAACCAACAAAGACAGACACTTCAGACGTACAAACAGAGAAAGACAGGCCCTTCAGACATACAAACCAACAAAGACAGGCAGTTTAGACATACAAACCAACAAAGACAGGCACTTTAGACATACAAACCAACAAAGAAAGAAACTTTAGACATACAAAGCAACAAAGACAAACAATTCAGACATACAAACAGAGAAAGACAGTCAATTTAGACACACAAACCAACAAAGACAGACACTTCAGACATACAAACCAACAAAGACAAACACTTCAGACATACAAACCAACAATGAAAGACACTTCAGACATTCAAACCAACAAAGACAAACACTTCAGACATACAAACAGAGAAAGACAGGCACTTTAGACATTTAAACATAGAAAAACAGGCACTTTATACATACAAACCAACAAAGACAAACACTTCAAACATACAAAAAGAGAAAGAGAGGCACTTTAGACATACAAACAAACAAAGGCAGACACGTCAGACATACAAACAAACAAAGACAAACACTTCAGACATAGAAACAAAGAAAGACAAACACTTTAGACATGCAGGCAAACAAAGACAAATACTTCAGACATGCAAACCAACAAAGACAAACACTTCAGACATAAAAACAGAGAAAGACAAACACTTTAGACATACAAGCAAACAAAGACAAATACTTCAGACATACAAACCAACAAAGACAAACACTTCAGACATGCAAAAATAGAAAGACAGGCACTTCAGACATGCAAACAAACAAAAATAGACACTTCAAACATAAAAACAGAGAAAGACAGGCACTTTAGACATACAAACCAACAAAGACAGGCACTTCAGACATACAATAAAACAAAGACAAACACTTCAGACATACAAACCTACAAAGACATACACTTCAGACATACAAACAGAGAAAGTCAGGCAAACAAAGACAAATACTTCAGACATGCAAACCAACAAAGACAAACACTTCAGACATAAAAACAGAGAAAGACAAACACTTTAGACATACAAGCAAACAAAGACAAATACTTCAGACATACAAACCAACAAAGACAAACACTTCAGACATGCAAAAATAGAAAGACAGGCACTTCAGACATGCAAACAAACAAAAATAGACACTTCAAACATAGAAACAGAGAAAGACAGGCACTTTAGACATACAAACCAACAAAGACAGGCACTTTAGACATACAAACCAACAAAGACAGAATCTTCAGACATACAGACAAACAAAGACAAACACTTCAGACATAGAAACAGAGAAAGACAAACACTTTAGACATGCAAACCAACAAAGACAAACACTTCAGACATACAAACCAACAAAGACAAACACTTTAGACATACAAACAAACAAAGACACACACTTCAGACATACAAACATTGAAAGACAGGCACTTCAGACATACAAACCAACAAAGATAGACACTTCAGACATACAAACAGAGAAAGATATGCACTTTAGACATACAAACCAACAAAGACAGACACTTTAGACATACAAACCAACAAAGACAGGCACTTTAGACATACAAACCAACAAAGACAGACACTTTAGACATACAAATCAACAAAGACAAACACTTCATGAAAACAAAAAGAGAAAGACAAGCACTTTAGACATACAAACAAACAAAGACGAACACTTCAGACATACAAACATAGAAAGACGGGCACTTTACACATACAAACCAACAAAGATAGACACTTCAGACATACAAACAGAGAAAGATATGCACTTTGACATACACACCAACAAAGACAGGCACTTTAGACATACAAACCAACAAAGACAGTCACTTTAGACATGCAAACCAACAAAGACAAACACTTTAGACATACAAACCAACAAAGACAAACACTTCATGAAAACAAAAAGAGAAAGACATGCACTTTAGACATTCAAACATAGAAAGACAGGCACTTTGAACATACAAACCAACAAAGACAAACACTTCAGACATACAAACAGAGAAAGTCAGGCACTTTAGACATACAAACCAACATAGACAAACACTTTAGATATAAAAACAGAGAAAGACAAACACTTTAGACATGCAGACCAACAAAGACAAACCCTTCAGACATACAAACAACCAAAGACAAACACTTTAGACATACAAACAAACAAAGACAAACACTTCAGACATACAAACATAGAAAGAAAGGCACTTCAGACACAAACCAACAAAGACAGACACTTCAGACGTACAAACAGAGAAAGACAGGCCCTTCAGACATACAAACCAACAAAGACAGGCAGTTTAGACATACAAACCAACAAAGACAGGCACTTTAGACATACAAACCAACAAAGAAAGACACTTTAGACATACAAAGCAACAAAGACAAACAATTCAGACATACAAACAGAGAAAGACAGTCAATTTAGACACACAAACCAACAAAGACAGACACTTCAGACATACAAACCAACAAAGACAAACACTTCAGACATACAAACCAACAATGAAAGACACTTCAGACATACAAACCAACAAAGACAAACACTTCAGACATACAAACAGAGAAAGACAGGCACTTTAGACATTTAAACATAGAAAAACAGGCACTTTATACATACAAACCAGCAAAGACAAACACTTCAGACATACAAAAAGAGAAAGAGAGGCACTTTAGACATACAAACAAACAAAGGCAGACACATCAGACATACAAACCAACAAAGACAAACACTTCAGACATAGAAACAAAGAAAGACAAACACTTTAGACATGCAGGCAAACAAAGACAAATACTTCAGACATGCAAACCAACAAAGACAAACACTTCAGACATAAAAACAGAGAAAGACAAACACTTTAGACATACAAGCAAACAAAGACAAATACTTCAGACATACAAACCAACAAAGACAAACACTTCAGACATGCAAAAATAGAAAGACAGGCACTTCAGAAATGCAAACAAACAAAAATAGACACTTCAAACATAGAAACAGAGAAAGACAGGCACTTTAGACATACAAACCAACAAAGACAGGCACTTTAGACATACAAACCAACAAAGACAGAATCTTCAGACATACAGACAAACAAAGACAAACACTTCAGACATAGAAACAGAGAAAGACAAACACTTTAGACATGCAAACCAACAAAGACAAACACTTCAGACATACAAACCAACAAAGACAAACACTTTAGACATACAAACAAACAAAGACAAACACTTCAGACATACAAACATAGAAAGACAGGCACTTCAGACATACAAACCAACAAAGATAGACTCTTCAGACATACAAACAGAGAAAGATATGCACTTTAGACGTACAAACCAACAAAGACAGACACTTTAGACATACAAACCAACAAAGACAGGCACTTTAGACATACAAACCAACAAAGACAGACACTTTAGACATACAAACCAACAAAGACAAACACTTCATGAAAACAAAAAGAGAAAGACAAGCACTTTAGACATACAAACAAACAAAGACGAACACTTCAGACATACAAACATAGAAAGACGGGCACTTCACACATACAAACCAACAAAGACAGACACTTCAGATCTACAAACAGAGAAAGACATGCACTTTGACATACACACCAACAAAGACAGGCACTTTAGACATACAAACCAACAAAGACAGTCACTTTAGCCATGCAAACCAACAAAGAAAAACACTTTAGACATACAAACCAACAAAGACAAACACTTCATGAAAACAAAAAGAGAAAGACAAGCACTTTAGACATTCAAACATAGAAAGACAGGCACTTTGAACATACAAACCAACAAAGACAAACACCTCAGACATACAAACAGAGAAAGTCAGGCACTTTAGACATACAAACCAACATAGACAAACACTTCAGATATAAAAACAGAGAAAGACAAACACTTCAGACATGCAAAAATAGAAAGACAGGCACTTCAGACATGCAAACAAACAAAAATAGACACTTCAAACATAGAAACAGAGAAAGACAGGCACTTTAGACATACAAACCAACAAAGACAGGCACTTTAGACATACAAACCAACAAAGACAGAATCTTCAGACATACAGACAAACAAAGACAAACACTTCAGACATAGAAACAGAGAAAGACAAACACTTTAGACATGCAAACCAACAAAGACAAACACTTCAGACATACAAACCAACAAAGACAAACACTTTAGTCATACAAACAAACAAAGACAAACACTTCAGACATAAAAACATAGAAAGACAGGCACTTCAGACATACAAACCAACAAAGATAGACACTTCAGACATACAAACAGAGAAAGATATGCACTTTAGACATTCAAACCAACAAAGACAGACACTTTAGACATACAAACCAACAAAGACAGGCACTTTAGACATACAAACCAACAAAGACAAACACTTTAGACATACAAACCAACAAAGACAAACACTTCATGAAAACAAAAAGAGAAAGACAAGCACTTTAGACATACAAACAAACAAAGACGAACACTTCAGACACACAAACTTAGAAAGATGGGCACTTCACACATACAAACCAACAAAGACAGACACTTCAGACATACAAACAGAGAAAGACACGCACTTTGACATACACACCAACAAAGACAGGCACAGACGTACAAACCAACAAAGACAGTCACTTTAGACATGCAAACCAACAAAGACAAACACTTTAGACATACAAACCAACAAAGACAAACACTTCATGAAAACAAAAAGAGAAAGACAAGCACTTTAGACATACAAACCAACCAAGACAGACACTTCAGACATAGACATACAAACCAACAATGACAAACACTTCAGACATACAAACCAAAAAAGACAGACACTTCAGACATACAAACCAACAAAGACAAAAACACTTCAGACATACAAACAGAGAAAAATAGGCACTTTAGACATTCAAACATAGAAAGACAGGCACTTTAGACATACAAACCAACAAAGACAAACACTTCAGACATACAAACAGAGAAAGACAGGCACTTTAGACATACAAACAAACAAAGACAGACACATCAGACATTAAAACCAACAAAGACAAACACTTTAGACATACAAACAGAGAAAGACAGACACTTTAGACATACAAACAGAGAAAGACAGACACTTTATACATACAAACCAACAAAGACAGACACTTCAGACATACAAACCAACAAAGACAAACACTTTAGACACAGAAACAGAGAAAGACAAACACTTTAGACATGCAAACCAACAAAGACAAAGACTTCAGAAATACAAACCAACAAAGACAAACACTTCAGACATACAAACAGAGAAAGACAAGCAATTTAGACATACAAACCAAAAAAGACAAACACTTCAGACATACAAACAAACAAAGACAAACACTTCAGACATAGAAACAGAGAAAGACAAACACTTTAGACATGCAAACCAACAAAGACAAACACTTCAGACATTCAAACCAACAAAGACAAACACTTCAGACATACAAACAAACAAAGACCCGGCACTTTAGACATACAAACCAACAAAGACAGGCACTTTAGACATACAAACCAACAAAGACAGACACTTCAGACATACAAACAAACAAAAGACAGACACTTCAGTAGAAATACAAACCAACAAAGACAGGCACTTTATACATACAAACCAACAAAGACAGGCACTTTAGACATACAAACCAACAAAGACAAACACTTCAGACATACAAACAAACAAAGACAAACACTTCAGACATACAAACATAGAAAGACAGGCACTTCAGACATACAAACCCACAAAGACAGACACTTCAGACATACAAATAGAGAAAAACAAACACTTTAGACATACAAACCAACAAAGACAGGCACTTTAGACATACAAAACAACAAAGACAGACACTTCAGACATTCAAACCAACAAAGACAAGCACTTCAGACATACAAACAGAGAAAGACAAACGCTTTAGACATACAAACCAACAAAGACAGACACTTCAGACATACAAACCGACAAAGACAAACGCTTCAGACACACAAATCAACAAAGACAGACATTTCAGACATACAATAAAACAAAGACAAACACTTCAGACATACAAACCTACAAAGACAAACACTTCAGTCATACAAACAGAGAAAGACAGGCACTTTAGACATACAAACCAACATAGACAAACACTTCAGATATACAAACAGAGAAAGACAAACACTTTAGACATGCAAACCAACAAAGACAAACACTTCAGACATACAAACAAACAAAGACAAACACTTTAGACATACAAACAAACAAAGACAAACACTTCAGACATACAAACATAGAAAGAAAGGCACTTCAGACACAAACCAACAAAGACAAACACTTCAGACGTACAAACAGAGAAAGGCAGGCACTTCAGACATACAAGCCAACAAAGACAGGCACTTTAGACATACAAACCAACAAAGACAGGCACTTTAGACATACAAACCAACAAAGAAAGACACTTTAGACATACAAAGCAACAAAGACAAACACTTCAGACATACAAACAGAGAAAGACAGTCAATTTAGACACACAAACCAACAAAGACAGACACTTCAGACATACAAACCAACAAAGTCAAACACTTCAGACATACAAACCAACAATGAAAGACACTTCAGACATACAAACCAACAAAGACAAACACTTCAGACATACAAACAGAGAAAGACAGGCACTTTAGACATTTAAACATAGAAAGACAGGCACTGTATACATACAAACCAACAAAGACAAACACTTCAGACATACAAAAAGAGAAAGAGAGGCACTTTAGACATACAAACAAACAAAGGCAGACACATTAGACATACAAACCAACAAAGACAAACACTTCAGACATAGAAACAAAGAAAGACAAACACTTTAGACGTGCAAGCAAACAAAGACAAATACTTCAGACATGCAAACCAACAAAGACAAACACTTCAGACATAAAAACAGAGAAAGACAAACACTTTAGACATACAAGCAAACAAAGACAAATACTTCAGACATACAAACCAACAAAGACAAACACTTCAGACATGCAAAAATAGAAAGACAGGCACTTCAGACATGCAAACAAACAAAAATAGACACTTCAAACATAGAAACAGAGAAAGACAGGCACTTTAGACATACAAACCAACAAAGACAGGCACTTTAGACATACAAACCAACAAAGACAGACACTTCAGACATACAGACAAACAAAGACAAACACTTCAGACATAAAAACAGAGAAAGACAAACACTTTAGACATGCAAACCAACAAAGACAAACACTTCAGACATACAAACCAACAAAGACAAACACTTTAGACATACAAACAAACAAAGACAAACACTTCAGACATACAAACATAGAAAGACAGGCACTTCAGACATACAAACCAACAAAGATAGACACTTCAGACATACAAACAGAGAAAGATATGCACTTTAGACATAAAAACCAAAAAAGACAGACACTTTAGACATACAAACCAACAAAGACAGGCAGTTTACACATACAAACCAACAAAGACAGACACTTTAGACATACAAACCAACAAAGACAAACACTTCATGAAAACAAAAAGAGAAAGACAAGCACTTTAGACATACAAACCAACAAAGACAGACACTTCAGACATACAAAGCAACAAAGACAAACACTTTAGACATACAAACAGAGAAAGAGAGGCACTTTAGACATACAAACCAACAAAGACAGACACTTTAGACATACAAACCAACAAAGACAAACACTTCAGACATACAAACCAACAAAGACAGACACTTCAGACATACAAACCAACAAAGACAAACACATCAGACATACAAACAGAGAAAGATAGGCACTTTTGACATTCAAACATAGAAAGACAGGCACTTTAGACATACAAACAAACAAAGACAGACACATCAGACATACAAACCAACAAAGACAAACACTTTACACATACAAACAGAGAAAGACAGACACTTTAGACATACAAACAGAGAAAGACAGACACTTTAGACATACAAACCAACAAAGACAGACACTTCAGACATACAAACCAGCAAAGACAAACACTTTAGACACAGAAACAGAGAAAGACAAACACTTTAGACATGCAAACCAACAAAGACAAACACTTCAGATATACAAACCAGCAAAGACAAACACTTCAGACATACAAAAAGAGAAAGACAAGCACTTTAGACATACAAACCAACAAAGACAAACACTTCAGACATACAAACAATCAAAGACAAACACTTCAGACATAGAAACAGAGAAAGACAAACACTTTAGACATGCAAACCAACAAAGACAAACACTTCAGACATTCAAACCAACAAAGACAAACACTTTAGACATACAAACAAACAAAGACAGGCACTTTAGACATGCAAACCAACAAAGACAGGCACTTTAGACATACAAACCAACAAAGACAGGCACTTTAGACATACAAACCAACAAAGACAGACACTTTAGACATACAAACCAACAAAGACAAACACTTCATGAAAACAAAAAGAGAAAGACAAGCACTTTAGACATACAAACAAACAAAGACGAACACTTCAGACATACAAACATAGAAAGACGGGCACTTCACACATACAAACCAACAAAGACAGACTTCAGACCTACAAACAGAGAAAGACATGCACTTTGATATACACACCAACAAAGACAGGCACTTTAGACATACAAACCAACAAAGACAGGCACTTTAGACATACAAACCAACAAAGACAAACACTTTAGACATACAAACCAACAAAGACAAACACTTCATGAAAACAAAAAGAGAAAGACAAGCACTTTGGACATTCAAACATAGAAAGACAGGCACTTTGAACATACAAAGAAAAACACTTCAGACATACAAACCAACAAAGACAAACACTTTAGACATACCAATAAACAAAGACAAACACTTCAGACATACAAACATAGAAAGACAGGCACTTCAGACAAACAAACCAACGAAGACAAACACTTTAGACATACAAACAAACAAGGACCCGGCACTTTAGACATACAAACCAACAAAGACAGGCACTTTAGACATACAAACCAACAAAGACAGACACTTCAGACATACAAACAAACAAAGACAGACACTTCAGTAGAAATACAAACCAACAAAGACAGGCACTTTATACATACAAACCAACAAAGACAGGCACTTTAGACATACAAACCAACAAAGACAAACACTTCAGACATACAAACAAACAAAGACAAACACTTCAGACATACAAACATAGAAAGACAGGCACTTCAGACATACAAACCAACAAAGACAGACACTTCAGACATACAAATAGAGAAAAACAGGCACTTTAGACATACAAACCAACAAAGATGGACACTTCAGACATTCAAACCAACAAAGACAAACAATTCAGACATACAAACAGAGAAAGACAAACGCTTTAGACATACAAACCAACAAAGACAGACACTTTAGACATAACCGACAAAGACAAACGCTTCAGAAATACAATTCAACAAAGACCGACATTTCAAACATACAAACAAACAAAAACAAACACTTCAGACATACAAACCTACAAAGACAAACACTTCAGACATACAAACAGAGAAAGACAGGCACTTTAGACATAAAAACCAACAAAGACAAACACTTCAGATATAAAAACAGAGAAAGACAAACACTTTAGACATGCAAACCAACAAAGACAAACCCTTCAGACATACAAACAAACAAACACAAACACTTTAGACATACAAACAAACAAAGACAAACACTTCAGACATACAAACATAGAAAGAAAGGCACTTCAGACACAAACCAACAAAGACAGATGCTTCAGACATACAAACAGAGAAAGACAGGCACTTCAGACATACAAACCAACAAAGACAGGCACTTTAGACATTAAAACCAACAAAGAGAGGCACTTTAGACATACAAACCAACAAAGACAGACACTTTAGACATACAAACCAACAAAGACAAACACTTCAGACATACAAACAGAGAAAGACAGGCACTTTAGACACACAAACCAACAAAGACAGACACTTCAGACATACAAACCAACAAAGACAAACACTTCAGACATACAAACCAACAATGAAAGACACTTCAGACATACAAACCAACAAAGACAAACACTTCAGACATACAAACAGAGAAAGACAGGCACTTTAGACATTTAAACATAGAAAGACAGGCACTTTATACATACAAACCAACAAAGACAAACACTTCAGACATACAAAAAGAGAAGAGAGGCACTTTAGACATACAAATAAACAAAGACAGACACATCAGGCATACAAACCAACAAAGACAAACACTTTAGACATACAAACAGAGAAAGACAGACACTTTAGACATACAAACAAACAAAGACGGACACTTCAGACATACAAACCAACAAAGATAGACACTTCAGAAACACAAACCAACAAAGAAAAACACTTCAGGCATAGAAACAAAGAAAGACAAACACCTTAGACATGCAAGCAAACAAACACAAATACTTCAGACATGCAAACCAACAAAGACAAACACTTCAGACATAAAAACAGAGAAAGACAAACACTTTAGACATACAAGCAAACAAAGACAAATACTTCAGACATACAAACCAACAAAGACAAACACTTCAGACATGCAAACATAGAAAGACAGGCGCTTCAGACAGGCAAACCAACAAAAACAGACACTTCAAACATACAAACAGAGAAAGACAGGCACTTTAGACATACAAACCAACAAAGACAGGCACTTTAGACATACAAACCAACAAAGACAGACACTTCAGACATACAAACAGAGAAAGACAGGCACTTTAGACATACAAACCAACAAAGACAGGCACTTTAGACATACAAACCAACAAAGACAGACACTTCAGACATTCAAACCAACAAAGACAAACACTTTAGACATACAAACAGAGAAAGACAAACGCTTTAGACATACAAACCAACAAAGACAGACACTTTAGACATAACCGACAAAGACAAACGCTTCAGACATACAATTCAACAAAGACAGACATTTCAAACATACAAACAAACAAAAACAAACACTTCAGACATACAAACCTACAAAGACAAACACTTCAGACATACAAACAGAGAAAGACAGGCACTTTAGACATGAAAACCAACAAAGACAAACACTTCAGATATAAAAACAGAGAAAGACAAACACTTTAGACATGCAAACCAACAAAGACAAACCCTTCAGACATACAAACAAACAAAGACAAACACTTTAGACATACAGACAAACAAAGACAAACACTTCAGACATACAAACATAGAAAGAAAGGCACTTCAGACACAAACCAACAAAGACAGATGCTTCAGATATACAAACTGAGAAAGACAAGCACTTCAGACATACAAACCAACAAAGAAAGGCACTTTAGACATACAAACCAACAAAGACAAACACTTCAGACATACAAACCAACAAAGACAGACACTTTAGACATACAAACCAACAAAGACAAACACTTCAGACATACAAACAGAGAAAGACAGGCACTTTAGACATACAAACCAACAAAGACAGACACTTCAGACATACAAACCAACAAAGACAAACACTTCAGACATACAAACCAACAATGAAAGACACTTCAGACATACAAACCAACAAAGACAAACACTTCAGACATACAAACAGAGAAAGACAGGCACTTTAGACATTTAAACATAGAAAGACAGGCACTTTATACATACATACCAACAAAGACAAACACTTCAGACATACAAAAAGAGAAGAGAGGCACTTTAGACATACAAACAAACAAAGACAGACACATCAGGCATACAAACCAACAAAGACAAACACTTTAGACATACAAACAGAGAAAGACAGACACTTTAGACATACGAACAAACAAAGACGCACACTTCAGACATACAAACCAACAAAGATAGACACTTCAGACACACAAACCAACAAAGAAAAACACTTCAGACATAGAAACAAAGAAAGACAAACACTTTAGACATGCAAGCAAACAAAGACAAATACTTCAGACATGCAAACCAACAAAGACAAACACTTCAGACATGCAAACATAGAAAGAAAGGCACTTCAGACATGCAAACCAACAAAAACAGACACTTCAAACATACAAACAGAGAAAGACAGGCACTTTAGACATACAAACCAACAAAGACAGGCTTTTTAGCTATACAAACCATCAAAGACAGACACTTCAGACATACAGACAAACAAAGACAAACACTTCAGACATAGAAACAGAGAAGAACAAACACTTTAGACATGCAAACCAACAAAGAAAAACACTTCAGACATACAAACCAACAAAGACAAACACTTTAGACATACAAACAAACAAAGACAAACACTTCAGACATACAAACATAGAAAGACAGGCACTTCAGACATACAAATGAACAAAGACAGACACTTCAGACATACAAACAGAGAAAGACATGCACTTTAGACATACAAACCAACAAAGACAGACACTTTAGACATACAAACCAACAAAGACAGGCACTTTAGACATACAAGCCAACAAAGACAGACACTTTAGACATACAAACCAACAGAGACAAACACTTCATGAAAACAAAAAGAGAAAGACAAGCACTTTAGACATACAAACCAAATAAGACAGACACTTCAGACATACAAAGCAACAAAGACAAACACTTTAGACATACAGACAGAGAAAGAAAGGCACTTTAGACATGCAAACCAACAAAGACAGACACTTAAGACATACAAACCAACAAAGACAAACACTTCAGACATACAAACCAACAAAGACAGACACTTCAGACATACAAACCAACAAAGACAAACACATCAGACATACAAACAGAGAAAGATAGGCACTTTCGATATTCAAACATAGAAAGACAGGCACTTTAGACATACAAACAAACAAAGACAGACACATCAGACATACAAACCAACAAAGACAAACACTTTACACATACAAACAGAGAAAGACAGTCACTTTAGACATACAAACCAACAAAGACAGACACTTCAGACATACAAACCAGCAAAGACAAACACTTTAGACACAGATACAGAGAAAGACAAACACTTTAGACATGCAAACCAACAAAGACAAACACTTCAGATATACAAACCAACAAAGACAAACACTTCAGACATACAAACAGAGAAAGAAAAGCACTTTAGACATACAAACCAACAAAGACAAACACTTCAGAAATACAAACAATCAAAGACAAACACTTCAGACATAGAAACAGAGAAAGACAAACACTTTAGACATGCAAACCAACAAAGACAGACACATCAGACATACAAACCAACAAAGACAAACACTTTACACATACAAACAGAGAAAGACAGACACTTTAGACATACAAACAGAGAAAGACAGACACTTTAGACATACAAACCAACAAAGAGAGACACTTCAGACACACAAACCAGCAAAGACAAACACTTTAGACACAGAAACAGAGAAAGACAAACACTTTAGACATGCAAACCAACAAAGACAAACACTTCAGATATACAAACCAACAAAGACAAACACTTCAGACATACAAAAAAAGAAAGACAAGCACTTTAGACATACAAACCCACAAAGACAAACACTTCAGACATACAAACAATCAAAGACAAACACTTCAGACATAGACACAGAGAAGGACAAACACTTTAGACATGCAAACCAACAAAGACAAACACTTCAGACATTCAAACCAACAAAGACAAACACTTTAGACATACAAACAAACAAAGACAGGCACTTTAGACATGCAAACCAACAAAGACAGACACTTCAGACATACAAACAGAGAAAAACAGTCAGTTTAGACATACAAACCAACAAAGACAGGCACTTTAGACATACAAACCAACAAAGACAGACACTTCAGACATTCAAACCAACAAAAACAAACACTTCAGACATACAAACAGAGAAAGACAAACGCTTCACATATACAAACATAGAAAGACAGGCACTTCAGACATACAAACCAACAAAGACAGACACTTCAGACATACAAACAGAGAAAAACAGTCAGTTTAGACATACAAACCAACAAAGACAGGCACTTTAGACATACAAACCAACAAAGACAGACACTTCAGACATACAAACAGAGAAAGACAGGCACGTTATACATACAAACCAACAAAGACAGGCACTTTAGACACACAAACCAACAAAGACAGGCACTTTAGACATACAAACCAACAAAGACAGACACTTTAGACATACAAACCAACAAACACAAACACTTCAGAAATACAAAAAGAGAAAGACAAGCACTTCAGACATACAAACCAACAAAGACAGACACTTCAGACATAGAAACCAACAAAGACAAACACTTCAGACATACAAACCAACAAAGACAGACACTTCAGACATACAAACCAACTTTGACAAACACTTCAGACATACAAACAGAGAAATACAAGCACTTTAGTCATTCAAACATAGAAAGACAGGCACTTTAGACATACAAAACAACAAAGACAAACACTTCAGACATACAAACAGAGAAAGACAGGCGCTTTAGACATACAAACCAACAAAGACAGACATTTCAGTTATAAAAACCAACAAAGACAGACACTTCAGAATACAAACCAACAAAGAAAACACTTCAGACATACAAACAGAGAAAGATAGACACTTTAGACATACAAACCAACAAAGACAAACACTTCAGACATACAAACCGACAAAGACAAACGCATCAGACATACAAATCAACAAATACAGACATTTCAGACATAAAAACAAACAAAGACAAACACTTCAGACATACAAACGTACAAAGATAAACACTTACAAAGATACAAACTACAAAGACATACAAACATAGAAAGACAGGCATTTCAGACATACAAACCAACAAAGACAGACACTTCAGACATACAAACAGAGAAAGACAGGCACTTTAGACATACAAAACAATAAAGACAAACACTTCAGACATACAAACAGAGAAAGAGAGGCGCTTTAGACATATAGCAACAAAAACAGACACTTCAGACATACAAACCAACAAAGACGAACACTACAGACATACAAACCAACAAAGACAGACACTTCAGACATACAAACCAACAAAGAAAACACTTCAGACATACAAACAGAGAAAGATAGGCACTTTAGACATACAAACCAACATAGACAAACACTTCAGACAAACAAACAGAGAAGGACAGGCACTTAAGACACACAAACAAACAAAGACAAACACTTCAGACATACAAACCAACAAAGACAAACACTTCAGACATGCAAACACAGAAAGACAGGCACTTCAGACATGCAAACCAACAAAAACAGACACTTCAGACAAACAAACAGAGAAAGACAGGCACTTTAGACATACAAACCAACAAAGACAGGCACTTTAGACATACAAACCAACAAAGACAGACACTTCAGACATACAGACCAAAAAAGACAAACACATCAGACATAGAAACAGAGAAAGACAAACACTTTAGACATGCAAATCAACAAAGACAAACACTTCAGACATACAAACCAACAAAGACAAACACTTTAGACATACAAACAAACAAAGACAAACACTTCAGACATACAAACATAGAAAGACAGGCACTTCAGACATACAAACCAACAAAGACAGGTACTTTAGACACACAAACAAACAAAGACAGCCACATTAGACATACAAACCAACAAAGAGAGACAATTTATACATACAAACCAACAAAGACAAACACTTCAGAAATACAAAAAGAGAAAGACAAGCACTTTCGACATACAAACCAACAAAGACAAACACTTCAGACATAAAAACAGAGAAAGACAAACACTTTAGACATACAAACAAACAAAAACAAATACTTCAGACATACAAACCAACAAAGACAAACACTTCAGACATGCAAAAATAAAAAGACAGGCACTTCAGACATGTAAACCAACAAAAAAGGACACTTCAAACATACAAACAGAGAAAGACAGGCACTTTAGACATACAAACAAACAAAGACAGGCACTTTAGACATACAAACCAACAAAGACAGACACTTTAGACATACAAACCAACAAAGACAGACACTTCAAACATAGAAACAGAGAAAGAAAAACACTTTAGACATACAAAAAAACAAAGACAGGCACTTTAGACATACAAACCAACAAAGACAAACACTTCAGACATGCAAACATAGAAAGACAGGCACTTCAGACATGCAAACCAACAATGAGAGACACTTCAGACATACAAATAGAGAAAGACAGGCACTTTAGACATACAAACCAACAGAGACAGGCACTTTAGACATACAAACCAACAAAGACAGACACTTCAGACATACAAGCCAACAAAGACAAACACTTCAAACATAGAAACAGAGAAAGAAAAACACTTTAGACATAAAACCAACAAAGACAAACCCTTCAGACACAAACCAACAAAGACAGACACTTCAGACATACAAACAGAAAAAGACAGGCACTTTAGACATACAAACCAACAAAGACAGGCACTTTAGACATACAAACCAACAAAGACAGACATTTCAGTTATACAAACCAACAAAGATAGAAACTTCAGAATACAAACCAACAAAGACAAACACTTCAGACATAGAAACAGAGAAAGACAAACACTTTAGACATACAAACCAACAAAGACAAACACTTCAGACATACAAACCGACAAAGACAAACGCATCAGACATAAAAATCAACAAATACAGACATTTCAGACATACAAACAAACAAAGACAAACACTTCAGACATACAAACCAACAAACATAAACACTTCAGACATACAAACATAGAAAGACAGGCATTTCAGAATACAAACCAACAAAGACAAAAACTTCAGACATAGAAACAGAGAAAGACAAACACTTTAGACATACAAACCAACAAAGACAAACACTTCAGACATACAAACCGACAAAGACAAACGCATCAGACATACAAATCAACAAATACAGACATTTCAGACATACAAACAAACAAAGACAAACACTTCAGACATACAAACCAACAAAGACAGACACTTCAGACATACAAACAGAGAAAGACAGGCACTTTAGACATACAAAACAACAAAGACAAACACTTAAGACATATAAACAGAGAAAGAGAGGCACTTTAGACATATACCAACAAAGCCAGACACTTCAGACATACAAACCAACAAAGACAAACACTTCAGACATACAAACCAACAAAGACAGACACTTCAGACATACAAACCAACAAAGAAAAACACTTCAGACACACAAACAGAGAAAGATAGGCATTTTAGACATACAAACCAACATAGACAAACACTTCAGACATACAAACAGAGAAGGCAAGGCACTTTAGACATACAAACAAACAAAGACAAACACTTCAGACATACAAACCAACAAAGAAAAACACTTCAGACATGCAAACATAGAAAGACAGGCACTTCAGACAAGCAAACCAATGAAAACAGACACTTTAGACAAACAAACAGAGAAAGACAGGCACTTTAGACATACAAACCAACAAAGACAGACACTTCAGACATACAGACCAAAAAGACAAACACTTCAGACATAGAAACAGAGAAAGATACTTTACACTTTAGACATGCAAATCAACAAAGAAAAACACTTCAGACATACAAACCAACAAAGACAAACACTTTAGACATACAAACAAACAAAGACAAACACTTCAGACATACAAACATAGAAAGACAGGCACTTCAAACATACAAACCAACAAAGACAGACCCTTCAGACATACAAACAGAGAAAGACAGGCACTTTAGACATACAAACCAACAAAGACAGGTACTTTAGACATACAAACCAACAAAGACAGCCACTTTAGACATACAAACCAACAAAGACGGACACTTTATACATACAAACCAACAAAGACAAACACTTCAGAAATACAAAAAGAGAAAGACAAGCACTTTCGACATGCAAACCAACAAAGACAAACACTTCAGACATGCAAACATAGAAAGACAGGCACTTCAAACATGCAAACCAACAAAAACAGACACTTCAAACATATAAACAGAGAAAGACAGTCACTTTAGACATACAAATCAACAAAGACAGGCACTTTAGACATACAAACCAACAAAGACAGAAACTTTAGACATAAAAACCAACAAAAACAGACACTTCAAACATACAAACAGAGAAAGACAGGCACTTTAGACATACAAACCAACAAAGACAGGCACTTTAGACATACAAACCAACAAAGACAAACACTTCAGATGCAAACATAGAAAGACAGGCACTTCAGACATGCAACCCAACAAAAACAGACACTTCAAACATACAAACAGAGAAAGACAGGCACTTTAGACATACAAACCAACAAAGACAGGCACTTTAGACATACAAACCAACAAAGACAAACACTTCAGACATACAAACCAACAAAGACAAACACTTCAGACATGCAAACATAGAAAGACAGGCACTTCAGACATGCAAACCAACAAAACAGACACTTCAAACATACAAACAGAGAAAGACAGGCACTTTAGACATACAAACCAACAAAGACAGCCACTTTAGACATACAAACCAACAAAGACAGACACTTTATACATACAAACCAACAAAGACAAACACTTCAGAAATACTAAAAGAGAAGGACAAGCACTTTCGACAAGCGAACCAACAAAGACAAACACTTCAGACATAAAAACAGAGAAAGAAAAACACTTTAGACATACAAACAAACAAAGACAAATACTTCAGACATACAAACCAACAAAGACAAACACTTCAGACATGCAAAAATAGAAAGACAGGCACTTCAGACATGCAAACCAACAAAAACAGTCACTTCAAACATACAAACAGAGAAAGACAGGCACTTTAGACATACAAACCAACAAAGACAGGCACTTTAGACATACAAACCAACAAAGACAGACACTTCAGACATACAGACCAACAAAGACAAACACTTCAGACATAGAAACAGAGAAAGACAAACACTTTAGACATGCAAACCAACAAAGACAAACACTTCAGACATACGAACCAACAAAGACAGACACTTCAGACATACAAACAGAGACAGACAGGCACTTTAGACATACAAACCAACAAAAACAGGTACTTTAGACATACAAACCAACAAAGACAGGCACTTTAGACATACAAACCAACAAAGACAGACACTTTACACTTACAAACCAACAAAAACATACAAACAGATCAAACTTCAGACATAAAAACAGAGAAAGACAGGCCCTTTAGAAACACAAACCAACAAAGACAAACACTTCAGAAATACAAAAAGAGAAAGACAAGCACTTTACACATACAAACCAAAAAAGACAGACACTTCAGACATATAAACAAACAAAGACAAACACTTCAGACATACAAACCTACAAAGATAAACACTTCAGACATAAAAACATAGAAAGACAGGCATTTCAGACATACAAACCAACAAAGACAGACACTTCAGACATACAAACAGAGAAAGACAGGCACTTTCTATGACAGAAACTTCAGACATACAAACAGAGAAAGACAGGCACTTTAGACATACAAAAAAACAAAGACAAACACTTCAGACATACAAACAGAGAAAGAGAGGCACTTTAGACATACAAACCAACAAAGACAAACACTTCAGACATAAAAACCAACAAAGACAAACACTTCAGACATACAAACCAACAAAGACAGACACTTCAGACATACAAACCAACAAAGAAAAACACTTCAGACATACAAACAGAGAAAGATAGGCACTTTAGACATACAAACCAACATAGACAAACACTTCAGACATACAAACAGAGAAAGACAGGCACTTTAGACATACAAACCAACAAAAACAGACACTTCAGACAAAGAAACAGAGAAAGACAGGCACTTTAGACATACAAACCAACAAAGACAGGCACTTTAGACATACAAACCAACAAAGACAGACACTTCAGACATACAGACCAAAAAAGACAAACACTTCAGACATAGAAACAGAGAAAGACAAACACTTTAGACATGCAAATCAACAAAGACAAACACTTCAGACATACAAACATAGAAAGACAGGCACTTCAGACATACAAACCAACAAAGACAGGTACTTTAGACATACAAACCAACAAAGACAGCCACTTTAGACATACAAACCAACAAAGACAAACACTTCAGAAATAATAAAAGAGAAGGACAAGCACATTCGACATGCAAACCAACAAGGACAAACACTTCAGACATAAAAACAGAGAAAAAAAAACACTTTAGACATACAAACAAACAAAGACAAATAATTCAGACATACAAACCAACAAAGACAAACACTTCAGACATGCAAAAACAGAAAGACAGGCACTTCAGACATGCAAATCAACAAAAACAGACACTTCAAACTTACAAACAGAGAAAGACAGGCACTTTAGACATACAAACCAACAAAGACAGGCACTTTAGACATACAAACCAACAAAGACAGACACTTCAAACATACAGACCAACAAACACAAACACTTCAGACATAGAAACAGAGAAAGACAAACACTTTAGAAATGGAAACCAACAAAGACGAACACTTCAGACATACGAACCAACAAAGACAATCACTTTAGACATACAAACAAACAAAGACAAACACTTCAGACATACAAACATAGAAAGGCAGGCACTTAAGACAAACAAACCAACAAAGACAAACACTTCAGACATACAAACAGAGACAGACAGGCACTTTAGATATACAAACCAACAAAGACAGGTACTTTAGACATACAAACCAACAAAGACAGGCACTTTAGACATACAAACCAACAAAGACAGGCCCTTTAGACACACAAACCAACAAAGACAAACACTTCAGACATAAAAACAGAGAAGGAAAAACACTTTAGACATACAAACCAACAAAGACAGGCACTTTAGACATACAAACCAACAAAGACAAACACTTCAGACATACAAACCAACAAAGACAAACACTTCAGACATGCAAACATAGAAAGACAGGCACTTCAGACATGCAAACCAACAAAAACAGACACTTCAAACATACAAACAGAGAAAGACAGGCACTTTAGACATACAAACCAACAAAGACAGGCACTTTAGACATACAAACCAACAAAGACAGACACTTTAGACATACAAACCAACAAAGACAAACACTTCAGAAATACTAAAAGAGAAGGACAAGCACTTTCGACAAGCGAACCAACAAAGACAAACACTTCAGACATAAAAACAGAGAAAGAAAAACACTTTAGACATACAAACAAACAAAGACAAATACTTCAGACATACAAACCAACAAAGACAAACACTTCAGACATGCAAAAATAGAAAGACAGGCACTTCAGACATGCAAACCAACAAAAACAGTCACTTCAAACATACAAACAGAGAAAGACAGGCACTTTAGACATACAAACCAACAAAGACAGGCACTTTAGACATACAAACCAACAAAGACAGACACTTCAGACATACAGACCAACAAAGACAAACACTTCAGACATAGAAACAGAGAAAGACAAACACTTTAGACATGCAAACCAACAAAGACAAACACTTCAGACATACGAACCAACAAAGACAGACACTTCAGACATACAAACAGAGACAGACAGGCACTTTAGACATTCAAACCAACAAAAACAGGTACTTTAGACATACAAACCAACAAAGACAGGCACTTTAGACATACAAACCAACAAAGACAGACACTTTACACTTACAAACCAACAAAAACATACAAACAGATCAAACTTCAGACATAAAAACAGAGAAAGACAGGCCCTTTAGAAACACAAACCAACAAAGACAAACACTTCAGACATAAAAACAGAGAAGGAAAAACACGGTAGACATACGAAAAAACAAAGACAAACACTTCAGACATACAAACCAACAAAGACAAACACTTCAGACATGCAAACATAGAAAGACAGGCACTTCAGACATGCAAACCAACAAAAACAGACACTTCAAACATACAAACAAAGAAAGACAGGCACTTTAGACATACAAACCAGCAAAGACAGGCACTTTAGACATACAAACCAACAAAGACAGAAACTTTAGACATAAAAACCAACAAAAACAGACACTTCAAACATACAAACAGAGACAGACAGGCACTTTAGACATACAAACCAACAAAGACAGGCACTTTAGACATACAAACCAACAAAGACAAACACTTCAGACATGCAAACATAGAAAGACAAACACTTCAGACATGCAAACCAACAAACCAACAAAGACAAACACTTCAGACATAGCAACAGAGAAAGAAAAACACTTCAGACATACAAACCAACAAAGACAAACCCTTCAGACATACAAACAAACAAAGACAAACACTTTAGACATACAAAAAACAAAGACAAACACTTCAGACATACACACATAGAAAGACAGGCACTTCAGACACAAACCAACAAAGACCGACACTTCAGACATACAAACAGAAAAAGACAGGCACTTTAGACATACAAACCAACAAAGACAGTCACTTTAGACATACAAACCAACAAAGACAAACACTTCAGAAATACAAAAAGAGAAAGACAAGCACTTTACACATACAAACCAAAAAAGACAGACACTTCAGACATATAAACAAACAAAGACAAACACTTCAGACATACAAACCTACAAAGATAAACACTTCAGACATAAAAACATAGAAAGACAGGCATTTCAGACATACAAACCAACAAAGACAGACACTTCAGACGTACAAACAGAGAAAGACAGGCACTTTTTATGACAGACACTTCAGACATACAAACAGAGAAAGACAGGCACTTTAGACATACAAAAAAACAAAGACAAACACTTCAGACATACAAACAGAGAAAGAGAGGCACTTTAGACATACAAACCAACAAAGACAAACACTTCAGACATAAAAACCAACAAAGACAAACACTTCAGACATACAAACCAACAAAGACAGACACTTCAGACATACAAACCAACAAAGAAAAACACTTCAGACATACAAACAGAGAAAGATAGGCACTTTAGACATACAAACCAACATAGACAAACACTTCAGACATACAAACAGAGAAAGACAGGCACTTCAGACATACAAACCAACAAAAACAGACACTTCAGACAAAGAAACAGAGAAAGACAGGCACTTTAGACATACAAACCAACAAAGACAGGCACTTTAGACATACAAACCAACAAAGACAGACACTTCAGACATACAGACCAAAAAGACAAACACTTCAGACATAGAAACAGAGAAAGACAAACACTTTAGACATGCAAATCAACAAAGACAAACACTTCAGACATACAAACATAGAAAGACAGGCACTTCAGACATACAAACCAACAAAGACAGGTACTTTAGACATACAAACCAACAAAGACAGCCACTTTAGACATACAAACCAACAAAGACAAACACTTCAGAAATAATAAAAGAGAAGGACAAGCACATTCGACATGCAAACCAACAAGGACAAACACTTCAGACATAAAAACAGAGAAAAAAAAACACTTTAGACATACAAAGAAACAAAGACAAATAATTCAGACATACAAACCAACAAAGACAAACACTTCAGACATGCAAAAACAGAAAGACAGGCACTTCAGACATGCAAATCAACAAAAACAGACACTTCAAACTTACAAACAGAGAAAGACACGCACTTTAGACATACAACCCAACAAAGACAGGCACTTTAGACATAAAAACCAACAAAGACAGACACTTCAAACATACAGACCAACAAACACAAACACTTCAGACATAGAAACAGAGAAAGACAAACACTTTAGAAATGGAAACCAACAAAGACGAACACTTCAGACATACGAACCAACAAAGACAATCACTTTAGACATACAAACAAACAAAGACAAACACTTCAGACATACAAACATAGAAAGGCAGGCACTTAAGACAAACAAACCAACAAAGACAGACACTTCAGACATACAAACAGAGACAGACAGGCACTTTAGATATACAAACCAACAAAGACAGGTACTTTAGACATACAAACCAACAAAGACAGGCACTTTAGACATACAAACCAACAAAGACAGGCCCTTTAGACACACAAACCAACAAAGACAAACACTTCAGACATAAAAACAGAGAAGGAAAAACACTTTAGACATACAAAAAAACAAAGACAAACACTTCAGACATACAAACCGACAATGACAAACACTTCAGACATGCAAACATAGAAAGACAGGCACTTCAGACATGCAAACCAACAAAAACAGACACTTCAGACATACAAACAGAGAAAGACAGGCACTTTAGACATACAAACCAACAAAGACATGCACTTTAGACATACAAAACAACAAAGACAGACACTTCAGACATGCAGACCAAAAAAGACAAACACTTCAGACAAAGAAACAGAGAAAGAAAAACACTTTAGACATGCAAACCAACAAAGACAAACACTTCAGACATACAAACCAACAAAGACAAACACTTTAGACATACAAACAAATAAAGACAAACACTTCAGACATACAAACATAGAAAGACAGGCACTTCAGACAAACAAACCAACAAAGAAAAACACTTCAGACATACAAACAGAGAAAGACAGGCACTTTAGACATACAAACCAACAAAGACAGGTATTTAGACATACAAACCAACAAAGAGAGGGACTTTAGACATACAAACCAACAAAGACAGACACTTTACACATACAAACCAACAAAGACAAACACTTCAGAAATAAAAAAGAGAAAGACAAGCACTTTCGACATACAAACCAACAAAGACAGGACACTTCAGACATACAAAGCAACAAAGACAATCACTTCAGACATACAAACAGAGAAAGATAGGCACTTTAGACATACAAACCAACATAGAAAAACACTTCAGACATACAAACAGAGAAAGACAGGCACTTTAGACATACAAACAAACAAAGACATACACTTCAGACATACAAACCAACAAAGACAAACACTTCAGACATGCAAACATAGAAAGACAGGCACTTCAGACATGCAAATCAACAAAGACAAACACTTCAGACATACAAACCAACAAAGACAAACACTTTAGACATACAAACAAACAAAGACAAACACTTCAGACATACAAACATAGAAAGACAGGCATTTCAGACATACAAACCAACAAAGAAAGGTACTTCAGACATACAAACCAACAAAGACAGGTACTTCAGACATACAGACCAACAAAGACAAACACTTCAGACATAGAAACAGAGAAAGACAAACACTTTAGACATGCAAATCAACAAAGACAAACACTTCAGACATACAAACCAACAAAGACAAACACTTTAGACATACAAACAAATAAAGACAAACACTTCAGACATACAAACAGAGAAAGACAGGCCCTTTAGACATACAAACCAACAAAGACAGGTACTTTAGACATACAAACCAACAAAGACAGGCACTTTAGACATACAAACCAACAAAGACAGTCACTTTACACATACAAACCAACAAAAACATACAAACAGATCAAACTTCAGACATACAAACAGAGAAAGACAGGCATTTTTGACACATAAACAAACAAAGACAAACACTTCAGACATAAAAACAGAGAAGGAAAACTCTTTAGACATACAAACAAACAAAGACAAACACTTCAGACATACAAACCAACAAAGACAAACACTTAAGACATGCAAACATAGAAAGACAGGTACTTCAGACATGCAAACCAACAAAAAACAGAGACTTCAGACATACAAACAGAGAAAGACAGGCACTTTAGACATACAAACCAACAAAGACAGTCACTTCAGACATACAAACCAACAAAGACAGAAACTTCAGACATACAGACCAAAAAAGACAAACACTTCAGACAAAGAAACAGAGAAAGACAAACACTTTAGACATACAAACAAACAAAGACAAACACTTCAGACATACAAACCAACAAATACAAACACTTTAGACATACAAACAAATAAAGACAAACACTTCAGACATACAAACATAGAAAGACAGGGACTTCAGACATACAAACCAACAAAGACAGGTACTTCAGACATACAAACCAACAAAGACTGGTACTTCAGACATACAGACCAACAAAGACAAACACTTCAGACATAGAAACAGAGAAAGACAAACACTTTAGACATAAAAATCAACAAAGACAAACACTTCAGAAATACAAAAAGAGAAAGACAAGCACTTTCGACATACAAACCAACAAAGACAGACACTTCAGACATACAAAGCAACAAAGACAAACGCTTCAGACATACAAACAGAGAAAGACAGGCACTTTAGACACACGAACAAACAAAGACAAACACTTCAGACATACAAACCAACCAAAACAAACACTTCAGACATGCAAACATAGAAAGACAGGCACTTCAGACATGCAAACCAACAAAAACAGACACTTCAGACAAACAAACAGAGAAAGACAGGCACTTTAGACATACAAACCAACAAAGACAGGCACTTTGGACATACAAACCAACAAAGACAGACACTTCAGACATACAGACCAAAAAAGACAAACACTTCAGATATAGAAACAGAGAAAGACAAACACTTTAGACATTCAAACCAACAAAGACAAACACCTCAGACATACAAACCAACAAAGACAAGCACTTTAGACATACAAACAAACAAAGACAAACACTTCAGACATACAAACATAGAAAGACAGGCACTTCAGACATACAAACCAACAAAGACAGACACTTCAGACATACAAACAGAGAAAGACAGGCACTTTAGACATACAAACCAACAAAGACAGGCACTTTAGACATACAAACCAACAAAGACAGCCACTTCAGACATACAAACCAACAAAGACAGACACTTTACACGTACAAACCAACAAAGACAAACACTTTAGAAATACAAAAAGAGAAAGACAAGCACTTTTGACATACAAACCAACAAAGACAGACACTTCAGACATACAAAGCAACAAAGACAAACACTTCAAACATACAAACAGAAAAAGAGAAGAACTTTAGACATACAAACAAACAAAGACAAACACTTCAGACATACAAACAAACAAAGACAGACACTTCAGACATACAAACCAACAAAGAAAAACACTTCAGACATAGAAACAGAGAAAGACAAACACTTTAGACATACAAACCAACAAAGACAGACACTTCAGACATACAGACCAACAAAGACAAACACTTCAGACATAGAAACAGAGAAAGACAAACACTTTAGACATTCAAACCAACAAAGACAAACACTTCAGACATAAAAACCAACAAAGACAAACACTTTAGACATACAAAGAAACAAAGACAAACACTTCAGACATACAAACATAGAAAGACAGGCACTTTAGACATGCAAGCCAACAAAGACAGACACTTTAGACATACAAACCAACAAAGATAAACACTTCAGAAATACAAAAAGAGAAAGACAAGCACTTTAGACATAAAAACCAACAAAGACAGACACTTCAGAAATACAAACCAACAAAGACAAACACTTCAAACATATAAACAGAGAAAAACAGGCACTTTAGAGATACAAACCAACAAAGACAGACACTTCACCCATACAAACCAACAAAGACAAACACTTCAGACATATAAACAGAGAAACGCAGGCACTTTAGAAATACAAACCAACAAAGACAGGCACTTTAGACATACAAACCAACAAAAAAAGACGCTTCAAACATACAAACAGAGAAAGACAGGCACTTTAGACATATAAAAAAACAAAGACAGGCACTTTAGACATACAAACCAGCAAAGACAAACACTTCAGACATGCAAACATAGAAAGACAGGCACTTCAGACATACAAACCAACAAAGACAGACACTTCAGACATACAAATAGAGAAAGACAAGCATTTTAGACATACAAACCAACAGAGACAGGCACTTTAGACATACAAACCAACAAAGACAGACACTTCAGACATACAAGCCAACAAAGACAAACACTTCAAATATAGAAAGAGAGAAAGAAAAACACTTTAGACATAAAACCAACAAAGACAAACCCTTCAGACACAAACCAAACACAACACTTCAGACATACAAACAACAAACAGAGAAAGACAGGCACTTTAAACATACAAACCAACAAACACAGACATTTCAGACATACAAACCTACTAAGACAAACACTTCAGACATATAAACAGAGAAAGACAAGCACTTTAGACATACAAACCAACAAAGACAGACACTTTGTATGTCTGAAGTGTTTGTCTTTGTTGGTTTGCATGTCTGAAGTGTCTGTCTTTGTTGGTTTGTATGTCTAAAGTGCTTGTGTTTCTCTGTTTTCATGTCTGAAGTGTCTGTCTTTGTTGGTTTGTATGTCTGACATGTCTGTGTTTGTTGGTTTGTATGTCTAAAGTAACTGTCTTTCTCCGTTTGTATGTCTGAAGTGTTTGTCTTTGCTTGTTTGTATGTCTAAAGTGCCTGTCTTTCTATCTTTGAATGTCTAAAGTGCCTGTCTTTCTCTGTTTGTATGTGTGAAGTGTTTGTCTTTGTTGGTTGGTATGTCTGAAGTGTCTGTCTTTATTGGTTTGTATGTCTGAAGTGTTTGTCTTTGTTGGTTTGCATGTCTGAAGTGTCTGTATTTGTTGGTTTGTATGTCTAAAGTGCCCGTCTTTCTCTGTTTGTATGTTTGAAGTGTTTGTCTTTGTTGGTTTGTATGTCTGAAGTGGCTGTCTTTGTTGGTTGGTATGTCTAAAGTGCTTGTCTTTCTCTTTTTATATTTCTGAAGTGTTTATCTTTGTTGGTTTGTATGTCTAAAGTGTCTGTCTTTGTTGGTTTGTATGTCTAAAGTGCCTGTCTTTGTTGGTTTGTATGTCTAAAGTGCCTGTCTTTGTTGATTTGTATGTCTAAAGTGCCTGTCTTTTTCTGTTTGTATGTCTGAAGTGTCTGACTTTGTTGTTTTGTATGTCTGAAAAACCTGTCTTTCTATATTTGTATGTCTGAAGTGTTTGTCTTTGTTGGTTTGTATGTCTGAAGCTTCTGTCTTTGTTGGTTTGTATGGGTGAAGTGTTTGTCTTTGTTGGTTTGTATGTCTGAAGTGTCTGTCTTTGTTGGTTTGTATGTCTAAAGTGCCTGTCTTTCTCTGTTTGTATGTTTGAAGTGTTTGTCTTTGTTGGTTTGTATGTCTGAAGTGTCTGTCTTTATTGGTTTGTATGTCTGAAGTGTGTGTCTTTGTTGGTTTGTATGTCTAAAGTGATTGTCTTTCTCTTTTTGTATTTCTGAAGTGTCTGTCTTTGTTGGTTTGCATGTCTAAAGTGTTTGTTTTTCTCTGTTTCTATGTCTGAAGTGTTTTTCTTTGTTGGTTTCTATGTCTGAAGTGTCTGTCTTTGTTGGTTTGTATGTCTGACATGTCTGTGTTTGTTGGTTTGTATGTCTAAAGTAACTGTCTTTCTCCGTTTATATGTCTGAAGTGTTTGTCTTTGCTTGTTTGTATGTCTAAAGTGCCTGTCTTTCTATCTATGAATGTCTAAAGTGCCTGTCTTTCTCTGTTTGTATGTGTGAAGTGTTTGTCTTTGTTGGTTTGTATGTCTGAAGTGTCTGTCTTTATTGGTTTGTATGTCTGAAGTGTTTGTCTTTGTTGGTTTGTATGTCTGAAGTGTCTGTCTTTGTTGGTTTGTATGTCTAAAGTGCCTGTCTTTCTCTGTTTGTATGTTTGAAGTGTTTTTCTTTGTTGGTTTGTATGTCTGAAGTGGCTGTCTTTGTTGGTTGGTATGTCTAAAGTGCTTGTCTTTCTCTTTTTGTATTTCTGAAGTGTTTATCTTTGTTGGTTTGTATGTCTAAAGTGTCTGTCTTTGTTGGTTTGTATGTCTAAAGTGCCTGTCTTTGTTGGTTTGTATGTCTAAAGTGCCTGTCTTTCTCTGTTTGTATGTCTGAAGTGTCTGTCTTTGTTGTTTTGTATGTCTGAAGTACCTGTCTTTCTATATTTGTATGTCTGAAGTGTTTGTCTTTGTTGGTTTGTATGTCTGAAGCTTCTGTCTTTGTTGGTTTGTATGGGTGAAGTGTTTGTCTTTGTTGGTTTGTATGTCTGAAGTGTCTGTCTTTGTTGGTTTGTATGTCTAAAGTGCCTGTCTTTCTCTGTTTGTATGTTTGAAGTGTGTGTCTTTGTTGGTTTGTATGTCTGAAGTGTTTGTCTTTGTTGGTTTGTATGTCTGAAGTGTGTGTCTTTGTTGGTTTGTATGTCTAAAGTGATTGTCTTTCTCTTTTTGTATTTCTGAAGTGTCTGTCTTTGTTGGTTTGCATGTCTAAAGTGTTTGTTTTTCTCTGTTTCTATGTCTGAAGTGTTTGTCTTTGTTGGTTTGTATGTCTGAAGCGTCTGTCTTTGTTGGTTTGTATGTTTGTTGGTTTGAATGTCTGAAGTGTGTTTCTTTGTTGGTTTGTATGTCTAAAGTGCCGGTCTTTGTTGGTTTGTATGTCTAAAGTGCCTGTTTTTCTCTGTTTGTATGTCTGAAGTGTTTGTCTTTGTTGGTTTGTATGTCTAAAGGGCCTTTCTTTCTCTGTTTATATGTCTGAAGTGTCTGTCTTTGTTGGTTTGTATGTCTGAAGTGTCTGTCTTTGTTGGTTTGTGTGTCTAAAGTGCCTGTCTTTCTCTGTTTGTATGTGTGAAGTGTTTGTCTTTGTTGGTTTGTATTCACACATACAAACAGAGAAAGACAGGCACTTTAGACATTCAAACATAGAAAGGCAGGCACTTTAGACATACAAACAAACAAAGACAAATACTTCAGACATACAAAAAGAGAAAGACAGGCACTTTAGACATACAAACTAACAAACACAGACATTTCAGACATACAAACCAACAATGATAGACACTTCAGACATACAAACCAACAAAGACAAACACTTCAGACATAGAAAGAGAGAAAAACAAACACTTTAGACATGCAAAACCAACAAAGACAAACACTTCAGATACACAAATAGAGAAAGACAAGCGCTTTAGACATACAAACCAACAAAGACATACACTTTAGAAATACAAAAAGAAAAAGACATGCACTTTAGACATACAAACCAACAAAGACAGACACTTCAGACACACAAACAGAGAAAGACAGGCACTTTAGATATACAAACCAACAAAGACAGACACTTCAAACATACAAACCGACAAAGATAAACACTTCACCCGTACAAACCAACAAAGACAGACACTTCAGACATACAAACCAACAAAGACAAACACTTCAGACATACAAACTTAGAAAGACAGGCACTTTAGACATTCAAACAGAGAAAGACAGGCACTTTAGACATACAAACCAACAAAGACAAGCACTTCAGACATACAAACAAACAAGACAGACACTTCAGACATACAGACCAATAAAAGATAACTCTTTTGACATACAAACAGAGAAAGACAGACACTTTAGACATACAAACCAACAAAGACAGACCCTTCAGACATACAAACCAACAAAGACAGACACTTCAGACAAACAAATCAACAAAGACAAACACTTCAGACATTGAAACAGAGAAAGACAAACACTTTAGACATGCAAACCAACAAAGACAAACACTTCAGACATTCAAACCAACAAAGACAAACACTTTAGACATACAAACAAACAAAGACAGGCACTTTAGACATACAAACCAACAAAGACAGACACTTCAGACATACAAAATAACAAAGACAGACACTTCAGACGTACAAACAGAGAAAGACAGGCACTTTAGACATACAAACTAACAAAGACAGACACTTCAGACATACAAACAGAGAAAGACAGGCACTTTAGACATACAAACCAACAAAGATAGGCACTTTAGACATACAAACCAACAAAGACAGGCACTTTAGACATACAAACCAACAAAGACAGAAACTTCAGACATACAAACCAACAAAGACAGACACTTCAGACATACAAACAGAGAAAGAAAGGCCCTTTAGACATACAAACCAACAAAGACAAACACTTCAGACACACAAACAGAGAAAAACAATTTAGACATACAAACTAACAAAGACAGGCACTTTAGACATACAAACCAACAAAGAAACACACTTCAGACATTCAAACCAACAAAGACAAACACTTCAGACATACAAACAGAGAAAGACAAACGCTTTAGACACACAAACCAACAAAGACAGACACTTCAGACATACAAAACGACAAAGACAAACACTTCAGACATACAAATCAACAAAGACAGACATTTCAGACATACAAACAAACAAAGACAAACACTTCAGACATACAAACCTACAAAGACAAACACTTCAGACACACAAACCTACAAAGACAAACACTTCAGACATACAAACAGAGAAAGACAGGCACTTTAGACATACAAACCAACAAAGACAGGCACTTTAGACATACAAACCAACAAATACAGACACTTTAGACATACAAACCAACAAAGACAAACACTTCAGAAATACAAAAAGAGAAAGACAAGCACTTTAGACATACAAACCAAAAGGACAGACACTTCAGACATTCAAACCAACAAAGACAAACACTTCAGACATACAAACAGAGAAAGACAAACGCTTTAGACATACAAACCTACAAAGATAGACACTTCAGACATACAAACCGACAAAGACAAACGCTTGAAACATACAAATCAACAAAGACAGACATTTCAGACATACAAACAAACAAAGACAAACACTTCAGACATACAAACCTACAAAGACAAACACTTTAAACATACAAACAGAGAAAGACAGGCACTTTAGACATACAAACCAACAAAGACAGGCACTTTAGACATACAAACCAACAAAGACAGACACTTTAGACATACAAACCAACAAAGACAAATACTTCAGACATTCAAACCAACAAAGACAAACACTTAGACAAAAAAACAAACAAAGACAAACACTTAAGACATACAAACATAGAAAGACAGGTACTTCAGACATACAAAAAAACAAAGACAGACACTTCAGACACACAAAAAGAGAAAGACATGCAATTTAGACATACAAACACACAAAGACAGGCACATTAGACATACAAACCAACAAAGACAGGCACTTTAGACATACAAACCAACAAAGACAGACACTTTAGACATAGAAACCAACAAAGACAAATACTTCAGATATACAAAAAGAGAAAGACAAGCACTTTAGACATACATACCAACAAAGACAGACACTTCAGACATACAAACCAACAAAGACAAACACTTCAGACATACAAACAGAGAAAGACAGGCACTTTAGACATACAAACCAACAAAGACAGACACTTTAGACATACAAACCAACAAAGACAAACACTTCAGACATACAAACCAATAAATACAGACACTTCAGACATACAAACCAACAAGACAAACACTTCAGACATACAAACAGAGAAAGACAGGCACTTCAGACATTCAAACATAAAAAGACAGGCACTTTAGACTAACAAACAAACAAAGACAAACAGTTCAGACATACAAACAGAGAAGGACAGGCACTTTAGACATACAAACCAACAAAGACATACACTTCAGAATACAAAAAGAGAAAGACAAGCACTTTAGACATACAAACCAACAAAGACATACACTTCAGAAATACAAAAAGAGAAAGACAAGCACTTTAGAGATACAACCAACAAAGACAGACACTTCAGACATACAAACCAACAAAGACAAACACTTAAGACATTCAAATAGAGAAAGACAGGCACTTTAGACATACAAACCAACAAAGACAGACACTTCAGACATACAAACCAACAAAGACAAATACTTCAGACATACAAACCAATAAAGACAGACACTTCAGAAATACAAAAAGAGAAAGACAAGCACTTTAGACATACAAACCAACAAAGACAAACACTTCAGACATACAAACCAACAAAGACAAACACTTCAGACATACAAACCAACAAAGACAAACACTTCAGACATACAAACAGAGAAAGACAGGCACTCTAGACATACAAACCAACAAAGACAGACACTTCAGACATATAAAAACCAACAAAGACAAACGCTTCAGACATACAAACCAACAAAGACAAACACTTCAGACATACAAACAGAGAAAGACAGGCACTTTAGACATACAAAACAGCAAAGACAGACACTTCAGACATACAAACCAACAAAGACAAACACTTCAGACATAGAAACAGAGAAAGACAAACACTTTAGACATGCAAACCAACAAAGACAAACACTTCAGACATACAAACCAACAAAGACAAACACTTCAGACATACAAACAGAGAAAGACAAACACTTTAGACATGCAAACCAACAAAGACAAACACTTCAGACATACAAACAGAGAAAGACAAACACTTTAGACATGCAAACCAACAAAGAAAAACACTTCAGAAATACAAACCAACAAAGACAAACACTTCAGACATACAAACAGAGAAAGACAAGCGCCTTAGACATACAAACCAACAAAGACATACACTTCAGAAATACAAACCAACAAAGACAAACACTTCAGACATACAAACAGAGAAAGACAAACACTTTAGACATGCAAACCAACAAAGACAAACACTTCAGAAATACAAACCAACAAAGACAAACACTTCAGACATACAAACAGAGAAAGACAAGCGCTTTAGACATACAAACCAACAAAGACATACCCTTCAGAAATACAAAAAGAGAAAGTAAAGCACTTTAGACATACAAACCAACAAAGACACACATTTCAGACATACAAACCAACAAAGACGGACACTTCAGACATACAAACCAACAAAGACAAACACTTCACCCATACAAACCAACAAAGACAGACACTTCAGACATACAAACCAACAAAGACAAACACTTCAGACATACAAACATTGAAAGACAGGTACTTCAGACCTACAAAACAACAAAAACAGACACTTCAGACATACAAACAGAGAAAGACAGGCACTTTATACATATAAACCAACAAAGACAGGCACTTTAGACATACAAACCAACAAAGACAGGCACTTTAGACATACAAACCAACAAAGACAGACACTTAAGACATACAAACCAACAAAGATAAACACTTCAGACATACAAACAGAGAAAGACAGGCGCTTTAGACATACAAACCAACAAAGACATACACTTCAGAAATACAAAAAGAGAAAGACAAGCACTTTAGACATACAAACCAATAAAGACAGACACTTCAGAAATTCAAACCAACAAAGACAAACACTTCATACATACAAACAGAGAAAGACAAACGCTTTAGACATAAAAACCTACAAAAGACAGACACTTCAGACATACAAACCGACAAAGACAAACGCTTCAAACATACAAATCAACAAAGACAGACATTTCAGACATACAAACAAACAAAGACAAACACTTCAGACATAAAAATCTACAAAGACAAACATTTTAAACATACAAACAGAGAAAGACAGGCACTTTAGACATACAAACCAACAAAGACAGGCACTTTAGACATACAAACCAACAAAGACAGACACTTCAGACATACAAACCAACAAAGACAAAAACCTCAGACATAGAAACAGAGAAAGACAAACACTTTAGACATGCAAACCAACAAAGACAAACACTTCAGACATACAAACCAACAAAGACAAACACTTTAGACAAAAAACAAACAAAGAAAAACACTTAAGACATTCAAACATAGAAAGACAGGCACTTTAGACATACAAACAAACAAAGACAAACAGTTCAGACATACAAACAGAGAAAGACAGGCACTTTAGACATACAAAAAAACAAAGACTAACACTTCAGACATACAAACAGAGAAAGACAGGCACTTTAGACATACAAACCAACAAAGACATACACTTCAGAAATACAAAAAGAGAAAGACAAGCACTTTAGAGATATAAACCAAAAAAGACAGACACTTCAGATATTCAAACCAACAAAGACAAACACTTCAAACATACAAATCAACAAAGACAGACATTTCAGACATACAAACAAGCAAAGACAAACACTTCAGACATACAAACCTACAAAGACAAACATTTTAAACATACAAACAGAGAAAGACAGGCACTTTAGACATACAAACCAACAAAGACAGGCACTTTAGACATACAAACCAACAAAGACAGACACTTCAAACATACAAACCAACAAAGACAAAAACTTCAGACATAGAAACAGAGAAAGACAAACACTTTAGACATGCAAACCAACAAAGACAAACACTTCAGACATACAAACCAACAAAGACAAACACTTTAGACAAAAAACAAACAAAGAAAAACACTTAAGACATTCAAACATAGAAAGACAGGCACTTTAGACATACAAACAAACAAAGACAAACAGTTCAGACATACAAACAGAGAAAGACAGGCACTTTAGACATACAAACAAACAAAGCCTAACACTTCAGACATACAAACAGAGAAAGACAGGCACTTTAGACATACAAACCAACAAAGACATACACTTCAGAAATACAAAAAGAGAAAGACAAGCACTTTAGAGATATAAACCAAAAAAGACAGACACTTCAGACATTCAAACCAACAAAGACAAACACTTCAAACATACAAATCAACAAAGACAGACATTTCAGACATACAAACAAGCAAAGACAAACACTTCAGACATAGAAACCTACAAAGACAAACACTTTAAACATACAAACAGAAAAAGACAGGCACTTTAGACATACAAACCAACAAAAACAGACACTTCAAACATACAAACCAACAAAGACAAAAACTTCAGACATAGAAACAGAGAAAGACAAACACTTTAGACATGCAAACCAACAAAGACAAACACTTCAGACATACAAACCAACAAAGACAAACACTTTAGACAAAAAAACAAACAAAGACAAACACTTAAGACATACAAACATAGAAAGACAGGTACTTCAGACATAAAAAACAACAAAGACAGACACTTCAGACACACAAAAAGAGAAAGACATGCACTTTAGACATACAAACCAACAAAGACAGGCACTTTAGGCATACAAACCAACAAAGACAGGCACTTTAGACATACAAACCAACAAAGACAGACCCTTTAGACATAGAAACCAACAAAGACAAACACTTCAGATATACAAAAAGAGAAAGACAAGCAGTTTAGACATACAAACCAACAAAGACAGACACTTCAGACATACAAACCAACAAAGACAAACACTTCAGACATACAAACAGAGAAAGACAGGCACTTTAGATATACAAACCAACAATGACAGACACTTTAGACATACAAACCAACAAAGACAAACACTTCAGACATACAAACCAATAAATACAGACACTTCAGACATACAAACCAACAAAGACAAACACTTCAGACATACAAACAGAGAAAGACAGGCACTTCAGACATTCAAACATAGAAAGACAGGCACTTTCGACATACAAACAAACAAAGACAAACAGTTCAGACATACAAACAGAGAAAGACAGGCACTTTAGACATACAAACAAACAAAGACTAACACTTCAGACATACAAACAGAGAAAGACAGGCACTTTAGACATACAAACCAACAAAGACATACACTAAAGTGCCTGTTTTTGTTTGTTTGTATGTCTGAAGTGTTTGTCTTTGTTGGTTTGAATGTCTGAAGTGCCTGTCTTTCTCTTTTTGTATTTCTGAAGTGTTTATCTTTGTTGGTTTGTATGTCTAAAGTGTCTGTCTTTGTTGGTTTGTAGTCTAAAGTGCCTGTCTTTGTTGGTTTGTATGTCTAAAGTGCCTGTCTTTCTTGGTATGTATGTCTAAAGTGTCTGTCTATCTCTGTTTGTATGTCTGAAGTGTCTGTCTTTGTTGTTTTGTATGTAAGAAGTACCTGTCTTTCTATGTTTGTATGTCTGAAGTGTTTGTCTTTGTTGGTTTGTAAGTCTGAAGTGTCTGTTTTTGTTGGTTTGTATGTCTGAAGTGTTTGTCTTTGTTGGTTTGTATGTCTGAAGTGTCTGTCTTTGTTGGTTTGTATGTCTAAAGTGCCTGTCTTTCTCTGTTTGTATGTCTGAAGTGTTTGTCTTTGTTGGTTTGTATGTCTGAAGTGTCTGTCTTTGTTGGTTTATGGTCTAAAGTGCCTGTCTTTGTTGTTTTGTATGTCTAAAGTGCCAGTCTTTGTTGGTTTGTATGTCTGAAGTGTCTGTCTTTGTTGTTTTGTTTTCTAAAGTGCATGTTTTTCTCTTTTTGTGTGTCTGAAGTGTCTGTCTTTGTTGTTTTGTATGTCTGAAGTACCTGTCTTTCTATGTTTGTATGTCTTAAGTGTTTGTCTTTGTTTGTTTTTTTGTCTAAAGTGTTTGTCTTTGTTGGTTTGTATGTCTGAAGTGTTTGTCTTTGTTGGTTTGTATGTCTGAAGTGTCTGTTTTTGTTGGTTTGTATGTCTAAAGTGCCTGTCTTTGTTGGTTTGTATGTCTAAAGTGCCTGTCTTTTTCTGTTTGTATGTTTAAAGTGTTTGTCTTTGTAGGTTTGTATGTCTTAAGTGTTTGTCTTTGCTTGTTTGTATGTCTGAAATGTCTGTCTTTGTTGATTTGTATGTTTGAAGTGTTTGTCTTTGTTGGTTTGAATGTCTGAAGTGTCTGTCTTTTTTGGTTTATATCTCTAAAGTGCTTGTCCTTCTCAAGCACTTTAGACATACAAACCAGCAAAGACAAACACTTCAGACATAGAAACAGAGAAAGACAGGCACTTTAGACATACAAACCAACAAAGACAGACACTTAAGTGTCTGTCTTTGTTGTTTTGTATGTCTGAAGTACCTGTCTTTCTATGTTTGTATGTCTGAAGTGTTTGTCTTTGTTGGTTTGTATGTCTGAAGTGTCTGTCTTTGTTGGTTTGTATGGGTGAAGTGTTTGTCTTTGTTGGTTTGTATGTCTGAAGTTTCTGTCTTTGTTGGTTTGTATGTCTAAAGTGCCTGTCTTTCTCTGTTTGTATGTTTGAAGTGTTTGTCTTTGTTGGTTTGTATGTCTGAAGTGTTTGTCTTTGTTGGTTTGTATGTCTGAAGTGTCTGTCTTTGTTGGTTTGTATGTTTGTTGGTTTGAATGTCTGAAGTGTATGTCTTTGTTGGTTTTTATGTCTAAAGTGCCAGTCTTTGTTGGTTTGTATGTCTAAAGTGCCTGTTTTTCTCTGTTTGTGTGTCTGAAGTGTTTGTCTTTGTTGGTTTGTATGTATAAAGGGTCTTTCTTTCTCTGTTTGTATGTCTGAAGTGTCTGTCTTTGTTGGTTTGTATGTCTGAAGTGTCTGTCTTTGTTGGTTTGTATGTCTAAAGTGCCTGTCTTTGTTTGTTTGTATGTCTAAAGTGTCTGTCTTTGTTGGTTTGTATGTCTAAAGTGCCTGTTTTTGTTTGTTTGTATGTCTGAAGTGTTTGTCTTTGTTGGTTTGAATGTCTGAAGTGCTTGTCTTTCTCTTTTTGTATTTCTGAAGTGTTTATCTTTGTTGGTTTGTATGTCTAGAGTGTCTGTCTTTGTTGGTTTGTACGTCTAAAGTGCCTGTCTTTGTTGGTTTGTATGTCTAAAGTGCCTGTCTTTCTTGGTATGTATGTCTAAAGTGTCTGTCTATCTCTGTTTGTATGTCTGAAGTGTCTGTCTTTGTTGTTTTGTATGTCTGAAGTACCTGTCTTTCTATGTTTGTATGTCTGAAGTGTTTGTCTTTGTTGGTTTGTAAGTCTGAAGTGTCTGTTTTTGTTGGTTTGTATGTCTGAAGTGTTTGTCTTTGTTGGTTTGTATGTCTGAAGTGTCTGTCTTTGTTGGTTTGTATGTCTAAAGTGCCTGTCTTTCTCTGTTTGTATGTTTGAAGTGTTTGTCTTTGTTGGTTTGTATGTCTGAAGTGTCTGTCTTTGTTGGTTTGTGTGTCTAAAGTGCCTGTCTTTGTTGTTTTGTATGTCTAAAGTTTCTGTCTTTGTTGGTTTGTATGTCTGAAGTGTCAGTCTTTGTTGTTTTGTGTGTCTGAAGTACCTGTCTTTCTATGTTTGTATGTCTGGAGTGTTTGAATTTGTTGGTTTGTATGTCTGAAGTGTCTGTCTTTGTTGGTTTGTATGGGTGAAGTGTTTGTCTTTGTTTGTTTGTATGTCTGAAGTGTCTGTCTTTGTTGGTTTGTATGTCTGAAGTGTCTGTCTTTGTTGGTTTGTATGTCTGAAGTGTGTGTCTTTTTTGGTTTGTATGTCTAAAGTGCTTGTCTTTCTCTTTTTGTATTTCTGAAGTGTATGTCTTTGTTGGTTTGTATGTCTAAAGCGCTTGTCTTTCTCTGTTTGTATGTCTGAAGTGTTTGTCTTTGTTGGTTTGTATGTCTGAAGTGTTTGTCTTTGTTGGTTTGTATGTCTGAAGTGTCTGTCTTTGTTGGTTTGTATGTCTAAAGTGCCTGTCTTTCTCTATTAGACTGTCTGAAGTGTTCGTCTTTGTTGGTTTGTATGTCTGAAGTGTCTGTCTTTGTTGGTTTGTATCTCTAAAGTGCTTGTCTTTCTCTTTTTGTATTTCTAAAGTGTATGTCTTTGTTGGTTTGTTTGTCTAAAGTGTCTGTCTTTCTCTGTTTGTATGTCTGAAGTGTTAGTCTTTGTTTGTTTGTATGTCTAAAGTGCCTGTCTTTCCCTGTTTGTATGTCTGAAATGTTTGTCTTTGTTTGTTTGTATGTCTAAAGTGCCTGTCTTTCTATGTTTGAATGTCTGAAGTGCCTGTCTTTCTCTGTTTGTATGTCTGAAGTGTTTGTCTTTGTTGGTTTGTATGTCTGAAGTTTCTGTATTTATTGGTTTGTATGTCTGAAGTGTTCGTCTTTGTTGGGTTGTATGTCTAAAGTGTCTGTCTTTGTTGGTTTGTATGTCTAAAGTGCCTGTCTTTCTCTGTTTGTATGTCTGAAGTGTTTGTCTTTGGTGGTTTGTATGTCTGAAGTGTCTGTCTTTGTTTGTTTGTATGTCTAAAGTGCTTGTCTTTCTCTTTTTGTATATCTGAAGTGTTTGTCTTTGTTGGTTTGTATATCTCAAGTGTCTGTCTTTGTTGGTTTGTATGTCTAAAGTGCCTATCTTTGTTGGTTTGTATGTCTAAAGTGCCTGTCTTTGTTGGTTTGTATGTCTAAAGTGCATGTCTTTCTCTTTTTGTGTGTCTGAAGTGTCTGTTTTTGTTGTTTTGTATGTCTGAAGTACCTGTCTTTCTATGTTTGTATGTCTTAAGTGTTTGTCTTTGTTTGTTTTTTTGTCTGAAGTGTTTGTCTTTGTTGGTTTGTATGTCTGAAGTGTTTGTCTTTGTTGGTTTACATGTCTAAAGTGTTTGTCTTTTTCTGTTTCTATGTCTGAAGTTTTTGTCTTTGTTGGTTTGTATGTCTGAAGTGTCTGTCTTTGTTGGTTTGTATGTCTAAAGTGCCTGTCTTTGTTGGTTTGTATGTCTAAAGTGCCTGTCTTTCTCTGTTTGTATGTTTAAAGTGTTTGTCTTTGTAGGTTTGTTTGTCTGAAGTGTTTGTCTTTGTAGGTTCGTATGTCTGAAGTGTCTGTCTTTTTTGGTTTGTATGTCTAAAGTGCTTGTCTTTCTCTTTTTGTATTTCTGAAGTGTTTGTCTTTGTTGGTTTGTATGGCTAAAGTGTCTGTCTTTGTTGGTTTGTATGTCTAAAGCGCCTGTCTTTGTTGGTTTGTATGTCTAAAGTGCCTGTCTTTCTCTGTTTGTATGTCTGAAGTGTTTGTCTTTGTGGGTTTGTGTGTCTGAAGTATTTGTCTTTGTAGGTTTGTATGTCTGAAGTGTTTGTCTTTGTTTGTTTGTATGTCTGAAAAGTATGTCTTTGTTGATTTGTATGTCTGAAGCGTTTGTCTTTGTCGGTTTGTATGTCTGAAGTGTCTGTCTTTGCTGGTTTGTATGTCTAAAGCGTTTGTCTTTCTCTGTTTGTATGTCTGAAGTGTTTGTCTTTGTTGGTTTGAATGTGTGAAGTGTGTTTCTTTGTTGGTTTGTATGTCTAAAGTGCCTGTCTTTTGTTAGTTTGTATGTCTAAAGTGCCTGTTTTTCTCTGTTTGTATGTCTGAAGTGTTTGTCTTTGTTGGTTTGTGTGTCTAAAGGGCCTTTCTTTCTCTGTTTGTATGTCTGAAGTGTCTGTCTTTGTTGGTTTGTATGTCTGAAGTTTCTGTCTTTGTTGGTTTGTATGTCTAAAGTGGCTGTCTTTGTTGGTTTGTATGTCTAAAGTGTCTATCTTTGCTGGTTTGTATGTCTAAAGTGCCTGTCTTTCTCTGTTTGTATGTCTGAAGTGTCTGTCTTTGTTGGTTTGTATGTCTAAAGTGCCTGTCTTTCTCTGTTTGTATGTCTGAAGTGTTTGTCTTTGTTGGTTTGTATGTCTGAAGTGTTTGTCTTTGTTGGTTTGTATGTCTGAAGTGTCTGTCTTTGTTGGTTTGTATGTCTAAAGTGCCTGTCTTTCTCTGTTTGTATGTCTGAAGTGTTTGTCTTTGTTGGTTTGTATGTCTGAAGCGCTTGTCTTTGTTGGTTTGTATGTCTGAAGTGTGTCTTTGTTGGTTTGAATGTCTAAAGTGCTTGTCTTTCTCTTTTTGTATTTTTGAAGTGTCTGTCTTTATTGGTTTGTATTTCTGAAGTGTTTGTCTTTGTTGGTGTGTATGTCTGAAGTGTCTGTCTTTGTTGGTTTGTATGTCTAAAGTGCCTGTCTTTCTCTGTTTGAATGTCTGAAGTGTTCGTCTTTGTTGGTTTGTGTGTCTGAAGTGTCTGTCTTTGTTGGTTTGAATGTATAAAGTGCTTGTCTTTCTCTTTTTGTATTTCTTAAGTGTTTGTCTTTATTGGTTTGTAGGTCTAAAGCGCATGTCTTTCTCTGTTTGTAAGTCTGAAGTGTTTATCTTTGTTGGTTTGTATGTCTAAAGTGTCTGTCTTTGTTGGTTTGTATGTCTAAAGTGCCTGTCTTTGTTGGTTTGTATGTCTAAAGTGCCTGTCTTTGTTGGTTTGTATGTCTAAAGTGCCTGTCTTTCTCTGTTTGTATGTCTGAAGTGTCTGTTTTGTTGTTTTGTATGTCTGAAGTACCTGTATTTCTATGTTTGTATGTCTGAAGTGTTTGGCTTTGTTGGTTTGTATGTCTGAAGTGTCTGTCTTTGTTGGTTTGTATGGGTGAAGTGTTTGTCTTTGTTGGTTTGTATGTCTGAAGTGTCCGTCTTTGTTGGTTTGTATGTCTGAAATGTGTGTCTTTATTGGTTAGTATGTCTAAAGTGCTTGTCTTTCTCTTTTTGTATTTCTGAAGTGTATGTCTTTGTTGGTTTGTATGTCTAAAGCGCTTGTCTTTCTCTGTTTGTATGTCTGAAGTGTTTGTCTTTGTTGGTTTGTATGTCTGAAGTGTCCGTCTTTGTTGGTTTGTATGTCTAAAGTGCTTGTCTTTCTCTTTTTGTATTTCTGAAGTGTTTGTCTTTGTTGGTTTGTATGTCTGAAGTGTCCGTCTTTGTTGGTTTGTATGTCTGAAATGTGTGTCTTTATTGGTTAGTATGTCTAAAGTGCTTGTCTTTCTCTTTTTGTATGTCTGAAGTGTTTGTCTTTGTTGGTTTGTATTTCTGAAGTGTTTGTCTTTGTTGGTTTGCATGTCTAAAGTGTTTGTCTTTCTCTGTTTGTATGTCTGAAGTGTTTGTCTTTGTTGGTTTGTATTTCTGAAGTGTATATCTTTGTTGGTTTGTATGTCTAAAGTGCTTGTCTTTCTCTGTTTGTATGTCTGAAGTGTTTGTCTTTGTGGTTTGTATTTCTGAAGTGTTTGTCTTTGTTGGTTTGCATGTTTAAAGTGTTTGTCTTTCTCTGTTTATATGTCTGAAGTGTTCGTCTTTGTTGGTTTGCATGTCTAAAGTGTTTGTCATTCTCTGTTTGTATGTCTGAAGTGTTTGTCTTTGTTGGTATGTATGTCTGAAGTGTTCGTCTTTGTGGGTTTGCATGTCTAAAGTGTTTGTCTTTCTCTGTTTCTATGTCTGAAGTGTTTGTCTTTGTTGGTTTGTATGTCTGAAGTGTCTGTCTTTGCTGTTTTGTATGTCTAAAGTGCCTGTCTTTCTCTGTTTGTATGTCTGAAGTGTTTGTCTTTGTTGGTTTGTATGTCTGAAGCGTTTGTCTTTGTTGGTTTGTATATGTCTGAAATGTCTGTCTTTGTTGGTGTGTATGTCTAAAGTGCCTGTCTTTCTCTTTTTGTATTTCTAAAGTGTTGATTTTTGTTGGTTTGTATGTCTGAAGTGTTTGTCTTTGTTGGTTTGTATGTCTGAAATGTTTGTCTTTGTTGGTTTGTATGTCTAAAGTGCTTGTCTTTCTCTTTTTGTATTTCTGAAGTGTCTGTCTTTATTGGTTTGTATGTCTGAAGTATTTGTCTTTGTTGAGTCGGTCGTTTTGGTTGTATGTCTAAAGTGCCTGTCTTTCTCTGTTTGTATATCTGAAGTGTTTGTCTTTGTTGGTTTGTATGTCTGAAGTGTCTGTCTTTATTGGTTTGTATCTCTAAAGTGCTTGTCTTTCTCTTTTTGTATTTCTGAAGTGTATGTCTTTGTTGGTTTGTATGTCTAAAGTGCCTGTCTTTCTCTGTTTGTATGTCTGAAGTGTTAGTCTTTGTTTGTTTGTATGTCTAAAGTGCCTGTCTTTCTCTGTTTGTATGTCTGAAGTGAGTGTCTTTATTGGTTTGTATGTCTGAAGTGTTTGTCTTTGTTCGTTTGTATGTCTGAAGTGTCTTTCTTTGTCGGTTTGAATGTCTAAAGTGCCTGTCCTTCTCTGTTTGTATGTCTGAAGTGTTTGTCTTTGTTGGTTTGTATGTCTGAAGTGTCTGTCTTTGTTGGTTGGTATGTAAAAAGTGCTTGTCTTTCTCTTTTTTGTATTTCTGAAGTGTTTATCTTTGTTAGTTTTTATGTCTAAAGCGTCTGTCTTTGTTGGTTTGTATGTCTAAAGTGCCTGTCTTTGTTGGTTTGTATGTCTAAAGTGCCTGTCTTTGTTGGTTTGTATGTCTAAAGTGCCTGTCTTTCTCTGTTTGTATGTCTGAAGTGTCTGTCTTTGTTGTTTTGTATGTCTGAAGTACCTGTCTTTCAATGTTTGTATGTCTGAAGTGTTTGTCTTTGTTGGTTTGTATGTCTAAAGTGTCTGTCTTTGTTGGTTTGTATGGGTGAAGTGTTTGTCTTTGTTGGTTTGTATGTCTGAAGTGCCTGTCTTTGTTGGTTTGTATGTCTGAAGTGTCTGTCTTTGTTGGTTTGTATGTCTGAAGTGTCTGTCTTTCTCTGTTTGTATGTCTGAAGTGTTTGTCTTAGTTTGTTTGTATGTCTAAAGTGCCTGTCTTTCTATGTTTGAATGTCTAAAGTGCCTGTCTTTCTCTGTTTGTATGTGTGAAGTGTTTGTCTTTGTTGGTTTGTATGTCTGAAGTGTCTGTCTTTATTGGTTTGTATGTCTGAAGTGTTTGTCTTTGTTGGTTTGAATGTCTGAAGTGTTTGTCTTTGTTGGTTTGCATGTATAAACTGTTTGTCTTTCTCTGTTTCTTTGCTGAAGTGTTTGTCTTTGTTGATTTGTTTGTCTGAAGTGTCTGTCTTTGTTGGTTTGTATGTCTGAAGTGTCTGTCTTTGTTGGTTTGTATGTCTAAAGTGCCTGTCTTTCTCTGTTTGTATGTGTGATGTGTTTGTCTTTGTTGGTTTGTATTCACACATACAAACAGAAAAAGACAGGCACTTTAGACATTCAAACATAGAAAGGCAGGCACTTTAGACATACAAACAAACAAAGACAAACACTTCAGACATACAAAAAGAGAAAGACAGTTACATTGGACATACAAACCAACAAACACAGACATTTCAGACATACAAACCAACAAAGACAGACACTTCAGACATACAAACCAACAAAGACAAACACTTCAGACATAGAAACAGAGAAAAACAAACACTTTAGACATGCAAACCAACAAAGACAAACACTTCAGACATACAAACAGAGAAAGACAAGCGCTTTAGACATACAAATCAACAAAGACATACACTTCAGAAATACAAAAAGAGAAAGACAAGCACTTTAGACATACAAACCAACAAAGACAAACACTTCAGACTTACAAACAGAGAAAGACAGGCACTTTAGACATACAAACCAACAAAGACAGACACTTCAAACATACAAACCAACAAAGACAAACACTTCACCCATACAAACCAACAAAGACAAACACTTCAGACATACAAACTTAGAAAGACAGGCACTTTAGACATACAAACAGAGAAAGACAGGCACTTTAGACATACAAACAAATAAGACAGACACATCAGACATACAGACCAATAAAATATAACTCTTTAGACATACAAACAGAGAAAGACAGACACTTTAGATATACAAACCAGCAAAGACAGACACTTCAGACATACAAACCAACAAAGACAGACACTTAAGACATACAAACCAACAAAGACAGACACTTCAGACATACAAACAGAGAAAGAAAGGCCCTTTAGACATACAAACCAACAAAGACAAACACTTCAGACATACAAACAGAGAAAAACAGGCACTTTAGGCATGCAAACCAACAAAGACAGGCACTTCAGACATTCAAACATACAAAGACAAACACTTCAGACATACAAACAGAGAAAGACAAACGCTTTAGACACACAAACAAACAAAGACAAACACTTCACACATACAAACAGAGAAAGACAGGCACTTTAGACATTCAAACATAGAAAGACAGGCACTTTAGACATACAAACAAACTAAGACAAACACTTCACACATACAAACAGAGAAAGACAGGCACTTTAGACATACAAACCAACAAACACAGACATTTCAGACATACAAACCAACAAAGACAGACACTTCAGACATACAAACCAACAAAGACAAACACTTCACCCATACAAACCAACAAAGACAGACACTTCAGACATACAAACCAACAAAGACAAACACTTCAGACATACAAACATAGAAAGACAGATACTTAAGACATACAAACCAACAAAGACAGACACTTCAGACATACAAACAGAGAAAGACAGGCACTTTAGACATACAAACCAACAAAGACAGGCACTTTAGACATACAAACCAACAAAGACAGACACTTTAGACATACAAACTAACAAAGAAAAACACTTCAGAAATACAAAAAAGAGAAAGACAAGCACTTTAGACATACCAACCAACAAAGACAGACACTTCAGACATACAAACCAACAAAGACAAACACTTCAAACATACAAACAGAGAAAGACAGGCACTTTAGACATTCAAACATAAAAATACAGGCTCTTTAGACATACAAACCAACAAACACAGACATTTCAGACATACAAACCAACAAAGACAGACACTTCAGACAGACAAACCAACAAAGACAAACACTTCAGACATAGAAACAGAGAAAAACAAACACTTTCGACATGCAAACCAACAAAGACAAACACTTCAGACATACAAACAGAGAAAGACAAGCACTTTAGACATACAAACCAACAAAGACAGACACTTCAGACATACAAACCAACAAAGACAAACACTTCAGACATACAAACCAACAAAGACACACACTTCAAACATACAAACAGAGAAAGACAGGCACTTTAGACATACAAACCAACAAAGACAGACACTTCAGACATACAAACCAACAAAGACAAACACTTCACCCATACAAACCAACAAAGACAGACACTTCAGACATACAAACCAACACAGACAAACACTTCAGACATACAAACATAGAAAGACAGGTACTTCAGACATACAAAACAACAAAGACAGACACTTCAGACATACAAACAGAGAAAGACAGGCACTTTAGACATACAAACCAACAAAGACGGGCACTTTAGACATAAAAACCAACAAAGATAAACACTTCAGAAATACAAAAAGAGAAAGACAAGCACTTTAGACATACAAAGCAACAAAGACAGACACTTCAGACACACAAACCAACAAAGACAAACACTTCGAACATACAAACAGAAAAAGACAGGCACTTTAGACATACAAACCAACAAAGACAGACACTTCAGACATACAAACCAACAAAGACAAACACTTCACACATACAAACACAGAAAGACAGGCACTTTAGACATACAAACAAACAAAGACAAACACTTCAGACATACAAACAGAGAAAGACAGGCACTTTAGACATACAAACCAACAAACACTGACACTTCAGAAATACAAACCAAAAAAGACAAGCACTTCAAACATACAAACAGAGAAGGACAGGCACTTTAGACATACAAACCAATAAAAACAGACACATCAGACATACAAACCAACAAAGACAAACACTTCACCCATACAAACCAACAAAGACAGACACTTTAGACATACAAACCAACAAAGACAGACACTTCAGACATACAAACAGAGAAAGACAGGCACTTCAGACATGCAAACCAACAAAGACAGATACTTCAGACAAACAAACAGAGAAAGACAGGCACTTTAGACATACAAACCAACAAAGACAGGCACTTTAGAAATACAAACCAACAAAGACAGACACTTTAGACATACAAACCAACAAAGACAGACACTTCAGACATACAAACCAACAAAGACAGACACTTCAGACATACAAACAGAGAAAGAAAGGCCCTTTAGATATACAAACCTACAAAGACAAACATTTTAGACATACAAACAGAGAAAAACAGGCACTTTAGACATACACACCAACAAAGACAGGCACTTCAGACATTCAAACATACAAAGACAAACACTTCAGACATACAAACAGAGAAAGACAAACGCTTTAGACACATAAACCAACAAAGACAGACACTTTAGACATGCAAACCGACAAAGACAAACGCTTCAGACATACAAATCAACAAAGACAGACATTTCAGACATACAAACCGACAAAGACAAACGCTTCAGACATACAAACCTACAAAGACAAACACTTCAGACAAACAAACAGAGAAAGACAGGCACTTTAGACATACAAACCAACAAAGACAGGCACTTTAGACATACAAACCAACAAAGACAGACACTTCAGACATACAAACCAACAAAGACAAAAACTTCAGACATAGAAACAGAGAAAGATAAACACTTTAGACATGCAAACCAACAAAGACAAACACTTTAGCCATACAAACAAACAAAGACAAACACTTCAGACATACAAACATAGAAAGACAGGCACTTCAGACATACAAAACAACAAAGACAGACACTTCAGACATACAAACAGCGAAAGACAGAACTTTAGACATACAAACCAACAAAGACATGCACTTTAGACATACAAACCAACAGACAGACACTTTAGACATACAAACCAACAAAGACAAACACTTCAGAAATACAAAAAGAGAAAGACAAGCACTTTAGACATACAAACCAAAAAAGACAGACACTTCAGACATTCAAACCAACAAAGACAAACATTTCAGACATACAAACAGAGAAAGACAAACGCTTTAGACATACAAACCAACAAAGACAGACACTTCAGACATACAAACCGACAAAGACAAACGCTTCAGACATACAAACCTACAAAGACAAACACTTCAGACATACAAACAGAGAAAGACAGACACTTTAGACATACAAACCAACAAAGACAGGCACTTTAGACATACAAACCAACAAAGACAAACACTTTAGACATACAAACCAACAAAGACAAACACTTTAGACATACAAACAAACAAAGACAAACACTTCAGACATACAAACATAGAAAGACAGGTACTTCAGACATACAAAACAACAAAGACAGACACTTCAGACATACAAACAGAGAAAGACAGACACTTTAGACATGAAAACCAACAAAGACAAACACTTTAGACATACAAACCAACAAAGACAAACACTTTAGACATACAAACAAACAAAGACAAACACTTCAGACATACAAACATAGAAAGACAGGTACTTCAGACATACAAAACAACAAAGACAGACACTTCAGACATACAAACAGAGAAAGACAGACACTTTAGACATACGAACCAACAAAGACAGGCACTTTAGACATACAAACCAACAAAGACAGGCCCTTTAGACATACAAACCAACAAACACAAACACTTCAGAAATACAAAAAGAGAAAGACAGACACTTTAGACATACAAACCAACAAAGACAGGCACTTCAGACATACAAACCAGCAAAGACAAACACTTCAGACATATAAACAGAGAAAGACAGGCACTTTAGACATAGAAACCAACAAAGACAGAAACTTCTGACATACAAACAGTGAAAGACAAGTGCTTTAGACATACAAACCAACTAAGACATACACTTCAAAAATACAAAAAGAGTTTGGTTTGTATGTCTAATGTGCCTGTCTTTCTCTGTTTGTATGTCTGAAGTGTCTGTCTTTGTGGTTTGTATGTCTGAAGTGTTTTTCTTTGTTGGTTTGTATGTCTGAAGTATTTGTCTTTGTTGGTTTGTATGTCTAAAGTGCCTGTCTTTCTCTGTTTGTATGTCTGAAGTGTTTGTCTTTGTTCGTTTGAATGTCTTAAATGTCTGTCTTTGTTGGTTTGTATGTCTAAAGTGCCTGTCTTTCTCTGTTTGTATGTCTGAAGTGTTTGTCTTTGTTGGTTTGAATGTCTGAAATGTCTGTCTTTGTTGGTTTGTATGTCTAAAGTGCCTGTCTTTCGCTGTTTGTATGTCTGAAGTGTGTGTCTTTGTTGGATTGTATGTCTGAAGTACCTGTCTTTCTCTGCTTATATGTCTAAAGCGTTTGTCTTTCTCTGTTTGTATGTCTGAAGTTTTTGTCTTTGTTGGTTTGTATGTCTAAGTGTCTGTCATTGTTGGTTTGTATGTCTAAAGTGCTTGTCTTTCTCTGTTTGTATGTCTGAAGTGTTTGTCTTTGATGGTTTGTATGTCTTAAGCATCTGTCTTTCTCTGTTTGTATGTCTGAAGTGTTTGTCTTTGTTGGTTTGTATGTCTGAAGTGTCTGTCTTTGTTGGTTTGCATGTCTAAAGTGCTTGTCTTTCTCTGTTTGTATGTCTGAAGTGTTTGTCTTTGTTGGTTTGTATGTCTAAAGTGTCTGTCTTTCTCTGTTTGTATGTCTGAAGTGTTTGTCTTTGTTGGTTTGTATGTCTGAAGTGTTTGTTTTTGTTGGTTTGTATGTCTAAAGTGCTTGTCTTACTCTGTTTGTATGTCTGAAGTGTTTGTCTTTGTTGGTTTGTATGTCTAAAGTGTCTGTCTTTCTCTGTTTGTATGTCTGAAGTGTTTGTCTTTGTTGGTTTGTATGTCTGAAGTGTCTGTCTTTGTTGGTTTGTATGTCTAAAGTGCTTGTCTTACTCTGTTTGTATGTCTGAAGTGTCTTTGTTTGTTGGTTTGTATGTCTGAAGTGTCTTTGTTTGTTGGTTTGTATGTCTAAAGTGCCTGTCTTTCCCTGGTTGTATATGTGAAGTGTTTGTCTTTGTTGTTTGTATGTCTAAGGTGTCTGTTTTTCTCTGTTTGTATGTGTGAAGTGTTTGTCTTTGTTTGTTTTTATGTCTGAAGTGTCTGTCATTGTTGGTTTTTATGTCTAAAGCTCCTTCCTTTCTCTGTTTGTATGTATAAAGTGCATGTCTTTCTCTGTTTGTATGTCTGAAATGTTTGTATTTGTTGGTTTGTATGTCTGAAGTGCCTGTCTTTCTCAGTTTGTATGTCTGAAGTGTTTGTTTTTGTTGGTTTGTATGTCTGAAGTGTTTGTCTTTGTTGGTTTGTATGTCTATCCCTATGGTAGATCTGGACTCGTTGTGCTTCGAGAAAAGCGGAGCAATGCTGTCTAAAGCCTCTCCCGTCTATTTACATGCTTCAGAACTAGCTGTACCAACATGGTGTGCCTCACGCAAGACAACTGACACCCCCTACAATTGTTCTTTCCGGAATCCTCACCTTTAGCTAGATCAGATAAATATCCCAAATTTTTTCCTTTTATGTCGTAGTTTCCAGTACTTTATGCAATAGTCAGTGGTCCAAGGCTCGCTATCGTTCAAAAAAAGAGAGGGGGTGGCTCACATCAGCCACAGTTGGTTTGAGTATGGATGCCGGGGTAATCTAAGTGCTTAAAACGAATATCGGGGTGCACATGCTCGCAATAATGTAGAACTTGACGATTGCAGCCTATAAAGGAGAAATTAGCCTTTTATGGCTAAGTACTTTATGCAACTAAAACCCGGTATGTGAGATGCTCGGCTTTGTTTTCATTGCTGTGGAAACCAAATTCGCGCTTGCGATCGCAGATCGAGGCATCTGTTGTTTTGTTCCCTGGTTAAAGATATTAGTTGTATAGAATGTAAATAAAATATTTGTTTCAAAAAAGAGCAATCTATCATTTGTTGAAATAAAAATTACAGGTTGTGTTGAAAATATTTAGAGTAAAACGCCACTATTCAGAAAATTTTATTTTTGTGGGGGGGGGGGGATTTTCTTGTTCAAAGACTTATATATTCTTGCAGATACAAGTCTCGACTTTGTTTTTATTAACAACATGCAAAGGACATTCGGACGGTTCGAATGATGTGCAGTTTGATTTGTTTTCATTTTTTTTTACTAAATTTGTTCAAACACATATCTAAAAATGGAGAGCAACTAGGCCCCTTCACGTCGTTCCTTACTTTCAGTTCCTTACTTTTAAGTTTTAACGTCGTTCCTTACTTTCAGTTAAAACAACTTATTTTTTTTACATTTTTGAATTAATGCAGATTTCTATTTTGTCTCAACGTGCATGAATAAATGAAAAAAAATTTGCAAATTAATTTTAATTTAACTTACGTAACGAACTTCTATATTCATATATTATAATACGTATATTAGGGGGTTCGCCCCCTAGTCAATACCTCGCTCTTTAAGCTAAAGTTCAAATTTTGTTCCAATTCTTTAAAAATGACCGCTTAATCACAAAGGCCAATATTTAGAATAAATAGCTCTTATGAAAGTACTAAAATATCTTTGGCTTAAAAAGCGAGGTATTGACTAGGGGGTGAACCCAGTCATATATGTAATATTTTCTGTTCGTTTTAAGTTTTGATGTTGTACCATTGAAGAAATATTTTTGTAGTAATGGTAAAATTTATTATTTGTGGCGATAGAGACTTCTCTGGTAGCGCCGCTTATAGCACTGGAGATTGTGTCAACTAGGCTAGCGCCGCTCTCAATTAATGAGAGAAAATTGAATATGTAGACATATAAATGTGGCCTCTTCTTCTCGGGCTATCTGGAGATCAGATTCCTTTGGGAGCATTTACCTTGGAGACTTACGAACTAGTTACCTATTATTGGACTAGACGCAGACATATAAATGAAATAAACACAGATAAAAAGACAATAGATTTATTGAAATTACATGCTTAGTCGCACAGGAACAGGTCACTTCTATGACAATAACGGTGACCAAAATACAATAAATTCGTCTGAATCTCTCTAGTTCTAAGGTACTAATCGCTTCAAATCTGGATAGAGATTAAAATTAAAAAGACACATTTACCCCACTCCCAAACGCAGTTCTTTCGTCCTGCGCTGTAAGGACTGGCTGCCATTGGCCCAAGAGGACCAAGGATGTAAATGTTTCGGCCAATGAATTCTTTAAGATTTTTTCGATGATTCAGGCGTTCACACAATTTTTTGCCATTTAAACTTCCTTAGAAATATCGTACGTAGCATTTTTCTTGCTACTAATTATGTTAGCGAAATTCGAACGACTAGCGCCGTTGTCTGACTGAAGATAGAACGCAGTTTCTCTTTTTGCTGATTAAAAATTTAGACTCTTGGAAGCGGTATTTGAACTCAATTAGGGAACGTTTAATTTCTGCCCGAATCATCTTTAGAAGGAAAGAATCTTGTATTTTAAATATATGGTATTCTACTGCTGGTGCACATCACCCTTCCCATGAAATAATGACGTCCCGTCATTAGTGACTGCTCATTAGGAGTGCTTAAATTTTTTTTCAATTATTTTTCTTATTTTATTCCACGTCCCTATCTAAAATTCATCTACCGGACTAAGATTATTTTTGGTTCTAGGTTAGCTACTATACTAAAGATTTTTTTTCTATATCTAACACTGATTACTTTTACATTTCCAATAAGGTTGGGACTATTCTACTTTTACATTAGTTTTTTTTTATTTTGCTGTCTATATGACGTACTACATACTATCTACACAACGTTAAGTGAATAACATGATAATATTACACCTAATTTTACTTGTGTTACATACATGAATGATTTATAACATACAATATTTGGTTCATCATATTCACTGATGACATTAAAACACTTCCACTATTGGGATTTTTAAATTGTCAAAGCTTTTAGGAAGTGACACATGTAGCTTCACATCTATTCATCACCTTTCGTGTCCTTAGTGTACTACACCCTTCTGTTGTAAATTACTGTCCTTCACTCCTTTTGTCGTGGCAAAAATTTCGAAGCACTTACGTTATGGTTTCTTCATGGAACAGTTCGAGTCTAGTTGTCTTTACACGGTAAGTTTTCCCTAATAGTCAACTGGGAAATGACCGTTAAATATCGTTCTAATAGTCAATTGAGAAATGATTCTTCCCACTATAGGTGTTGGTGTTTTTCTTCTCAGCATATCATTTTTTAGGATTTTTGAGGCACATAGAGAATGTATTCTTGCGTAAAATTGTTCATTTGTGCCTTTTGAAACGGGTTGTCGTCATACTATGGTGACTCTTTTAATATATTGTCTTTAAATTCAACTTCAAACATCTTCAAATATCATTTAACTTTAACTATCGTTAAATATCGTGTGCTGATCGATGGAGTTCTCAGAATTAAACTTCAAATTGTCTTTAATTTCGGCTTCAAATATCTTCAAATGTCTTTAAGTATCTTTTAACTTCAAATATCGTTAAATATCGTTTATCTTGTACTTCTCGATGGTATTCTCAGAGTTAAAGTTCAAATTGTCTTTAATTTCTGCTTCAAATATCTTCAAATGTCTTTAAGTGTCATTTAACTTCAAATATCGTTTATCGTGTGCTGATCGATGGAGTTCTCAGAATTAAACTTCAAATTGTCTTTAATTTCGTCTTCAAATATTTTCAAATGTCTTTAAGTGTCATTTAACTTTAAATATCGTTTAATATCGTTTATCTTCAAATATCATCACTATACTGTCAAATTATTCTGGGGTCCATAGTGAGTATCAACAGCGATATCTACGTATTTATATCTTGTACTGACCGATGGGTTTCTCAGCGTTTATGTGATTATATAGTTCGTTAAAGCACTTGATACTGAGGTTCAAATATAGTGTTACCTGATACATAATATGGTTCATAGTCGAAGAAACGACGATCGAAGGTAACTGTTGTTTTCATAGACGAAGCTGGGATGGAAATTGCCTGGAGTTATGGTGAGTACTCTTTGTTGGTTGAGATATGATGAAAATAGATGCTACTGGGTCGTATCTGTACTGGGCAGCTCATTGTAATCCTCAATAGCCAATTTGCCATTTACTTCCTGTAATAAAAATAGCGAGGCAGAATAACACGTTCTTTAAAGGAAACACTCATAGTACAAATAAGTCACGTATTAATTGGGTATATTAATTTCTAAGCTATGAGACAGGATTAAATAAATACACTAATATTAGTACTCACAAAGAAAATTTAAAAATTTAAAACAGAGATGTCTTCAAATTTGTTTTGAGAACGGAAACATCGATAAAGGGCTTATATACTTCTTCAATACTTATTAAATAAACATAATTTACCCTATATTATTAAGTTTGAGATCTAATTTTACGACTTATTTCATGCCTTCATTGTTCACGCAAGTCTGTGCTGTTTAAGAAACGCATGTTGCAGCGTCATAACCACACGGTTTTACGCAAACGATACTACAATGAGGGAACAAAACATAACAAGGACTAGTGGAGACCTCTATACCCACTAGTTTTCTGATGTCTTCCCTATTTCTTGGCTTAGACGTTCTCACGGGGCTCCGGGTTTAACGGCTGAAATGCAGAGGTGTTCTTCTTTGTTTTCCCGTGTTCTTCTCTTGGATTTTCCGTAATTACAAGTCAACATTGGTGCCTCCTATTCGCCTTTCTAATGAGGTAATTAGATGCAGGGTTCCAAGCTTGCCCGCGTAGATTCCAGTTGATGCTTGGCAAAAAATATAAGCGTAATGAAGAACTGACATCAATATCTTTTTAGAAGGCTATTGTTTGAGCAAATCCTTCAGCACTAAATAAATAAATATTATGTTAAATTTTATTAGAATCCGTTAAGCGAGAAACACCTTCAAATTAATGGGGAATTCCTTGTGGGTTTTACTTAGTCGCCATTGGACATACACAGGGTTTCAATCCATGTATCTTAACTGATCAAATAGTTTTAAAGTTTTACATATTATTATTGAGATATAATTCCACATACGCCGTGAAATTCTACATATAAAGGTACCAATAGGTTGTTTGGTTATAATTACCAATAGTTGGCTATTGGTACATATATTACTCGAGTAAGAAACATTATATTTCTCGATTAAGAAATACACGAATAAGCGAGCGTGCAGCACGTGATTACTCTGGTATCCTATTTTTTATGTGTAGGCCTAAAATAATTATACTCTGCACTAACACAAAATATTTCATATAATTAGACGCTTCTGTACTGATAATATCTTGTTTTGGATACTATCCATCTTAGTTAGGACATGGGTAAATTTTTCATAGAAAATCCGAGGGAGACCTGAGTCAGTACAGGTAAGATATAACGTGACTGACTTGCGAAAATATTTCACAAAAATTAGAGCACAATATATGTCATAGATAAACCAATGAAATTAAAGAACATTTTTGTCACGGAACTATAGAACAGTGATCTCTCTGTTATTGTATACGTCGTGGATATAAACTAATGAAATTAAGTTTTTTTCGCCAAGGAGCTAAAGACATTAATGCCTTTGTTTCTCTTTGAAAGTAATGTTTAACACAGCTGTAGGACAGCATACGTCATAGATATAATATAATGAAATTAAAAAGTTTTTTTTTCTCGGAGCTATAAGAAAGTAAACTCTCTGTTTCTCTTTCAAAGCATTCAGATCCAAAAACGAAAACTTAACTAACTCACAGAAGTTTCTATTCAACCTTTAAGTATTGTTTTGATTGGCCCTGATTGGCATAAAAACACTAATTTCTTACACTTGAAGGACTGATAAATATCCCTTCCTACGGTCGTTTAAAAAATTACAAAAAACAATCATGGGCCTTAAGTTCCTCCCCGGACTTCCCACAAGACGTGGTCCAACGCCTGTTGTCGTCCTCAGTAGACCACGAGCTTCCTACCTTTGGTTATTTTCTATTCCCACATTTCTCTCTAATCAACAATGTTTTGAGATCACTTGTATTATTATTTTTTTTTTCATTAATATTGCCTTGGCTAACTTTACTTGCACACTTTTAAATTTATTATGGTGTTAAATTTAACATATTTGAAATTTGTCTTTACATTAATTAGGGATATTTCCATCTGTCGGGTTTTTTAACCGTTCTACCTGACTGTGTCGTTATTTTCTCCTCTGTTTCTTGCGGTTTTCTCTTTTTTGGTTTGTCTAGCGAAATAAGGTCAAACTTTTTGTATTGTTTTTTCAAAAATTCTTGCCCTTTTAATTTCGTTTGTTTCCCGTGTGCGGCTGCTGAGGTCGGCCTTGATTTCCCTGTTTCTTTAGCTACTATTTGGTCTGATTCGACTTCAGACTCTTAAGAACTGGTTGGCGACGAATCCGGATTAGAAATTTTAGAGGTGGCACTTTTTGTGGTATCACCTGCCATTCCTTCATAAATTTCTACTCCCCTGGAAGTAGAAGGTTTATTCCCTAAGTCCTCGTTTTGAGTTCTCAATTCGGGGGATTTGAAAGATTCTTGAGAGCTTTGGGAGGAATCAATAGTTTTTGCGGGGTTCCTCCATTGTTTGAAGGCCATGTCTTCAGGGGGATGGGGCATTCTTTGTACAAAGGTTTCCCTCCATGAAGTCCACTTTTTAGGTTTGACCTTGGACACAGTTATATCATGATGTTGACCTTGCTGGTCATCCTTGGGAGTTGTATTCTCGGGCAATGTACTTTGACTCTTTTTTATGGGGAAATTAATTAAATCTATAGCTTCTCGCAGGTTTGTTTTAATTAAATCTTTGAGAGGAGTTTTCTTTACAGCAATGCCGGGGGTTTCTACAGCTCTGTTCAATTCTTCCTCTAAAGACAGGGGCCATTCTATTGGTGTTGCAGGGGAAACCATATCGTCTGGAAATCTTTTGGGGGGACATGGGGTCGAAATTCTATCGGGGAAGAATTGGTTTTTGGAGATATTGTATAATCTAAATCTCCCGCGCTTGCCGATGAATAACTTTTTGGGCTTTTTGGAGTTCTTATTCTTACTGGTGTTAGGGATTTTTTCTCAGGAATAACTAGATTTTCCATTGCTAAAAATTCTTCAAAGTTTTGTTTATCACTTTAATTTTCAAAATAATCTTGTTTAAAATTGAAAGGTTTTAGCTCTGCTAATCTGGACCCAGGGGGCTCATTTTCCGAATCTGACGAATCAGTAGAACAGGAATGGGATACCCATCTCTCTGGAAATTTGGCTCTTTTTATTGGCTAACGTGCGCCTTGTAAGCTCTTCCACTATTGGGGTTTTCCATTTTAAAGGTATATTCATTATCGTACTTTTTGACTATTCTGTACGGTCCGGAATATTTGTTGGAAAGTTTTTTTCCTTCTGTTTTTGCCTCGTTCTTTAGGTAAACGAAGTCTCCTACTTTGAAATTTATATTCCGCTTAACTTTGGGTTGGTTTCTAAGCTCTTGGTTTATTTTACATTTTTCCAACTCTTGCCTAACTATTTTATAAGTTTTCCTCATCCTATTTATGAATTCTTGTTTATAATCTTCTGAGTCGTTATAATACTGCCGAGATTCAATAATCTCATCGTACGGGATTCTAAAATCTCGACCAAAAAGTAAATAAAATGGATTGTCTTTGGTTGCTTCGGAATAAGCAGTGTTGATTACGTTAGTTAAGTAAGGTAAGAATTTATCCCAGTCGCTCCTATTGTCTTTCGTATAAATACTTAGAACGTTCGAAAATATTTTATGTCTGTTTTCTATTTTGCCATTAGCTTGTGGATGGTAAGGCGCTGTCACCATTTTCTCTATATTAAGAAAACTCATTAAATCTTTTGTTACTTTTGCAACAAAATTGCTCCCGTTGTCGCTCAAAATTTTATTAGGAATGCCAAATTGTAAAAATAATTTTGCTAATGCCTTACTTGTGGCATAAGCACCTTGATTTTTTAAAGCTTTTGCAAAAGTAAATCCGGAAAAATGATCTATAACCGAAAGAATACAAGTATGGCCTCTGCTAGAAACAGGTAAGCCTCCACTTGTCCCGTATAGGTCAAATGAGATAATATCAAAGGAGTACTTTTCTACCGGGACCCTTCCCACTGGAGGATTTGGATAGGCTGGGGGGATTTTTCTCAAATTACATGCTTCGCATGTACTTACAAATTCTTTAAGTTTTGTCAGTGCCGATTGTACGTAAAAGTATTGTTTTAACTTATGCGTTTTCATAACTCCTAAATGTCCACCTGTGTCCGAATGAAAATATTCAAATGCAGGCCCTATCAAGTTTTGTGGTAACACAGGTATTATCGAGGTTTGGTTTCTATTTGTCTCAGCAGTCACAATCCTACACAGTATTTCTTCATCAAGGTCGTAGTAAAAATTATCTATCTCTTTTCTAAGAGTTTTGAATTTATCCGGTAATGCTTTATCATTCACAAAATAATCAATTAGTGCTACACACATTTCGTCCTTTTTTGTTTTCTTTTTATATTTTCCAAAGACAAGGGACAATAGTTAATCTTATTTTCTTTTACTGCGTCTTTGACTTTGTTTTTCTTACATCTATGTTTGCTTTTAGCACTAATAGCATTAACTTCCTTTTCTTCAGTTTCCGACGGACTATTTTCCGGATATCTACTCAAAAAGTCGCAAGCTGCGTTTTGTTTTCCCTTTTAAATGTTCAAATTTATAGTCTAGGTCTTGGATTTTCGTAATCCATCTAGCTAGAATGCCCGTGGGGTTTTTAAATGTGCGCAGGTACTGCAAGCTTTTATGGTCTGATCGTAATATAAATTTTCTACCAATTAAATAATGCCTATATTTGTCCAAGTGGTAGATGATAGATAGTAATTCTAAGTTTGTGGCGGAATAACTGCTTTCGCCTTTTGATAAAGTTTTACTTGTATAGCATATAACTTTTTCTATTTGTTTGGGTGTTCCCTGTAGGGGGTTAGGGTTTCCTTCTGGGATTATTTGCGAAAGGATAGTGCCTATGCCTTTTGAACTAGCATCAGTGGTAACCACAAATTTTCCATTTTCGAAATCAGGGAGTGACAAAATTGGTTCAGAAGTCAGTGCCTTTTTGAGACGGTCTAGGGAAGTTTGAGCTTCCTGGGACCAGGTAATATTATGGGAATTCCCTTTAGTTAATTCCGTGAGGGGTTTCGCAATTTGGGCATAATTGCGTACGAATTTTCTAAAGTAGCCAGTAAGGCCTAAAATTCCCCTTAATTCTTTCATAGTTCTGGGGGGCTTGAGGTTTTCAACACATTTTATTTTATCAGGGTCTGGGGATATCTCTCCCTGGGTTACTACTACTCCTAAAAATTTAATTTTGGATTGAAATAAATTTACTTTTTCAGGCCGGCATTTTAAATTGCCTTGCCTGAACTTCTCGAACACCTTAGCTAAAGTTGCTAAGTGTTGCTCAGTGTTTTCCCCAACGCATATAATATCATCAACAAAATGAATTATATTCTTTAATCCTCTTAACAGGTGCAATAGGGGTCTACATAACGCACTTGAACTTGTTTTAAGCCCAAATGGTACCCTTAAGTATTCATAAGATCCATATTCGGATGCTGAAAATGCAGTTTTATGGACATTCTTTTCGGCTATTTTCACTTGGTGGTAGCCTTGGGTAAGGTCCAAAGAAGTAAAAATTTTGTTTTTGCTTGAAATTGAGTCAAGAATTTCATCTATTCTTGGTAGAGGAATTTATCGCTAACCATTGTTTTTTGAGAGCCCTATAATCTACTACGAGTCTAAGATCGCCATTCTTTTTTGGTACTAGGATCACTGGTGCGCTATACGGACTTATACTTGGGCGTATAATTTCGTTTTTTTCTAATTCATGGATTTTATTTTTTAACCACTCTTTGTGCTTATATGGCACACGATATGGTTGTTTTGCTACGGGATTAGCAGTCGTTAAAATTGAATGTTCGTAAAATGAAATTAACCCGATATCATCTTCAGATGCAGAGAATACATCCTTAAATTTCCATAATAATTCGCATAATATTTTCTGTTCGTTTTAAGTTTTGATGTTGCTGCTTATTTTCAGTTGAAAAAGTTTTTTTTATATTTAATTTCTGATCTTTTTTTTTAAATAATGCTGGGAAACCCGACGTCCCCTTTATAGAAATGTCCCTTCCCCCATGAAAAATTTCCTTCATGGAAAGATCTTCCCACATAACCCCGCCCCCCCCCCCACTACCAGGAAAAATTCCCCCCCCTGAAAACTTCTGTATACTTCCCAATAACCAATACTATATGTTAACATTGGGTAAAGTTAACAACTTTCAGCCCTCCCCCCGGGGACTTTGGGGGACTAAGTCATCGTAAAAGACATAGTTATCATATTTTCGACCATGCTGGACAAAATAGCAATCTCAAAATTTTGATCGGGTGACTTTGGGAAAAAATGAGCGCGGGAGGGGGCCTAGTTGCCCTCCATTTTTTGGTCACTTAAAAAAGGCACTAGAACTTTTACTTTCCGTTCCAATGAGCCCTCCCACGATATTCTAGGACCACTGGGTCAATACTATCACCTCTGGAAAAAAAAGCCAAAAAACAAACATGCATCCTTCATCTTTCTTCTTGCAAAAAATGAAAAATTATACATTTTGTAGATAGGAGCTTGAAACCTCTATAGTAGGGTTCTCTGATACGCTGAATTTGATGCTGTGATTTTCATTAAGGTATAAAACTATTAGGGGGTCTTTCCCCTTTTTTCGAAATTCACCCAAATTTTCTAACGCGTGTAACTTTTTATGGGTAGGATTAAACTTGACGAAACTAATATATTTGAAATCAGCATTAAAATTTGATTCTTTGTATGTATTTATTGGTACCAAAATCCCGTTTTCTAGAGTTTCGATTACCATTGAGCCGGGTCACTCCTTACTTAGAGTTCGTTACCAGGAACTGTTTGGTTTTAAAATCGAAGTGTGTTTAACGTTGCTCCTCGATCTGAAATTTTCTTCCTGGGGATTTCATCCCTAGAAGCTTCTCTCTCGGCTCTTTCAAAAGAAGTTTGAACAGTAATTTAAAACTTTTATAAAAGACTAGCAGCAAATCGGATATATAATTATACCCGCCGCGAAAAATTAAAATAATTTTAGGGTGCTTAAGTATCCTTGCAAACATATAATCTTCTATAAACTAACATTTTATATATGATTATACCAAGGTTAAAATACATAGAAAAATTCGAGCTTTACTCCAGTTATAAAATAGAGACCAAGTAAATATCGTCCGGTCCGGTCTCCTTTGAATTTTCTGAGTATTTGAAAACCCTAACAAACACATATTTTCACAGTCATCATTTATTTTTCCCATATTTTTAGTGTCCATACATTGCTTAAAATTTACCTTGAAACTATAACACTTACGAGAAAATTTCTAAACAAATAAAATAAATGGTAAATCTAAAACAAGAATTACATGTTAGATAATGCTAAGCAGGAAACAAAAAGAATTAGGAAATAATATGCAGAATTAACACAACGTTACTCATTTTGGGTAAATCATATTATCTTTCCGATTATTGTAGAAAACTTCCCACTTTATCCCCACCCCCCCCCCCCCAAGAAAACTCCCACTTTATCCCCCCCCCCCCCAAAAAAAAAGTCCATACTGTGCCATTTGTGAAAGTCTGGGATACATAGTAATGATCGTTAGATTATTATGTCAACCATACTTCAGAACCACAGTATCTTAAAGAAAGGAGGGCTAATGAACAAAGGAATGTCAAAATTGTGCCTCAGTTTAGTCATAGAAAAGTTCAACTGATTAACGATTCCAGCAATTTTTACAAAGAGCAGTTCTTTTCACTATCCAGTCCTGACTTAAGATACAAAAAAGGTTCTTCCTGAATGAAAGAAAGAAACAAAGTATATATTTGACAGTCATAAATATAATTTTTTTAGTAATCCGAAATTTTATCGTTCCAAACTTTGCTATATTAACCCTTATACATTAAAAGAGTTAGGTAAAAAAAATGAAAAAAGGAGGGAGGGTTGCCTAATAAACAAGTTAAAAACCAAGACACTTCAAACATACTTGCATATAAAAAACGATAAAAATTTTCAATTTAAAATGAAAATATAACAATAAAAAACGATACGCCCCCCATGTAAATGGTCCATGTAAATGTAAATATAACAATACGCCCCCCCCCCTCTGAAAAGTGTATGCATACTTATCAATAGCAAATACCATATAAAAATACTTCCCAAAAACAAATAAACAAGCATCCGTGATCTTTCTTCTGGCAAAAGAAAATACAAAATTTCCCCTTTTTTGCTGATAGGAGCTAGAAACTTCTAAACTGTAGATATGAAATATAAAGCCAACTTTTTTTTAATAGAATCGGTAATTGGTTTCTTTGGTAATTAGGTCATTGAATATTATCTCCTTGCCTAATAACAGTTAGCGGTTAACCAACCGCCACCCAAGACGCAACTAGTAGGAAGACCCCAACTAGTGTTGCTCAGTTATGTTGATTATGAGGTACATGAACTGTTTTGCACCCTATTTTATTACAAATTTTAGCAAGCCAAGTTTTTGCTTCATAATGGGACCAGGGGTGTTCCTAGGATTGGTGATGCCCAAGAAGGAATTAATTACAGCGCCCTCCCTCCTCCGGAAATGTAAGCGAAAGAGAAGCCAAAACAAAATTATTATTATCATTATTATTTTATTACCCATTATTAAACACACAAAATGTTGTAAATAGAGTACAAGAAAAGAAAAAAAAGTTTTCTCAGAAGAATAAGACCTTTCCTGAACGTTGAGTAATAAAAATCTGTGTTGAAAATATTGGAACTTTGAGAATTTAGGTAACAAAAAGTCGCTTTTTGTTGCGCTTTCTTTAAATTAATTAAAAAGATCCTTTCGAAAAAACAAAAAAACAAAGAAAAGTAAAGACCCATATTAAACCAAAGACTAGCATAAATAAATGCATATAATAATTCAAACCCAAAATGACCAGTATTAATAGCAGTAGTAGCAGGTACATGCTCCAGAAGTTTCATCTTGATACGCTAAGCCATTCCAAGAAAATTGCTGATACACTTGTATCAGCAATCTGTATGTTATTGCAAGTTACCAATTGTTAAAATTTCAGGTTTTTATAGAAGGGATGGTCGTAAAAACGTTGAAGGGGCCTCATTAATTTGGAAATTGAAAGTTCAAGTTAATTTTGAAAAATCAAAGGTAATCAGAGGACAATCAGCCTCTCCCTCTTAACCGACATTTTCCCCCCAAATGCATCTGATCAAAATTAAAAAAAATATCTTGTTCAAAATAGTTTAAAGGTCAAATAACCATGCCTTTGGGGTTGACAACCCAACCAGCAGCTCCTGGGGCAGGGGCTGTAAGTTAAGCTAGTTGCTCATTGCTAACACATAAGGTTCTTATGGAAAAGATTTGTGGTTGGTCTCCAATCACTTTCGACCCATTAAAATAAGTACTGGAAGTGTCGATTCTTGATCTAATGAGCATCGTCGGAAGTTTCTGTGACCATGAAGTTGAGGCGTGGATGAAAAAGGGACAGTCCCCTTCCTAAACGGAATATATTCTGCTCATTTGGGGTTTAATGTTACCCGTCACTTCCACAATAGCAGTTTAGATCAGAAATATTACTAGAAATCATAAGGGAGTAGATATAAATTTTGTATTTTTGATGCGCTTTAAAAGTTTCTTTTATTCCCCGCTACTCTAACAAAAATGCTGGTTGCAACCCTGGTTATTATACATAAAATTTCCTCCTCCTTCTCGTCTCTCCCTTAGACCTAATTCCTTATTTATCTGATGGCTCAATGCGAGCTGGGATGTTTTGACATTAAAGTGCACCCTTTGATGTATCTTCCTCCCTCCTAAACTACAAAACAGTCATAAAACCCCATTGTAGAAGTTTAAGTTCCTTTTTAAGTTTTGTAATTTGTCCACTTAGTAAATTTTGAGAAAATTTTAATTTCAACGAGAATATATTTACCAGGAAGATATTTTCCGTGGAGGAGGTCAAACACCTCAAACCGTAAGGGGGTACCCTATACTCAATACCTCGTTCTTTCCCCTAAAGTTTGACTTGTTACAACTCTTTAAGAGTGACTCCCGAAGCAGAAGAGCCCGTTAGTTAAAATAAGAATCTTTTTAATATACTGAAAAAAGGATTTCTCATCTTTTTTTTCAGATGATACCAGGAAATCTCCTCGCCCGTTTAAAATTTTTGAAAATCACCTCGATAGACAATTTTGTTTTCTATATAGGCAAAGGAAAGTTCTAAAACAAAGTAAAAGAAAAACTTTTAAAACGCATCGAAAATTTTGGAGATTTGCTTAATGATGAGCTGCTACTGAGGTTCCTTAAATCAACGTCTCCTAGATGTGTAATGGCAATAGAAAATTTTATTTGAAAGGGCTTAAAGGATCGAAAATATATCCTTTTATTTAATAGTATGCGCTTATTATTATGTTTATTTGTATATGGCTGAGTGTGTGTGCAATTTAAATCCGGGAAAGCATATAAAAGCTGCTACAACAAATAAAATAGAACTCTTATTTCTGAACCTATAAACCCTTCAAAACAAAATTACCTATTGCCATTATTTATAAGAAACTCTGATTTAATATGAATAAATCGTATAAACACAACTAGAGACCAAAATTGTATATAATTAATGAATGAATGAATTTTATTAATAATCTGTCTTACAATAAACAGAAAAAGCACGAAAAGAGAAAAGAGTACGAACTAGAAAAGAAAGAAAAAGCAAAAACTGGCAAGAAAAACAAACACAAACAGAAAGAACTACATAATAACACAACTATTTGAGAAGGTGGACTCGTGATCCAGGAGCTCTAGTTTTTTCACGTAATTCTGAATTACCTCCTCCACGGCACTAAGAGGCTCAACAATTCCATATTTCACAGCAATATGGCGGTTTCTAACAAAAGGCGGTACTTGAAGAAGATATCGGGCATACTTGAAAAATACCGACCTTATGTCTTTCTTGTTTCGTGCACTCAGGAGCTTCCAAAAAGGAGACAGGTACAAGACATGAGGCAAAGCTACTGCATTATAAAGACGAGCCAAATATTTACGGCTTGAATTGCGACGGCTAGTGACAACACCCGCATAGGCAATGCGCACTTTTTTAGAAAGGTGTTCAATAAGCAAAGACTGGGTCTCTCGAAGATTACGACCAATCGGGAGGCCAAGGTACGTAATGTGACTAGACGGTGTTACGGTAATTCCACCAAGCCTGACTGTAGCATTATCTTCAGGGCAATTAAAAAACAAAACAGCAGACTTTTCTACATTAAACTGCAAACCAATATCAGCATAACTTTTTTCAAGACGCGAGAAATTATTTTCTAATGAAGAAAGCAACCGAGACAGATTTTAAAGATCATCTGCAAAACCCAGAAGTGACAAGTCAATATGCTTGCAAATATAACTCGGAGAGATAACCTGTTGTGCATCATTAACACTGTTATTATACAAAGTAGGAGACGTTATAGCCATCCTGCTATTAAGCAGGGAGATAAAATTCAGTGACCTAATTACCAAAGTAACCAATTACCAAATCTATAAAGAAAATTAGCTTCATGTCTACAGTTTTAAAGCCAAATCCTTCCAAAGTAGTCTGTTGAGGTAACACTATCAATAAATGGATCCTTCAATGTTACAAACATTTTCACTTTTGCAGCTCGGTGAGTCTTTATTTACTTGTTATTATTTTTTATTTTTGGTGCTATAAGTAGCCTTCTCAGGGAATTAACATTGTTGCAAATTTTTGCTTTAAAATTGGCTTCTTTTGATATCAAGGTTTCATTTGGTAATAAAAAGATGATTCTTACGATGTTTTGACAATGATTTGTTCCCAGCTACTCTTTAATCATGATGTGTTTTTGTATTTTCACCCAAATAACTGTTGCCGATAGAAAACTGCTTCCTCAAGCTTACTCCACTTTTTTTGGTGTTTCCAGAAAATAGCACATAAATTTTTGACTTAATCCTCAATAGAAAATCTTATGTTTTAATGTTGAACATTGCCCTACTCAAAATTATGAAAATCGTAACTCATTGGCGCTGCAGTCGTGTAGTTTCGACGTTTAAAAAACTAAACAAAACGTGTGATTAAAAAAAAAAAAACAATTTTTTTCAACTGAAAGTAAGGAGCAACATTAAAACTCAAAAGAAACAGAAATTATTAAGTGTATGAAGGGGTTCGCCGCCTAGTCAATACCTTGCTCTTTACGCTAAAGTTTGAATTTTGTTTGAATTACAAAGGCCGTTTAATTAAAATAGATAGCTTTTTCTAAAAGTACTAAAAAAAACATTAGCGTAAAGAGTGAGGTATTGACTAGGGTGCGGACTCCCTCATATACGTAATAATTTTTGTTCGTCTTAAGTTTTAATGTTGCTTCTTACTTTTAGTTGAAAAAACTTGTTTTTTTTTAATTTAATTTCTGATTGTTTTTTAGTTAATGCTGGGAAATCCGACGCCCCCTTCTAAAAATGTCCCTTATCCTAAGGAAACATCCTCCATGGCAAGGTCCTCCCACTTAACTCCCTAATCCAACCCCCATGCCCCCCGAACCCACCAAGAAAAAATCTCTGCAGTAAACGTCTCTACACTTCCCAATAACCAACACTAGATGAAAACAATTGACAAAGTTCATAACCTGCAGCCCTTCCCCCGGCAACTATGGTGAATGAAGTCATCCCCAAAGACATATTTAACTGATTTGTGACTATGTTGAATAAAATGGCTGTCTCAAAATTATGATTCGGTGACTTTGGGAAAAAATGAGCTTGGGAAGGGGCCAAGTTGCCCTCCAGTTTTTTCGGTCAATTAAAAAGGTCACCAGAACTTTTAATTTCCAGTCAAATGAGCTCTCTCACGATATTCTAGGACTACTGAATTGATGCAATGATCCCTGGGAAAAAAAAACAAATCAACACGCACCCGTGCGTGATCTCTCTTCTGGCAAAAAATACAAAATTCCACATTTTTGCAGATAGGAGCTTGAAACATCTACAGTAGGGTTTTCTGTTAAACTGAATCTGATGGTTTGATTTTCATTGAGATTCAATCATTTTTAAGGGGTGGTTTTTCCTTTTTTCTAAAATAAGGCAAATTTTTTCAGGTTTGTAACTTTTGATGGGTTAGACTAAATTTGATGAAAATTATATATTTGAAATTCACTTAAAAATCCGATTCTTTTGTATCTACTAGCATCAAACTGGTATCTACTGGCATCAAAATTCTGTTTCTTGGAGTTTCGGTTACTATTGAGCCGGGTCGCTCCTTACTTGCAGTTCGTACCACGAACTGTTTGATAAGTAGCGGCTAACGATTTAATATGAGTGGCAATGTTTAATCGTTTTTCACTCAAATCTTTTAAAGGTAAAAGGACATTCATATCCGCTGATCAAAACCATTTTGATTATGGACACAAGGGCCCTTTACAGAGGTGCAATCAAGCATGGACAAGTGCTGATCTTTGTTGTCAAGTTATCGTCAATAGTATGTATCCTGCTGTTCTAGAATTTATGCTGATAGAATGATTTTCATGCCTCTGCACAAGCCTCTCTTCTTCAAAGGAAATCGAACAAGTTTCACACTGCGACCCTCGCTTTACTTATTCCATACCTTTAACGCTGCTTGTTTGGAGTTATCTTGTATAATTTCTTACGTGTTAAAAGTTATTCCAACCCTGAGAAAAAATTTTGGTAATTTGTGGATTTTTTCCAACTCTTGACTCATCTAATAGATCATTTTTTCATGTCAGAAAATCTCTGGCTGGCAGTTTAAACAAAAAATAAATTAAAAAAATAGACATCTAGGAGACGCTGATTCCAATCACTTTCGACCTATAAAATACTAGAAGTGTCGATTCTTGATCTAATGCCCATTGTCGGAAGTTTCTGTGAGCATGAAGCGGAGGCGTGGATGAAAAACGGAATAAATTCTGCTCATTTTGGGGTTTAATGTTACCAGTCACTTCCACAATAGCAGAAGGGCTCGTTAGTTAAAATAAGAGTCTTTTTTTTAATATGCTGATAAATAATTTTTTTTTTCAAATATTACCAGGAAATTCCAAATAATACCAGCCCGGTGATTCCTATATCAATTGATTGAATTTTAAAAGTTGACTGAATTACTTTTGCTCAAGAAAAAATTAAAGCTCATTATTGCCGTTATTGTTAGTGTCTTTAACTTCTTTTTCCTTTCCTTTGCCGTTTAATTTAGCATTTCACTTTTTTTTTCAGATGACGAACCAAGCTTAGAGCTAATGATCATTGCTCCTCCAGGAGCTAAAGAAGAACATATGCATTGGCTAATTAATAATCTGATTACACCTGGGTTGAGAAATTTTTACAGGGCATATCCAAATTTATCGCCAGTAAGTTTTCTTCAATATATTAAATTTTATTTCTATGATAAATTTATTTCTTTGATATGTTAACACCTGGTCTAGACTGTTTTTTAAAATAGGATAGACTGCTTAAAATCGCAAATGTTTTGCCAGGCTTGGTTAAGTTTTACAGATGTATACCCAATTTATCGCCAATAAATTTTCTTCATTATATTATAGAATGGTCTAGAATGTGTCTAGAATGCTTTTACATGAGAATGCATACAATCTAAATTTTTTATGCAGAAATTTAACCTACTATCTTTATTGTTACTTTTGAAAACTATAGCATTTTCAGAAATAAGCCGTGTAAAGTTACAAAGATTTTGTGACTTTCTTTCATTTATTTCAATAAATGAATTTCTAGAGTGATAAACAATACCATTTGTAAGTGCAACATGTCACTAAAACAACACTTATGGTGACACTTCTTAGGTGGAAAAGCTTATAAGTGTAAAACGGTATCATTGTAATAATCATTGTCCAAAACTCTTAACTGTCCAAAACTGTAAACGAAGGTTTACAAGAACACCCCCCGTATACTCCCCCCCCAAGCCCCCTTAACGAGTAATATATTTATGGTCCAACAAACCCCAATAGATTAAATTAGATTAACCAATCTGTGGTTTAGTTAGTAGAGCGTTAGGCTTCAAGTCAGAATGTTAAGCGTTCAATTCCTGTTTGGACATTTGTTTTCAATAGTGGTTCTGTCCCTTCTACTTGATTATTTATCAGATAATTCAGTATTTTTTTAAATGTGATGCGCTTATTTTTATAAAAATGTTAAGCATTTTTATTCAAAAGGGAATAGAGGTCATCCAGTTTCATGATTTGCAGCTGCACCCTCAGTCGACCACTAAACCCATACCCCAACTCCTTACCACTTAGGGGTTGTAGAAGTGTTGGCATATGGTTTTGAAACCGCTCAAAGTTGTATATTAAAAACGATTACTTTTTATTATTATATCTATTTAATAAAACTAATTACTTATTTTTATGAGTTAATAGACAGGATAAAACTATTTGTAATGTATAGCCTATTAAGAATTCATATTACTAATAACCTATTTACATCTTTTTCTGTGATATTTTCTTATTTGTCAGGTTATATTCTAACCTCTTTTTGCTTACTGCTATTCCATACCTTTTTGTCTAAAGTTTTTTGGTGTTTAGCAGGGGAGGAGATATTTAGTGAAATAAGAAAGAAATACAAAACTTTTGCCCTTGTTTTAAAAACCTTGAAATTCTAGAAAAAAAAGGAAATCGAAGCGCTGTAATAATCTTGGAGGTGAATTCTGACTGTGTAGTTCATTTTTAATATAGAAGAGTGCTTGTTTACTTTCTATTTTGAAAAAAAATGAAACTATACTGGATGACTCAGGAGAATTAACCTATTAATCTTTTGTGATGAGACAGCTTGAGTGCTAAATTGTCCCCCTACTATTTTTGTGAGCCATATGAAAGAAATTGGAGACAAAATATAATTCAAATATTTATGGCCACTTATGTCCACAGGATTTGCAAATGAGAGGGTGACTAATATATCTAATTAACAATGTTTTTAATTCAAAACGGGCAAAGATTAATTAAAAAAGCAACAGAAATGATTTTTACACCATATTGTAGAGAGAAAAAAGCTGAACAACATATCTAAACCTGCACATTCTAGGTCGACACAAAACTTTTTTTGCGTATCGTGTCAGTTTTCTCACTTTCCTAACAAAAAATTAAGTTCCGGTAATTGTTCCTTTTTATTGAACTGAATAATTATACAAATGTAAAAAAACGAGATGAACGTGAAAATGGAGTCAAATTTGGTGTACGGTATATAAAAAAAAGTTTCATGATCATCAGTATGAGATTTTTACCATACGATCTTTCGCTGGTCGGTTTTGAGATCTAATAATTAGTTAGTTATTAAGTTATTAAGAAGATGTCAATCAGAGGAAAACCTTGTATTTCATAATATTTATGAGAGTCAGATTATAAGTTCAATTGAAAATGCTGCAAAATTAGTTCTTTTTTCTCCCCTGAATTAATTTTTTTTTCTCCCTTTTTCAGGATAATGGTGTAATATACATAGCTGTTTACAGCACACAAACGGCGGCAACAAAAGCCAAGAAGAAACTCCAAAATATAGATTTATTTTTATTTGACTGCCCTGGACAGAGACTGAACGTCAGATTTAATTCTTAGTGTTCGTTTTTTATTGTTATATTTTCATTTTAAATTGAAAATTTTTATCGTTTTTTATATGCAAGTATGTTTGAAGTGTCTTAGTTTTTAACTTGTTTATTAGGCAACCCTCCCTCCTTTTTTCATTTTTTTTACCTAACTCTTTTAATGTATAAGGGTTAATATAGCAAAGTTTGGAACGATAAAATTTCGGATTACTAAAAAAATTTATATTTATGACTGTCAAATATATACTTTGTTTCTTTCTTTCATTCAGGAAGAACCTTTTTTGTATCTTAAGTCAGGACTGGATAGTGAAAAGAACTGCTCTTTGTAAAAATTGCTGGAATCGTTAATCAGTTGAACTTTTCTATGACTAAACTGAGGCACAATTTTGACATTCCTTTGTTCATTAGCCCTCCTTTCTTTAAGATACTGTGGTTCTGAAGTATGGTTGACATAATAATCTAACGATCATTACTATGTATCCCAGACTTTCACAAATGGCACAGTATGGACTTTTTTTGGGGGGGGGGGATAAAGTGGGAGTTTTCTTGGGGGGGGGATAAAGTGGGAAGTTTTCTACAATAATCGGAAAGATAATATGATTTACCCAAAATGAGTAACGTTGTGTTAATTCTGCATATTATTTCCTAATTCTTTTTGTTTCCTGCTTAGCATTATCTAACATGTAATTCTTGTTTTAGATTTACCATTTATTTTATTTGTTTAGAAATTTTCTCGTAAGCGTTATAGTTTCAAGGTAAATTTTAAGCAATGTATGGACACTAAAAATATGGGAAAAATAAATGATGACTGTGAAAATATGTGTTTGTTAGGGTTTTCAAATACTCAGAAAATTCAAAGGAGACCGGACCGGACGATATTTACTTGGTCTCTATTTTATAACTGGAGTAAAGCTCGAATTTTTCTATGTATTTTAACCTTGGTATAATCATATATAAAATGTTAGTTTATAGAAGATTATATGTTTGCAAGGATACTTAAGCACCCTAAAATTATTTTAATTTTTCGCGGCGGGTATAATTATATATCCGATTTGCTGCTAGTCTTTTATAAAAGTTTTAAATTACTGTTCAAACTTCTTTTGAAAGAGCCGAGAGAGAAGCTTCTAGGGATGAAATCCCCAGGAAGAAAATTTCAGATCGAGGAGCAACGTTAAACACACTTCGATTTTAAAACCAAACAGTTCCTGGTAACGAACTCTAAGTAAGGAGTGACCCGGCTCAATGGTAATCGAAACTCTAGAAAACGGGATTTTGGTACCAATAAATACATACAAAGAATCAAATTTTAATGCTGATTTCAAATATATTAGTTTCATCAAGTTTAATCCTACCCATAAAAAGTTACACGCGTTAGAAAATTTGGGTGAATTTCGAAAAAAGGGGAAAGACCCCCTAATAGTTTTATACCTTAAAGAAAATCACAGCATCAAATTCAGCGTATCAGAGAACCCTACTATAGAGGTTTCAAGCTCCTATCTACAAAATGTATAATTTTTCATTTTTTGCAAGAAGAAAGATGAAGGATGCATGTTTGTTTTTTGGCTTTTTTTTCCAGAGGTGATAGTATTGACCCAGTGGTCCTAGAATATCGTGGGAGGGCTCATTGGAACGGAAAGTAAAAGTTCTAGTGCCTTTTTTAAGTGACCAAAAAATGGAGGGCAACTAGGCCCCCTCTCGCGCTCATTTTTTCCCAAAGTCACCCGATCAAAATTTTGAGATTGCTATTTTGTCCAGCATGGTCGAAAATATGATAACTATGTCTTTTACGATGACTTAGTCCCCCAAAGTCCCCGGGGGGAGGGCTGAAAGTTGTTAACTTTACCCAATGTTAACATATAGTATTGGTTATTGGGAAGTATACAGAAGTTTTCAGGGGGGGGGGGGAATTTTTCCTGGTAGTGGGGGGGGGGCGGGGTTATGTGGGAAGATCTTTCCATGAAGGAAATTTTTCATGGGGGAAGGGACTTTTCTATAAAGGGGACGTCGGGTTTCCCAGCATTATTTAAAAAAAAAGATCAGAAATTAAATATAAAAAAAAACTTTTTCAACTGAAAATAAGCAGCAACATCAAAACTTAAAACGAACAGAAAATATTACATATATGACTGGGTTCACCCCCTAGTCAATACCTCGCTTTTTAAGCCAAAGATATTTTAGTACTTTCATAAGAGCTATTTATTCTAAATAGCTATTTATAAACCAACAAGGCAAACACTTCACACATACAAACAGAGAAAGACAGGCACTTTAGACATTCAAACATAGAAAGACAGGCACTTTAGACATACAAACAAACAAAGACAAACACTTCAGACATAGAAACATTGAAAAACAAACACTTTAGATATGCAAACCAACAAAAGACAAACACTTCAGACATACAAACAGAGAAAGACAAGCGCTAGACATACAAACCAACAAAGACATACACTTCAGAAATACAAAAAGAGAAAGACAAGCACTTTAGACATACAAACGAACAAAGACAAACACTTCAGACATAGAAACAGAGAAAGACAGGCACTTTAGACATACAAACCAACAAAGACAGACACTTATGTGTCTGTCTTTGTTGTTTTGTATGTCTGAAGTACCTGTCTTTCTATGTTTGTATGTCTGAAGTGTTTGTCTTTGTTGGTTTGTATGTCTGAAGTGTCTGTCTTTGCTGGTTTGTATGGTCGAAGCGTCTGTCTTTGTTGGTTTGTATGTCTGAAGTGTCTGTCTTTGTTGGTTTGTATGTCTATAGTGCCTGTCTTTCTCTGTTTGTATGTTTGAAGTGTGTGTCTTTGTTGGTTTGTATGTCTGAAGTGTTTGTCTTTGTTGGTTTGTATGTCTGAAGTGTCTGTCTTTGTTGGTTTGAATGTCTGAAGTGTGTGTCTTTGTTGGTTTTTGTGTCTAAAGTGCCTGTCTTTGTTGGTTTGTATGTCTAAAGTGCCTGTTTTTCTCTGTTTGTATGTCTGAAGTGTTTGTCTTTGTTGGTTTGTATGTATAAAGGGCCTTTCTTTCTCTGTTTGTATGTCTGAAGTGTCTGTCTTTGTTGGTTTGTATGTCTGAAGTGTCTGTCTTTGTTGGTTTGTATGTCTAAAGTGCCTGTCTTTCTTTGTTTGTATGTCTGAAGTGTCTGTCTGTGTTGGTTTGTATGTCTAAAGTGCCTGGTTTTGTTTGTTTGTATGTCTAAAGTGTTTGTCTTTGTTGGTTTGAATGTCTGAAGTGTTTGTCTTTGTTGGTTTGCATGAATAAACTGTTTGTATTTCTCTGTTTCTATGTCTAAAGTGTTTGTCTTTGTTGATTTGTTTGTCTGAAGTGTCTGTCTTTGTTGGTTTGTATGTCTGAAGTGTCTGTCTTTGTTGGTTTGTATGTCTAAAGTGTCTGTCTTTCTCTGTTTGTATGTGTGATGTGTTTGTCTTTGTTGGTTTGTATTCACACATACAAAAAGAGAAAGACAGGCACTTTAGACATTCAAACATAGAAAGGCAGGCACTTTAGACATACAAACAAACAAAGACAAACACTTCAGACATACAAAAAGAGAAAGACAGGCACATTAGACATACAAACCAACAAACACAGACATTTCAGACATACAAACCAACAAAGACAGACACTTCAGACATACAAACCAACAAATACAAACACTTCAGACATAGAAACAGAGAAAAACAAACACTTTAGACATGCAAACCAACAAAGACAAACACTTCAGACATACAAACAGAGAAAGACAAGCGCTTTATACATACAAACCAACAAAGACATACACTTCAGAAATACAAAAAGAGAAAGACAAGCACTTTAGACATACAAACCAACAAAGACAAACACTTCAGACTTACAAACAGAGAAAGACAGGCACTTAAGACATACAAACCAACAAACACAGACACTTCAAACATACAAACCAACAAAGACAAACACTTCACCCATACAAACCAACAAAGACAAACACTTCAGACATACAAAATTAGAAAGACAGGCACTTTAGACATACAAACAGAGAAAGACAGGCACTTTAGACATACAAACAAACAAGACAGACACATCAGACATACAGACCAATAAAATATAACTCTTTAGACATACAAACAGAGAAAGACAGACACTTTAGATATACAAACCAACAAAGACAGACACTTCAGCAAACAAACCAACAAAGACAGACACTTCATTCAAACAAATCAACAAAGACAAACACTTCAGACATAGAAACGGAGAAAGACAAATACTTTAGACATGCAAACCAACAAAGACAAACACTTCACACATACAAACACAGAAAGACAGGCACTTACAAACCAACAAACACAGACATTTCAGACATACAAACCAACAAAGACAGACACTTCAGACATACAAACCAACAAATACAAGCACTTCAGACATAGAAACAGAGAAAAACAAACACTTTAGACATGCAAACCAACAAAGACAAACACTTCAGACATACAAACAGAGAAAGACAAGCGCTTTATACATACAAACCAACAAAGACATACACTTCAGAAATACAAAAAGAGAAAGACAAGCACTTAGACATACAAACCAACAAAGACAAACACTTCAGACTTACAATCAGAGAAAGACAAGGCACTTAAGACATATAAACCAACAAAGACAAACACTTCACCCGTACAAACCAACAAAGACAAACACTTCAGACATACAAACTTAGAAAGACAGGCACTTTAGACATACAAACAGAGAAAGACAGTTACTTTAGACATACAAACAAACAAGACAGACACATCAGACATACAGACCAATAAAGTATAACTCTTTAGACATACAAACAGAGAAAGACAGACACTTTAGATATACAAACCAACAAAGACAGACACTTTAGACATACAAACCAACAAAGACAGACACTTCATTCAAACAAATCAACAAAGACAAACACTTCAGACATAGAAACAGAGAAAGACAAATAGTTTAGACATGCAAACCAACAAAGACAAACACTTCACATATACAAACACAGAAAGACAGGCACTTTGGACATACAAACAAACAAAGACAAACACTTCAGACATACAAACAGAGAAAGACAGGCACTTTAGACATACAAACCAACAAACACTGACACTTCAGAAATACAAAACAACAAAGATAGACACTTCAGACATACAAACCAACAAAGACAAACACTTCAGACATAGAAATATTGAAAAAAAACACTTTATATATGCAAACCAACAAAGACAAACACTTCACACATACAAACAGAGAAAGACAGGCACTTTAGACATAAAAACAAACAAAGATATACACTTAAGAAATACAAAAAGAGAAAGACAAGCACTTTAGACATACAAACCAACAAAGACAGACACTTCACCCATACAAACCAACAAAGACAAACACTTCAGACATACAAACCAAAAAGACAGACACTTCAGACATACAAACCAACAAATCCAAACACTTCAGACATGCAAACCAATAAAGACAGACACTTCAGACATACAAACCAACAAATCCAAACACTTCACACATACAAACAGAGAAAGACAGGCACTTTAGACATTCAAACATAGAAAGACAGGCACTTTAGACATACAAACAAACTAAGACAAAAAACTTCAGACATACAAACAGAGAAAGACAGGCACTTTAGAAATACAAACAAACAAACACAGACATTTCAGACATACAAACCAACAAAGACACACACTTCAGACATACAAACCAACAAAGACAAACCCTTCACCCATACAAACCAACAAAGACAGACACTTCAGACATACAAACCAACAAAGACAAACACTTCAGACATACAAACATAGAAAGACAGGTACTTCAGACATACAAAACAACAAAGACAGACACTTCAGACATACAAACAGAGAAAGACAGGCACTTTAGACATACAAACCAACAAAGACAGACACTTTAGACATACAAACTAACAAAGATAAACACTTCAGAAATACAAAAAAGAGAAAGACAAGCACTTTAGACATACCAACCAACAAAGACAGACACTTCAGACATACAAACCAACAAAGACAAACACTTCAAACATACAAACAGAGAAAGACAGGCACTTTAGACATTGGTTTGTATGTTTGTTGGTTTGAATGTCTGAAGTGTGTGTCTTTGTTGGTTTTTATGTCTAAAGTGCCTGTCTTTGTTGGTTTGTATGTCTAAAGTGCCTGTCTTTGTTTGTTTGTATGTCTAAAGTGCCTGTCTTTGTTTGTTTGTATGTCTGAAGTGTCTGTCTTTGTTGGTTTGTATGTCTAAAGTGCCTGTTTTTCTCTGTTTGTATGTCTGAAGTGTCTGTCTTTGTTGGTTTGTATGTCTAAAGTGCCTGTCTTTGTTTGTTTGTATGTCTGAAGTGTCTGTCTTTGTTGGTTTGTATGTCTAAAGTGCCTGTTTTTGTTGGTTTGTAAGTCTGAAGTGTCTGCCGTTGTTGGTTTGAATGTCTGAAGTGTTTGTCTTTGTTGGTTTGCATGTATAAACTGTTTGTATTTCTCTGTTTCTATGTCTGAAGTGTTTGTCTTTGTTGATTTGTTTGTCTGAAGTGTCTGTCTTTGTTGGTTTGTATGTCTGAAGTGTCTGTCTTTGTTGGTTTGTATGTCTAAAGTGTCTGTCTTTCTCTGTTTGTATGTGTGATGTGTTTGTCTTTGTTGGTTTGTATTCACACATACAAAAAGAGAAAGACAGGCACTTTAGACATTCAAACATAGAAAGGCAGGCACTTTAGACATACAAACAAACAAAGACAAACACTTCAGACATACAAAAAGAGAAAGACAGGCACATTAGACATACAAACCAACAAACACAGACATTTCAGACATACAAACCAACAAAGACAGACACTTCAGACATACAAACCAACAAATACAAGCACTTCAGACATAGAAACAGAGAAAAACAAACACTTTAGACATGCAAACCAACAAAGACAAACACTTCAGACATACAAACAGAGAAAGACAAGCGCTTTATACATACAAACCAACAAAGACATACACTTCAGAAATACAAAAAGAGAAAGACAAGCACTTTAGACATACAAACCAACAAAGACAAACACTTCAGACTTACAAACAGAGAAAGACAGGCACTTAAGACATACAAACCAACAAAGACAGACACTTCAAACATACAAACCAACAAAGACAAACACTTCACCCATACAAACCAACAAAGACAAACACTTCAGACATACAAACTTAGAAAGACAGGCACTTTAGACATACAAACAGAGAAAGACAGGCACTTTAGACATACAAACAAACAAGACAGACACATCAGACATACAGACCAATAAAATATAACTCTTTAGACATACAAACAGAGAAAGACAGACACTTTAGATATACAAACCAACAAAGACAGACACTTCAGACATACAAACCAACAAAGACAGACACTTCATTCAAACAAATCAACAAAGACAAACACTTCAGACATAGAAACAGAGAAAGACAAATACTTTAGACATGCAAACCAACAAAGACAAACACTTCAGACATTCAAACCAACAAACAAAAACACTTTGGACATACACACAAACAAAAACAGGCGCGTTAGACATACAAACCAACAAAGACAGACACTTTAGACGTACAAACCAACAAAGACAGACACTTCAGACATACAAACAGAGAAAGACAGGCACTTCAGACTTAACAAACCAACAAAGACAGACACTTCAGACATACAAACAGAGAAAGACAGGAACTTTAGACATACAAACCAACAAAGACAGGCACTTTAGACATACAAACCAACAAAGACAGGCACTTTAGACATACAAACCAACAAAGACAGACACTTCAGACATACAAACCAACAAAGACAGACACTTCAGACATACAAACAGAGAAAGAAAGGCCGTTTAGATATACAAACCAACAAAGACAAGCATTTCAGACATACAAACAGAGAAAGACAGGCACTTAGGACATACAAACAAACAAAGACAAACACTTCAGACATACAAACAGAGAAAGACAGACACTTTAGACATACAAACCAACAAACACTGACACTTCAGAAATACAAAACAACAAAGATAGACACTTCAGACATACAAACCAACAAAGACAAACACTTCAGACATAGAAATATTGAAAAAAAGACACTTTATATATGCAAACCAACAAAGACAAACACTTCACACATACAAACAGAGAAAGACAGGCACTTTAGACATAAAAACAAACAAAGATATACACTTAGAAATACAAAAAGAGAAAGACAAGCACTTTAGACATACAAACCAACAAAGACAGACACTTCACCCATACAAACCAACAAAGACAAACACTTCAGACATACAAACCAATAAAGACAGACACTTCAGACATACAAACCAACAAATCCAAACACTTCAGACATGCAAACCAATAAAGACAGACACTTCAGACATACAAACCAACAAATCCAAACACTTCACACATACAAACAGAGAAAGACAGGCACTTTAGACATTCAAACATAGAAAGACTGGCACTTTAGACAAACAAACAAACTAAGACAAAAAACTTCAGACATACAAACAGAGAAAGACAGGCACTTTAGAAATACAAACCAACAAACACAGACATTTCAGACATACAAACCAACAAAGACACACACTTCAGACATACAAACCAACAAAGACAAACACTTCACCCATACAAACCAACAAAGACAGACACTTCAGACATACAAACCAACAAAGACAAACACTTCAGACATACAAACATAGAAAGACAGGTACTTCAGACATACAAAAACAACAAAGACAGACACTTCAGACATACAAACAGAGAAAGACAGGCACTTTAGACATACAAACCAACAAAGACAGGCACTTTAGACATACAACCACAAAGACAGGCACTTAGAATACAAACCAACAAAGACAGACACTTTAGACATACAAACAACAAAGAAAACTTCAGACAAAAAAGAGAAAGACAAGCACTTTAGACATACCAACCAACAAAGACAGACACTTCAGACATACAAACCAACAAAGACAAACACTTCAAACATACAAACAGAGAAAGACAGGCACTTTAAAGATACAAAGGTTTGGTTTGTATGTCTAATGTGCCTGTCTTTGTTGTTTGTATGTCTGAAGTGTCTGTCTTTGTTGGTTTGTATGTCTAAAGTGCCTGTCTTTGTTGTTTGTATGTCTGAAGTGTCTGTCTTTGTCTCTGGTTTGTATGTCTGAAGTGTCTGTCTTTGTTGGTTTGTATGTCTAAAGTGCCTGTCTTTGTTGTTTGTATGTCTGAAGTGTCTGTCTTTGTTGGTTTGTATGTCTAAAGTGCCTGTTTTGTTTGTTTGTACGTCTAAAGTGTTTGTCTTTGTTGGTTTGAATGTCTGAAGTGTTTGTCTTGTTGGTTTGCATGTATAAACTGTTTGTATTTCTCTGTTTCTATGTCTGAAGTGTTTGTCTTTGTTGATTTGTTTGTCTGAAGTGTCTGTCTTTGTTGGTTTGTATGTCTGAAGTGTCTGTCTTTGTTGGTTTGTATGTCTAAAGTGTCTGTCTTTCTCTGTTTGTATGTGTGATGTGTTTGTCTTTGTTGGTTTGTATTCAAACATAAAAAAAGAGAAAGACAGGCACTTTAGACATTCAAACATAGAAAGGCAGGCACTTTAGACATACAAACAAACAAAGACAAACACTTCAGACATACAAAAAGAGAAAGACAGGCACATTAAACATGCAAACCAACAAACACAGACATTTCAGACATACAAACCAACAAAGACAGACACTTCAGACATACAAACCAACAAATACAAGCACTTCAGACATAGAAACAGAGAAAAACAAACACTTTAGACATGCAAACCAACAAAGACAAACACTTCAGACATACAAACAGAGAAAGACAAGCGCTTTATACATAGAAACCAACAAAGACATACACTTCAGAAATACAAAAAGAGAAAGACAAGCACTTTAGACATACAAACCAACAAAGACAAACACTTCAGACTTACAAACAGAGAAAGACAGGCACTTAAGACATACAAACCAACAAAGACAGACACTTCAAACATACAAACCAACAAAGACAAACACTTCACCCATACAAACCAACAAAGACAAACACTTCAGACATACAAACTTAGAAAGACAGGCACTTTAGACATACAAACAGAGAAAGACAGGCACTTTAGACATACAAACAAACAAGACAGATACATCAGACATACAGACCAATAAAATATAACTCTTTAGACATACAAACAGAGAAAGACAGACACTTTAGATATACAAACCAACAAAGACAGACACTTCAGACATACAAACCAACAAAGACAGACACTTCATTCAAACAAATCAACAAAGACAAACACTTCAGACATAGAAACAGAGAAAGACAAATACTTCAGACATGCAAACCAACAAAGACAAACACTTCAGACATTCAAACCAACAAACAAAAACACTTTGGACATACACACAAACAAAAACAGGCGCGTTAGACATACAAACCAACAAAGACAGACACTTTAGACATACAAACAAACAAAGACAAACACTTCAGACATACAAACATAGAAAGACAGGCACTTCAGACATACAAACCAACAAAGACAGACACTTCAGACATACAAACAGAGAAAGACAGGAACTTTAGACATACAAACCAACAAAGACAGGCACTTTAGACATACAAACCAACAAAGACAGGCACTTTAGACATACAAACCAACAAAGACAGACACTTCAGACATACAAACCAACAAAGACAGACACTTCAGACATACAAACAGAGAAAGAAAGGCCCTTTAGATATACAAACCAACAAAGACAAGCATTTCAGACATACAAACAGAGAAAAACAGGCACTTCAGACATACAAACCAACAAAGACAGACACTTCAGACATACAAACCAACAAAGACAAAAACTTCAGACATAGAAACAGAGAAAGATAAACACTTTAGACATGCAAACCAACAAAGACAAACACTTTAGACATACAAACATAGAAAGACAGGCACTTCAGACATGCAAACCAACAAAGACAGACACTTCAGACATACAATCAGAGAAAGACAGAACTTTAGACATACAAACCAACAAAGACAGGCACTTTAGACATACAAACCAACAAAGAGAGACACTTTAGACATACAAACCAACAAAGACAAACACTTGGGAAATACAAAAAGAGAAAGACAAGCACTTTAGACATACAAACCAAAAAAGACAGACACTTCAGACATTCAAACCAACAAAGACAAACACTTCAGACATACAAACAGAGAAAGACAAACGCTTTAGACATACAAACCAACAAAGACAGACACTTCAGAAATACAAACCGACAAAGACAAACGCTTCAGACATACAAATCAACAAAGACAGACATGTCAGACATACAAACAAACAAAGACAAACACTTCAGATATATAAACCTACAAAGACAAACACTTCAGACATACAAACAGAGAAAGACAGGCACTTTAGACATACAAACCAACAAAGACAGGCACTTTAGACATACAAACCAACAAAGAAAGACACTTCAGACATACAAACCAACAAAGACAAACACTTCAGACATATAAACAGAGAAAGACAAACACTTTAGACATGCAAACCACAAAGACAAACACTTTAGACATACAAACCCACAAAGACAAACACTTTAGACATACAAACCAACAAAGACAAACACTTTAGACACACAAACAAACAAAGACAAACACTTCAGACATACAAACATAGAAAGACAGGTACTTCAGACATACAAAAAAAACAAAGACAGACACTTCAGACATACAAACAGAGAAAGACAGACACTTTAGACATACGAACCAACAAAGACAGGCACTTTAGACATACAAACCAACAAAGACAGGCACTTTAGAATACAAACCAACAAAGAAAGACACTTTAGACATACAAACCAACAAACACAAACACTTCAGACATATAAACAGAGAAAGACAGGCACTTTAGACATACAAACCAACAAAGACAGAAACTTCAGACATACAAACAGTGAAAGACAAGCGCTTTAGACATACAAACCAACTAAGACATACACTTCAAAAATACAAAAAGAGTTTGGTTTGTATGTCTAATGTGCCTGTCTTTCTCTGTTTGTATGTCTGAAGTGTCTGTCTTTGTTGGTTTGTATGTCTGAAGTGCCTGTCTTTCTATGTTTGTATGTCTGAAGTGTTTGTCTTTGTTGGTTTGTATGTCTGAAGTATTTGTCTTTGTTGGTTTGTATGTCTAAAGTGCTTGTCTTTCTCTGTCTGTATGTCTGAAGTGTTTGTCTTTGTTGGTTTGAATGTCTTAAATGTCTGTCTTTGTTGGTTTGTATATCTAAAGTGCCTGTCTTTCTCTGTTTGTATGTCTGAAGTGTGCATCTTTGGTGGATTGTATGTCTGAAGTGCCTGTCTTTCTCTGCTTATATGTCTAAAGCGTTTGTCTTTCTCTGTTTGTATGTCTGAAGTGTTTGTCTTTGTTGGTTTGTATGTCTGAAGTGTCTGTCTTTGTTGGTTTGTATGTCTAAAGTGCCTGTCTTTCTCTGTTTGTATGTCTGAAGTGTGTGTCTTTGTTGGATTGTATGTCTGAATTGCCTGTCTCTCTCTGCTTATATGTCTAAAGCGTTTGTCTTTCTCTGTTTGTATGTCTGAAGTTTTTGTCTTTGTTGGTTTGTATGTCTAATTGTCTGTCATTGTTGGTTTGTATGTCTAAAGTGCTTGTCTTTCTCTGTTTGTATGTCTGAAGTGTTTGTCTTTGATGGTTTGTATGTCTTAAGCATCTGTCTTTCTCTGTTTGTATGTCTGAAGTGTTTGTCTTTGTTGGTTTGTATGTCTGAAGTGTCTGTCTTTGTTGGTTTGCATGTCTAAAGTGCTTGTCTTTCTCTGTTTGTATGTCTGAAGTGTTTGTCTTTGTTGGTTTGTATGTCTGAAGTGTCTGTTTTTGTTGGTTTGTATGTCTAAAGTGTCTGTCTTTCTCTGTTTGTATGTCTGAAGTGTTTGTCTTTGTTGGTTTGTATGTCTGAAGTGTTTGTTTTTGTTGGTTTGTATGTCTAAAGTGCTTGTCTTACTCTGTTTGTATGTCTGAAGTGTTTGTCTTTATTGGTTTGTATGTCTGAAGTGTCTTTGTTTGTTGGTTTGTATGTCTAAAGTGCCTGTCTTTCCCTGGTTGTATATGTGAAGTGTTTGTCTTTGGTGTTTGTATGTCTAAGGTGTCTGTCTTTCTCTGTTTGTACGTGTGAAGTGTTTGTCTTTGTTTGTTTTTATGTCTGAAGTGTCTGTCATTGTTGGTTTTTATGTCTAAAGCTCCTTCCTTTCTCTGTTTGTATGTATAAAGTGCATGTCTTTCTCTGTTTGTATGTCTGAAATGTTTTTATTTGTTGGTTTGTATGTCTGAAGTGCCTGTCTTTCTCTGTTTGTATGTCTGAAGTGTTTGTCTTTGTTGGTTTGTATGTCTGAAGTGTTTGTCTTTGTTGGTTTGTATGTCTATCCTTATGGTAGATCTGGACTCGTTGTGCTTCGAGAAAAGCGGAGCAATGCTGTCTAACGCATCTCCTATCTATTTACATGCTTCAGAACTAGCTGTACCAACATGGTGTGCCTCACGCAAGACAACTGACACCCCCAACAATTGTTCTTTCCGGAATCCTCACCTTTAGCTAGATCAGATAAATATCCCAATTTTTTTCCTTTTATGTCGTAGTTTCCAGTACTTTATGCAATAGTCAGTGGTCCAAGGCTCGCTATCATTCAAAAAAAGAGAGGGGGTGGCTCACATCAGCCACAGTTGGTTTGAGTATGGATGCCGGGGTAATCTAAGTGCTTAAAACGAATATCGGGGTGCACATGCTCGCACTAATGTAGAACTTGACGATTGCAGCCTATAAAGGAGAAATTAGCCTTTTATGGCTAAGTACTTTATGCAACTAAAACCCGGTATGTAAGATGCTCGGCTTTGTTTTCATTGCTGTGGAAACCAAATTCGCACTTGCGATGGCAGATCGAGGCATCTGTTAGAATGTAAATAAATTATTTGTTTCAAAAAAGAGCAATCTATCGTTTGGTGAAATAAAAATTACAGGTTGTGTTGAAAATATTTAGAGTAAAACGCCATTATTCAGAAAATTTTATTTTGTGGTGGGGGGGGGGAATTTTCTTGTTCAAAGACTTATATATTCTTGCAGATACAAGTCTCGACTTTATTTTTATTAACAACATGCAAAGGACATTCGGACGGTTCGAATGATGTGCAGTTTGATTTGTTTTCATTTTTTTTGACAAAATTTGTTCAAACACATATAGAAAAATGGAGAGCAACTAGGCCCCTTCGCACGCTAATTTTTTCCCCTAAGTCATCCGATCAAATTTTGAGATAGCCATTTTGTTCAACATGGCCGATAAATATAATAACTATGTCTTTCAAAGCTTTTTATTGTTTTACGCTAAAGGAAAAAGTTTTATGCTAAAGTTTTTTATTGTTTTAAAAAAAATAGAGTTGTGAAAAAGTCAAACTTTAGCGTAAAGAGCGAGGCGTTGAGGAGGGGGCAGCCCCTTTCATATACGGAATAATTTCTGTTCGTTTTAAGTTTTAACGTCGTTCCTTACTGTCAGTTAAAAAAACTTATTTTTTTTTTACGTTTTTGAATTAATGCAGATTTTTATTTTGTCTCAATGTGCATGAATAAATGAAACAAAATTTGCAAATTAATTTTAATTTAACTTACGTAACGAACTTCTATATTCATATATTATAATACATATATTAGGGGGTTCGCCCCCTAGTCAATACCTCGCTCTTTAAGCTAAAGTTCAAATTTTGTTCCAATTCTTTAAAAATGACCACTTAATCACAAAGGCCGTTATTTAGAATAAATAGCTCTTATGAAAGTACTAAAATATCTTTGGCTTAAAAAGCGAGGTATTGACTAGGGGGTGAACCCAGTCATATATGTAATATTTTCTGTTCGTTTTAAGTTTTGATGTTGCTGCTTATTTTCAGTTGAAAAAGTTTTTTTTATATTTAATTTCTGATCTTTTTTTTAAATAATGCTGGGAAACCTGACGTCCCCTTTATAGAAATGTCCCTTCCCCCATGAAAAATTTCCTTCATGGAAAGATCTTCCCACATAACCCCGCCCCCCCCCCACTACCAGGAAAAATCCCCCCCCCCCTGAAAACTTCTGTATACTTCCCAATAACCAATACTATATGTTAACATTGGGTAAAGTTAACAACTTTCAGCCCTCCCCCCGGGGACTTTGGGGGACTAAGTCATCGTAAAAGACATAGTTATCATATTTTCGACCATGCTGGACAAAATAGCAATCTCAAAATTTTGATCGGGTGACTTTGGGAAAAAATGAGCGCGGGAGGGGGCCTAGTTGCCCTCCATTTTTTGGTCACTTAAAAAAGGCACTAGAACTTTTACTTTCCGTTCCAATGAGCCCTCCCACGATATTCTAGGACCACTGGGTCAATACTATCACCTCTGGAAAAAAAAGCCAAAAAACAAACATGCATCCTTCATCTTTCTTCTTGCAAAAAATGAAAAATTATACATTTTGTAGATAGGAGCTTGAAACCTCTATAGTAGGGTTCTCTGATACGCTAAATTTGATGCTGTGATTTTCATTAAGGTATAAAACTATTAGGGGGTCTTTCCCCTTTTTTCAAAATTCACCCAAATTTTCTAACGCGTGTAACTTTTTATGGGTAGGATTAAACTTGATGAAACTAATATATTTGAAATCAGCATTAAAATTTGATTCTTTGTATGTATTTATTGGTACCAAAATCCCGTTTTCTAGAGTTTCGATTACCATTGAGCCGGGTCACTCCTTACTTAGAGTTCGTTACCAGGAACTGTTTGGTTTTAAAATCGAAGTGTGTTTAACGTTGCTCCTCGATCTGAAATTTTCTTCCTGGGGATTTCATCCCTAGAAGCTTCTCTCTCGGCTCTTTCAAAAGAAGTTTGAACAGTAATTTAAAACTTTTATAAAAGACTAGCAGCAAATCGGATATATAATTATACCCGCCGCGAAAAATTAAAATAATTTTAGGGTGCTTAAGTATCCTTGCAAACATATAATCTTCTATAAACTAACATTTTATATATGATTATACCAAGGTTAAAATACATAGAAAAATTCGAGCTTTACTCCAGTTATAAAATAGAGACCAAGTAAATATCGTCCGGTCCGGTCTCCTTTGAATTTTCTGAGTATTTGAAAGCCCTAACAAACACATATTTTCACAGTCATCATTTATTTTTCCCATATTTTTAGTGTCCATACATTGCTTAAAATTTACCTTGAAACTATAACGCTTACGAGAAAATTTCTAAACAAATAAAATAAATGGTAAATCTAAAACAAGAATTACATGTTAGATAATGCTAAGCAGGAAACAAAAAGAATTAGGAAATAATATGCAGAATTAACACAACGTTACTCATTTTGGGTAAATCATATTATCTTTCCGATTATTGTAGAAAACTTCCCACTTTATCCCCACCCCCCCCAAGAAAACTCCCACTTTATCCCCCCCCCCCAAAAAAAAGTCCATACTGTGCCATTTGTGAAAGTCTGGGATACATAGTAATGATCGTTAGATTATTATGTCAACCATACTTCAGAACCACAGTATCTTAAAGAAAGGAGGGCTAATGAACAAAGGAATGTCAAAATTGTGCCTCAGTTTAGTCATAGAAAAGTTCAACTAATTAACGATTCCAGCAATTTTTACAAAGAGCAGTTCTTTTCACTATCCAGTCCTGACTTAAGATACAAAAAAGGTTCTTCCTGAATGAAAGAAAGAAACAAAGTATATATTTGACAGTCATAAATATAAATTTTTTTAGTAATCCGAAATTTTATCGTTCCAAACTTTGCTATATTAACCCTTATACATTAAAAGAGTTAGGTAAAAAAAATGAAAAAAGGAGGGAGGGTTGCCTAATAAACAAGTTAAAAACTAAGACACTTCAAACATACTTGCATATAAAAAACGATAAAAATTTTCAATTTAAAATGAAAATATAACAATAAAAAAACGAACACTAAGAATTAAATCTGACGTTCAGTCTCTGTCCAGGGCAGTCAAATAAAAATAAATCTATATTTTGGAGTTTCTTCTTGGCTTTTGTTGCCGCCGCTTGTGTGCTGTAAACAGCTATGTATATTACACCATTATCCTGAAAAAGGGAGAAAAACAAATTAATTCAGGGGAGAAAAAAGAACTAATTTTGCAGCATTTTCAATTGAACTTATAATCTGACTCTCATAAATATTATGAAATACAAGGTTTTCCTCTGATTGACATCTTCTTAATAACTTAATAACTAACTAATTATTAGATCTCAAAACCGACCAGCGAAAGATCGTATGGTAAAAATCTCATACTGATGATCATGAAACTTTTTTTTATATACCGTACACCAAATTTGACTCCATTTTCACGTTCATCTCGTTTTTTTACATTTGTATAATTATTCAGTTCAATAAAAAGGAACAATTACCGGAACTTAATTTTTGTTAGGAAAGTGAGAAAACTGACACGATACGCAAAAAAAGTTTTGTGTCGACCTAGAATGTGCAGGTTTAGATATGTTGTTCAGCTTTTTTCTCTCTACAATATGGTGTAAAAATCATTTCTGTTGCTTTTTTAATTAATCTTTGCCCGTTTTGAACTAAAAACATTGTTAATTAGATATATTAGTCACCCTCTCATTTGCAAATCCTGTGGACATAAGTGGCCATAAATATTTGAATTATATTTTGTCTCCAATTTCTTTCATATGGCTCACAAAAATAGTAGGGGGACAATTTAGCATTCAAGCTGTCTCATCACAAAAGATTAATAGGTTAATTCTCCTGAGTCATCCAGTATAGTTTCATTTTTTTCAAAATAGAAAGTAAACAAGCACTCTTCTATATTAAAAATGAACTACACAGTCAGAATTCACCTCCAAGATTATTACAGCGCTTCGATTTCCTTTTTTTTCTAGAATTTCAAGGTTTTTAAAACAAGGGCAAAAGTTTTGTATTTCTTTCTTATTTCACTAAATATCTCCTCCCCCTGCTAAACACCAAAAAACTTTAGACAAAAAGGTATGGAATAGCAGTAAGCAAAAAAGAGGTTAGAATATAACCTGACAAATAACAAAATATCACAGAAAAAGATGTAAATAGGTTATTAGTGATATGAATTCTTAATAGGCTATACATTACAAATAGTTTTATCCTGTCTATTAACTCATAAAAATAAGTAATTAGTTTTATTAAATAGATATAATAATAAAAAGTAATCGTTTTTTAATATACAACTTTGAGCGGTTTCAAAACCATATGCCAACACTTCTACAACCCCTAAGTGGTAAGGAGTTGGGGTATGGGTTTAGTGGTCGACTGAGGGTGCAGCTGCAAATCATGAAAACTGGATGACCTCTATTCCCTTTTGAATAAAAATGCTTAACATTTTTATAAAAATAAGCGCATCACATTTAAAAAAATACTGAATTATCTGATAAATAATCAAGTAGAAGGGACAGAACCACTATTGAAAACAAATGTCCAAACAGGAATTGAACGCTTAACATTCTGACTTGAAGCCTAACGCTCTACTAACTAAACCACAGATTGGTTAATCTAATTTAATCTATTGGGGTTTGTTGGACCATAAATATATTACTCGTTAAGGGGGCTTGGGGGGGGAGTATACGGGGGGTGTTCTTGTAAACCTTCGTTTACAGTTTTGGACAGTTAAGAGTTTTGGACAATGATTATTACAATGATACCGTTTTACACTTACAAGCTTTTCCACTTAAGAAGTGTCACCATAAGTGTTGTTTTAGTGACATGTTGCACTTACAAATGGTATTGTTTATCACTCTAGAAATTCATTTATTGAAATAAATGAAAGAAAGTCACAAAATCTTTGTAACTTTACACGGCTTATTTCTGAAAATGCTATAGTTTTCGAAAGTAACAAGGAAGATAGTAGGTTAAATTTCTGCATAAAAAATTTAGATTGTATGCATTCTCATGTAAAAGCATTCTAGACACATTCTAGACCATTCTATAATATAATGAAGAAAATTTATTGGCGATAAATTGGGTATACATCTGTAAAACTTAACCAAGCCTGGCAAAACATTTGCGATTTTAAGCAGTCTATCCTATTTTAAAAAACAGTCTAGACCAGGTGTTAACATATCAAAGAAATAAATTTATCATAGAAATAAAATTTAATATATTGAAGAAAACTTACTGGCGATAAATTTGGATATGCCCTGTAAAAATTTCTCAACCCAGGTGTAATCAGATTATTAATTAGCCAATGCATATGTTCTTCTTTAGCTCCTGGGGGAGCAATGATCATTAGCTCTAAGCTTGGTTCGTCATCTGAAAAAAAAAGTGAAATGCTAAATTAAACGGCAAAGGAAAGGAAAAAGAAGTTAAAGACACTAACAATAACGGCAATAATGAGCTTTAATTTTTTCTTGAGCAAAAGTAATTCAGTCAACTTTTAAAATTCAATCAATTGATATAGGAATCACCGGGCTGGTATTATTTGGAATTTCCTGGTAATATTTGAAAAAAAAAATTATTTATCAGCATATTAAAAAAAAGACTCTTATTTTAACTAACGAGCCCTTCTGCTATTGTGGAAGTGACTGGTAACATTAAACCCCAAAATGAGCAGAATTTATTCCGTTTTTCATCCACGCCTCCGCTTCATGCTCACAGAAACTTCCGACAATAGGCATTAGATCAAGAATCGACACTTCTAGTATTTTATAGGTCGAAAGTGATTGGAATCAGCGTCTCCTAGATGTCTATTTTTTTAATTTATTTTTTGTTTAAACTGCCAGCCAGAGATTTTCTGACATGAAAAAATGATCTATTAGATGAGTCAAGAGTTGGAAAAAATCCACAAATTACCAAAATTTTTTCTCAGGGTTGGAATAACTTTTAACACGTAAGAAATTATACAAGATAACTCCAAACAAGCAGCGTTAAAGGTATGGAATAAGTAAAAGCGAGGGTCGCAGTGTGAAACTTATTCGATTTCCTTTGAAGAAAAGAGGCTTGTGCAGAGGCATGAAAATCATTCTATCAGCATAAATTCTAGAACAGCAGGATACATACTATTGACGATAACTTGACAACAAAGATCAGCACTTGTCCATGCTTGATTGCACCTCTGTAAAGGGCCCTTGTGTCCATAATCAAAATGGTTTTGATCAGCGGATATGAATGTCCTTTTACCTTTAAAAGATTTGAGTGAAAAACGATTAAACATTGCCACTCATATTAAATCGTTAGCCGCTACTTATCAAACAGTTCGTGGTACGAACTGCAAGTAAGGAGCGACCCGGCTCAATAGTAACCGAAACTCCAAGAAACAGAATTTTGATGCCAGTAGATACCAGTTTGATGCTAGTAGATACAAAAGAATCGGATTTTTAAGTGAATTTCAAATATATAATTTTCATCAAATTTAGTCTAACCCATCAAAAGTTACAAACCTGAAAAAATTTGCCTTATTTTAGAAAAAAGGAAAAACCACCCCTTAAAAATGATTGAATCTCAATGAAAATCAAACCATCAGATTCAGTTTAACAGAAAACCCTACTGTAGATGTTTCAAGCTCCTATCTGCAAAAATGTGGAATTTTGTATTTTTTGCCAGAAGAGAGATCACGCACGGGTGCGTGTTGATTTGTTTTTTTTTCCCAGGGATCATTGCATCAATTCAGTAGTCCTAGAATATCTTGAGAGAGCTCATTTGACTGGAAATTAAAAGTTCTGGTGACCTTTTTAATTGACCGAAAAAACTGGAGGGCAACTTGGCCCCCTCCCAAGCTCATTTTTTCCCAAAGTCACCGAATCATAATTTTGAGACAGCCATTTTATTCAACATAGTCACAAATCAGTTAAATATGTCTTTGGGGATGACTTCATTCACCATAGTTGCCGGGGGAAGGGCTGCAGGTTATGAACTTTGTCAATTGTTTTCATCTAGTGTTGGTTATTGGGAAGTGTAGAGACGTTTACTGCAGGGATTTTTTCTTGGTGGGTTCGGGGGGCATGGGGGTTGGATTAGGGAGTTAAGTGGGAGGACCTTGCCATGGAGGATGTTTCCTTAGGATAAGGGACATTTTTAGAAGGGGGCGTCGGATTTCCCAGCATTAACTAAAAAACAATCAGAAATTAAATTAAAAAAAACAAGTTTTTTCAACTAAAAGTAAGAAGCAACATTAAAACTTAAGACGAACAAAAATTATTACGTATATGAGGGAGTCCGCACCCTAGTCAATACCTCGCTCTTTACGCTAATGTTTTTTTAGTACTTTTAGAAAAAGCTATCTATTTTAATTAAACGGCCTTTGTAATTCAAACAAAATTCAAACTTTAGCGTAAAGAGCAAGGTATTGACTAGGCGGCGAACCCCTTCATACACTTAATAATTTCTGTTTGTTTTGAGTTTTAATGTTGCTCCTTACTTTCAGTTGAAAAAATTGTTTTTTTTTTAAATCACACGTTTTGTTTAGTTTTTAAACGTCGAAACTACACGACTGCAGCGCCAATGAGTTACGATTTTCATAATTTTGAGTAGGGCAATGTTCAACATTAAAACATAAGATTTTCTATTGAGGATTAAGTCAAAAATTTATGTGCTATTTTCTGGAAACAACAAAAAAGTGGAGTAAGCTTGAGGAAGCAGTTTTCTATCGGCAACAGTTATTTGGGTGAAAATACAAAAACACATCATGATTAAAGAGTAGCTGGGAACAAATCATTGTCAAAACATCGTAAGAATCATCTTTTTATTACCAAATGAAACCTTGATATCAAAAGAAGCCAATTTTAAAGCAAAAATTTGCAACAATGTTAATTCCGTGAGAAGGCTACTTATAGCACCAAAAATAAAAAATAATAACAAGTAAATAAAGACTCACCGAGCTGCAAAAGTGAAAATGTTTGTAACATTAAAGGATCCATTTATTGATAGTGTTACCTCAACAGACTACTTTGGAAGGATTTGGCTTTAAAACTGTAGACATGAAGCTAATTTTCTTTATAGATTTGGTAATTGGTTACTTTGGTAATTAGGTCACTGAATTTTATCTCCCTGCTTAATAGCAGGATGCTCATTATATATAAGGGAACATAAGGGAATCCGTACATAAGGGAATTAAGCAAGGGGCTATAACGTCTCCTACTTTGTATAATAACAGTGTTAATGATGCACAACAGGTTATCTCTCCGAGTTATATTTGCAAGCATATTGACTTGTCACTTCTGGGTTTTGCAGATGATCTTTAAAATCTGTCTCGGTTGCTTTCTTCATTAGAAAATCACCGTCTAGTCACATTACGTACCTTGGCCTCCCGATTGGTCGTAATCTTCGAGAGACCCAGTCTTTGCTTATTGAACACCTTTCTAAAAAAGTGCGCATTGTCTTGAAAAAAGTTATGCTGATATTGGTTTGCAGTTTAATGTAGAAAAGTCTGCTGTTTTGTTTTTTAATTGCCCTGAAGATAATGCTACAGTCAGGCTTGGTGGAATTACCGTAACACCGTCTAGTCACATTACGTACCTTGGCCTCCCGATTGGTCGTAATCTTCGAGAGACCCAGTCTTTGCTTATTGAACACCTTTCTAAAAAAGTGCGCATTGCCTATGCGGGTGTTGTCACTAGCCGTCGCAATTCAAGCCGTAAATATTTGGCTCGTCTTTATAATGCAGTAGCTTTGCCTCATGTCTTGTACCTGTCTCCTTTTTGGAAGCTCCTGAGTGCACGAAACAAGAAAGACATAAGGTCGGTATTTTTCAAGTATGCCCGATATCTTCTTCAAGTACCGCCTTTTGTTAGAAACCGCCATATTGCTGTGAAATATGGAATTGTTGAGCCTCTTAGTGCCGTGGAGGAGGTAATTCAGAATTACGTGAAAAAACTAGAGCTCCTGGATCACGAGTCCACCTTCTCAAATAGTTGTGTTATTATGTAGTTCTTTCTGTTTGTGTTTGTTTTTCTTGCCAGTTTTTGCTTTTTCTTTCTTTTCTAGATCGTACTCTTTCTCTTTTCGTGCTTTTTCTGTTTATTGTAAGACAGATTATTAATAAAATTCATTCATTCATTAATTATATACAATTTTGGTCTCTAGTTGTGTTTATACGATTTATTCATATTAAATCAGAGTTTCTTATAAATAATGGCAATAGGTAATTTTGTTTTGAAGGGTTTATAGGTTCAGAAATAAGAGTTCTATTTTATTTGTTGTAGCAGCTTTTATATGCTTTCCCGGATTTAAATTGCACACACACTCAGCCATATACAAATAAACATAATAAATAAGCGCATACTATTAAATAAAAGGATATATTTTCGATCCTTTAAGCCCTTTCAAATAAAATTTTCTATTGCCATTACACATCTAGGAGACGTTGATTTAAGGAACCTCAGTAGCAGCTCATCATTAAGCAAATCTCCAAAATTTTCGATGCGTTTTAAAAGTTTTTCTTTTACTTTGTTTTAGAACTTTCCTTTGCCTATATAGAAAACAAAATTGTCTATCGAGGTGATTTTCAAAAATTTTAAACGGGCGAGGAGATTTCCTGGTATCATCTGAAAAAAAAGATGAGAAATCCTTTTTTCAGTATATTAAAAAGATTCTTATTTTAACTAACGGGCTCTTCTGCTTCGGGAGTCACTCTTAAAGAGTTGTAACAAGTCAAACTTTAGGGGAAAGAACGAGGTATTGAGTATAGGGTACCCCCTTACGGTTTGAGGTGTTTGACCTCCTCCACGGAAAATATCTCCCTGGTAAATATATTCTCGTTGAAATTAAAATTTTCTCAAAATTTACTAAGTGGACAAATTACAAAACTTAAAAAGGAACTTAAACTTCTACAATGGGGTTTTATGACTGTTTTGTAGTTTAGGAGGGAGGAAGATACATCAAAGGGTGCACTTTAATGTCAAAACATCCCAGCTCGCATTGAGCCATCAGATAAATAAGGAATTAGGTCTAAGGGAGAGACGAGAAGGAGGAGGAAATTTTATGTATAATAACCAGGGTTGCAACCAGCATTTTTGTTAGAGTAGCGGGGAATAAAAGAAACTTTTAAAGCGCATCAAAAATACAAAATTTATATCTACTCCCTTATGATTTCTAGTAATATTTCTGATCTAAACTGCTATTGTGGAAGTGACGGGTAACATTAAACCCCAAATGAGCAGAATTTATTCCGTTTAGGAAGGGGACTGTCCCTTTTTCATCCACGCCTCATCTTCATGGTCACAGAAACTTCCGACGATGCTCATTAGATCAAGAATCGACACTTCCAGTACTTATTTTAATGGGTCGAAAGTGATTGGAGACCAACCACAAATCTTTTCCATAAGAACCTTATGTGTTAGCAATGAGCAACTAGCTTAACTTACAGCCCCTGCCCCAGGAGCTGCTGGTTGGGTTGTCAACCCCAAAGGCATGGTTATTTGACCTTTAAACTATTTTGAACAAGATATTTTTTTTAATTTTGATCAGATGCATTTGGGGGGAAAATGTCGGTTAAGAGGGAGAGGCTGATTGTCCTCTGATTACCTTTGATTTTTCAAAATTAACTTGAACTTTCAATTTCCAAATTAATGAGGCCCCTTCAACGTTTTTACGACCATCCCTTCTATAAAAACCTGAAATTTTAACAATTGGTAACTTGCAATAACATACAGATTGCTGATACAAGTGTATCAGCAATTTTCTTGGAATGGCTTAGCGTATCAAGATGAAACTTCTGGAGCATGTACCTGCTACTACTGCTATTAATACTGGTCATTTTGGGTTTGAATTATTATATGCAATTATTTATGCTAGTCTTTGGTTTAATATGGGTCTTTACTTTTCTTTGATTTTTTTTTTTCGAAAGGATCTTTTTAATTAATTTAAAGAAAGCGCAACAAAAAGCGACTTTTTGTTACCTAAATTCTCAAAGTTCCAATATTTTCAACACAGATTTTTATTACTCAACGTTCAGGAAAGGTCTTATTCTTCTGAGAAAACTTTTTTTTCTTTTCTTGTACTCTATTTACAACATTTTGTGTGTTTAATAATGGGTAATAAAATAATAATGATAATAATAATTTTGTTTTGGCTTCTCTTTCGCTTACATTTCCGGAGGAGGGAGGGCGCTGTAATTAATTCCTTCTTGGGCATCACCAATCCTAGGAACACCCCTCGTAATATGAAGCAAAAACTTGGCTTGCTAAAATTTGTAATAAAATAGGGTGCAAAACAGTTCATGTACCTCATAATCAACATAACTGAGCAACACTAGTTGGGGTCTTCCTACTAGTTGCGTCTTGGGTGGCGGTTGGTTAACCGCTAACTGTTATTAGGCAAGGAGATAATATTCAATGACCTAATTACCAAAGAAACCAATTACCGATTCTATTAAAAAAAAGTTGGCTTTATATTTCATATCTACAGTTTAGAAGTTTCTAGCTCCTATCAGCAAAAAAGGGGAAATTTTGTATTTTCTTTTGCCAGAAGAAAGATCACGGATGCTTGTTTATTTGTTTTTGGGAAGTATTTTTATATGGTATTTGCTATTGATAAGTATGCATACACTTTTCAGAGGGGGGGGGGCGTCCGAGTTTTATGCTAGAGGGATTTTCCATTGTGAGGGAAGTTTCCTGGGAGTTAATTTTTCAGGATAAATTTGCCAAAATTCTTCTTATGTCTTGCTTTCTCTTTGGTGACTCAATTTCACGCGTGAAGATGTTAAGGGTCATTGTTCTTCCGGTAATTGGGCTTCCAGTACCGGCCTACTGGGCCCTGGCACACGGCAAACTTCTATATAAGGATTCTAATTGTTCTATATATTATTCTCATTGCTATATAAATATAACTCACCATTCGCTTTTAAATTTCTTCCATGCAGAACTGTGCGCAAATGAGTTTTTAAACTTCTTTCCGTTTTAAAGACCATGTCACAAATATTGCAGCTGATCTTATGGATTGATTCGGTCTGACGATCTTCTGAAAGAGAAAAAACTAATTGAAAAAGCAAAACAATATTAGTTGAATGTAACATCGTAAGTGCCATCGTTGTTTTTTTTTGGACAAGGGCACTAGAGATACCCATTTTGTCCAACGTAGTTGAAAGATCTGGAGATTATGTCCTTGAGGATGACACCCCCCAATCTCTCACTGCAAGGGTTGTAGCACCCCTCCTCCCTGACATCTTTTTTTCCTGAAACGCATCCAATTCAAATTTTGATATGGCCATTTTGTTACCAATAGTCCAAGAGTCATGTAACAATGTCTTTAGGGTGAACACAATCCCCAAGAGCCCATGGGCAAGGGTTATAAGTTATGCCCCGGGGTATATAATGTTCTTATGGCACGGGTGGTCGTAAAAGCCTAGGATCAGATGAAGCTCATTTGATTGGAAGTCGGGGATTGTCAAAAGGGTGTAACACAGGAATAACTGAGTATATTAATTTAGAAAATTGTTCAATCCTTTTTGAAGTTTCTAAGAAAAATTTTTCTATAAAAAATCTTATATGCCCCCAGGGCATAACTGACAACCCTTGTCCTGAGGGGTTTGGGAGTTTGTCATCCTCAAAGACATATTTTCGAGAACTTTCAACTACGTTGAAGAAAATACCTATCACAAAATTTTAATTGGTTGTGTTTGGGGAAATGGTGGGCGTGAGAGGAGGATTAGTTGCTCTCCAATCACTTTAGACTATTAAAAAGGGTACTGGCCCTTTCAATTTCCAATCAAATGAACTTGTTTTTGAAGTTTCTACGACAACGCTTTCTATAAGAACCATATATACCCCAAGGGCATAACTTAAAACCCTTGCCCTGAGGGCTTAGAGGGGGATTATCATCCTCAAAGACCTAATTTCCAGAACTTTTAACTACGTTGAACAAAATAGATATCTCAAAATTTTGATTGCATATGTTTGGGGAAATGGTGGGTCTAAGGGGGGGGGGGTAGTTACCCTCCAATCACTTTCAACTATTAAAAAGGCCACTAGCCCTTTGAATTTCCAATCGAATGAGCCTTTTTGAATTTTCTACGAAAACACTTTCTATAAAAATCTTATATGCCCCAGGGTATAGCTTACAACCCTGGTCCTGAGGGGTTTGTCATCCTCAAGGACATAATTTCTAGAATTTTCATTTACATTGAACAAAATACCTATCTAAATATTTTGATTGGATGTGCATGGGGAAATGGTGGGCGTGAGAGGGGGGTTAAATGTTCTCCAATCACTTTCGACTATTAAAACGGGCACAAGCCCTTTCAATTTCCAGTCAAATGAGCTTTTGTTGGAGTTTCTAAGACAATGCTTTCTATAAAACCTTATATGCCCCCAGGGCATAACTTACAACCCTTGCCCTGAGGGCTCTGAGGGGGTTTTTATCCTCAAAGACCTAATTTACAAAACTTTCAACAACGTTAAACAAAATGAATATTTCAAAATTTTAATTGCATGTGTTTGAAAGAATGGTGGACGTGAGAGGGGAGTTAGTTGCCTTCCAATTACTTTCAACTATTAAAAAGGGGACTAGCCCTTTGAATTTCCAATCGAATGAGCCCCTTTTCAAGTTTTTATGACAGAGCTTTGTATAAAATCTTATATGCCCCCAGGGCATAACTTACAACTCTTGCCCTGAAGACTGTGGGGGGATTGTCTACCTCAAAGATATATTTTCTGGACCTTTCAACGGCGTTGAACAAAATGGCTATCTCAAAATTTTGACTGGATGTGTTTGGGGAAATGGTGAGCGTGGAAGGGGTGTTAGTTGCCCTCCAAGCGCTTTCGACTGTTAAAAAGGGCACTAGCCCTTTCAATTTCCAATCGAATGAGCCCTTTTTGAAGTTTCTACGACTTGCCGCAATGGTTTGAATCCTATCGGCAAAATTTTTTGGTAGTTTCGAAAAGGCTAAGAACTCAAGAAAACACTGATGCTGAGTTTTTACAATTGGAGGTGCTGGCTCACTACAGCCTGTAAGAATTTTCGTAAAAGTTTATGAATCCAGTACAAAAAAAAATATCTGCATTAGGACAATGTAAAAGACAAATTATATATTTCCTGTTTCAGGTTTGGTCAAGCAGCTGCAGGCAGTGATGCAGTCGTCGGGCAACCTACTGCTATAAGAAGCTCAGTGGAGCAGACGACAGCTTACGAAGATACCCAGATTGACAAAGACCCTTCTGTTAATGAATCTAAACTTCTAGTGTTTCATGAATTGCAACCATTATTCACTGATGATGTCTCTGAACTAGAGCCATTTGTGCCATTTGACATGCCATGCAGTACAGTGAGTGAAACTCTTGTAGCCAATGAACAGATCAATGATAGTGAAGATTTGAGGAATACCAGTAGTTATGAGGAAAACAGAGCCGATTATTGTACTGGTAGAGATCAGCTGCAAGAAAACAGTCAAGATACACGATAACAAAGAAATACGGAAGCAAGAATTGTTTCAGCAAATAGTAACGCAAATCATGAAATAAATGATACTGAACAATAAGGAAATATGAATACAGGGCACCCCAGAAAAAAAAGAAGCAGAAGTAAAGAGGCAAAAGAAGACACTGGGACCAGAAAATAAATCTGGGTTTTTGGAAAGAAGGCCATGCATCAAGAACCAAATTCCTGGTCGGCTGTGTCAGGCTGGAGTGCATACAAAGACGGACGGCAAAATCGGTTAAATGCTACCGAAAAAATGAAAGTAGATACTACTACCTTCCGATGAAAGATAACAACGTGTTAGTGAAGATGCAAGTTTGCAAAAAACTGTTCATGAATACTTTTGGGTTTAAATCGGATTCTTGCCTAACTGAATTGAGCAAGAAGATGAAAACTAGGCTAGTTGACGAGCACGTAATGGATTTCAGGGGTAGGCAGAGTCCTTACAACAAGCTACCACCAGAGGTAGTTGAGAATGTGATAAACCATATCATTTCTTTTGGACCCTCTACGCCACATTATCATCGCAAATATGCATCAAACATCAGATATCTGCCATCTTCTTTGACGGTTGATCTGATACATCAGGACTTTGTTACTAAGAATCCAGTACCAGTTGTGTTGCACGACACTTACAGCTGTCAGTTGAAAGAAATGGACATTTTGTTAAGGACGCCAGCATGCAATGTTTGCCCTGAATGTGAAAAGTACAATCTTATGAAAAATGATGATAGCAGCACAGAAAACAGCAGTGATGAAGGTTTTAATGGAGAATTTGAACCTTCAACTGCTGCTGCAAAAAAGACTCACGATCCTGATGTTTCCAGGCAAAACTGGCAAGAACACACAGAAAAGGCAGGGAAGGCTACACATGCCTACCAACGTGACGCAGCCGAATGTGGAGAAACTGGAATATGTGTATTCGCAGTTGACTTGCAAAAAGTGATTCTGTTACCCAAGATGCCGGGGAACAAAGAAGCAATATTTCTTAGGCATCTTGTTGACTTCAATGAAACATTCGCCCGTGTCGACGAGTATGATGCAGCGTCTGTAGGAAAAGATCGTTCTTCTTCCCAACAAAAATTTATAACCTTTTAATTTTATTATTTTTCATATTTCCGATTAAATTCCAGGGATAAGAAGGTTTTGTTTTCAAACCATGATTGACTGCTAGGGAATTCTTAAGTTTCAATCATTATTCCAGGCATGCATGCACATGCAAGGTTGGGAGGTACTTGCCTAAATGATCATTATTACAAAATAATAGTAGCATTAAGTCAAATACAAGTTAAATTTATTCGATGACCCCCCACCCCCAGTCCCCTGTGAGTATATAAAATTATCTATATTATATATAGAGGATACAGGTATACACAAAAGCTTAAAAAATAAATACTGTGTAATCCTGTAAATATATCCTGTATTTATAGGATCCTGGAAAAACAGGATCCAGATAATATTAATTTGTGTGCCAATAAACTTCTCCATAATTACGAGATTGAATTTTTGTACGAAGAAGTGGCTATTCAAGGATGATAAGAATGAAATTGAATCGTGACAGATTAAGTAAAGGATGGCCCCAACACAAATAATTCATCTAATATAAACAAAACTGGACAAGAGCTAGTTAAGTAGACCTTAAAACTTACTAGCGAAAGAACTAGTTTTTGATTTGTTGCTTGATGCTCCTACACCAGCTGTGACGGGGCTGCTTGTGCCAGATATTATCTTAGAGTCTTGAGATGAATCACCAGGTCTTGCTTGCTTAACGCTATAGTCTAGAACAGTATGAAAGATTGAATAGTTAATTCTTAAAATTAACTTAATACTTAATAACTTAATTCTTAATAGTTAATTCTTAAAATTTCCCTTTAGTTGGTGCTTTCAGGAAGAATGAAATAACCTTGAATCAAAACTCAAGTGAAATTAAATTAAAATCGAGTAAATTAGTTATATATGTAAGATTGCTCTTATTTTAGGAGTTTTATTTCAGGATAAGGAAACACTACCTTATGATGGCATAATCCTTTCGTTTTCTTTTTGAAAACAAAAACCTTACGTTATTTTATTTTTAGTTTCGTTTTTATATTTTAAAAGCGTTTCTGTGTTTTTCTTTTTTTATTTTTTGTTTAAGTTAAGTAATTTCTCTTGTCTCTATTTTTTTCCCGTTATTAAAAGCTTCCAGATTTGATGACGGAAAGGTAGTGTGGTGTATATACAGTTTTGTAGTATGTATAACTGTCTATATGTACTTTTGTTTGTTAGTGTTTCGCTAAACTAGATGTTTAGTGTTTCGCCAAACATTCTTCTATAACAATTTTTCGTTTTATTTACATTGAAATATAATATGTATATATATATATATTATATATATAAATATATAATATATATAATATATATATATATAATATATATAATACTACATAGATATATATATATATATATATATATAATATATAGATATATATATATATACATAATATATATATATATATATATATATATATATATATATATAATATATATATATATATATATATATATATATATATATATATAAATTAATATAATATAATTTAGGAATATTCCTTGCAAATAGATGCCACAACTTTCTGTTTCTCCTTGAATGGCATTCTCAAGCTCAAATACAAATAAGGATTTGAATCAGATTCTTTTGATCTTTCACATAATTTTTCATTGAGCTCGAGTATTTTGAGTGGCTTTGCCCCTTTTGCCTCTATGCAGTTGTCTTTGCACCATCTTATTTACCATTATGATGCATAAATTGTATACAACTCCAAGGATCACTTCCTTTTTTTTGAGAGCGACAGTGTTGTATCACTTTTAGAAAAGACGCTTTTTTCGAAAAAGATGTCAATTATTATTGGTAAAATAGTTTTCAGCTTTTGGAAATTATGAGAATAAAGTCAATATTTACTATAAGGGGCTTTAAGTTATTTTGTCGCTGATGTTAAGTAAAATAGTTTTCAGCTTTTGGAAATTATGAGAATAAAGTCAATATTTACTATAAGGGGCTTTAAGTCATTTTGTCACTGATGTTAAGTAAAAAAAAAGGAAAAATAAAGCATACCCTTTAAATAAAATATTAGGTTTATTCCTAAGGAATAAGCAGGAATCCTGTAAATTATATACAATCTGAAGCCTACTTACGATTATTTAGTTATCCGTTTGCCTGTGAGTCCACGGTACTTTTATGACCCCAAGGGACATGGTAGTCTGCCTGAGACTCTAGGCAGGCAAGCTTATTAGGCTTAGGTCACTTTTTCGCCTTTGAGTCTAAGCAAATTCAGTAAAACAAGTCCAGTCAACATTGTCTGTTATGAGTCAACCCAGAAATGTTAAACATCCCTAAAGTTCTATGACTATCTGCCTTAGTTCTGCCCCAAGATGGATGGATGGATGATACACTATCTATCAACAAGGGAAAATGACATCATTTAATACTTTCCTGAAAAAGGCTTATGCCAGCTGTCCCTCTCTACTCAGACTATCTGTCTTGGATTTTTCTCCAATTAGTCTTGGGTGGATTTTAGCAACTTTATTTTAATTCAAAAATCAACGGATCAAAAAAGAGCAAACATCAAATTTTGCAGTCTTTTGTATTCCTATTTACTGTTTTACCTTTTACGTCAACATCCTAATAATGATGTCCAATAGGATTTCTTCCATAAGTACCGAATGCTGGTAAGTGAGTGTCCAGAGCTGCGGAGGACCCTGCTTCTTCGACTATTTTAGAACCCGCAGCTGAAGAAAGCGTGGTATAGTTCGATGCTGAATCAAAACTTCCAGATGGGGTAGGTAACCCTGCAAAATAGGTATGTTACTGTGAGTTGCTGTATATTTCAAAGGGTAGATGAAACTGATAAAAAGGAAAATTTTCGATTCCCCCGAAAAATCAACAACTAATTCCATGTAGATCAATCCAGTATAATCATAAAGCTGAGTATAGGAACTTGAATAAAACCATCATTTTTGTTAGGGTGTATTATTTTGTGTATAATAGTTAACCATTATTTTGTGTATGTATTTTTGTCCCTCCTTACTTTCAGTGAAAAAAAAACTTGTTTTTTTTTAATTTAATTTCTGAACGTTTTTGAATTAATGCAAGTTTTGAATATTATCCCCCTAGATGAATAATTAAACCGAAATTTGCACATAAATTTTCCTTTTTTTTAACTAATAATAACTTTATAATAACCTAAGTTTGATTTTCTGTTCTGATTATTTAAGAATGACTCCTGAACTATAAAGGCTGTTTAATTAGAACAATAACCTCTTTTAAAGTTAAAAAAAAAACACTTTAGCGTAAAAGCGAGCTATTGAGGAGAGGCAACCTCCTCATATACATAAAATTTTCTCTTTGAAGTTTTAATGTTACTTCTTACTTTCAGTTGAAAAAGCTTGTTTTCTATTTAATTTCTGATAGTTTTTTTTAAATAATGCTGGAAAGTCCGGTGCCCCCTTCATGAAAAATGCCCTTCCCCATGAAAAATTCCTCCATGGAAGGATCCTCCCACGTAACCTTCTCCACTCGACCTCCCCCCACCTGAAAAAAAACCTGAAAACGTCTGTATACTTCCCAATAACCAATACTATATGTAAACAATGGACGAAGTTCACAACTTGCTTTCCTTTGCCGGGGACTATGGGGGGACTAAGCCATCCTCAAATACATAGTTACTAGATTTTTCGACTATACTGAACAAAGTGGCTATCTCAAAGTTTTGATCGGGTGACTTTGCAAAAACATGAGCGTTGGAGGGGGCCTAATTCCCCTCCAGTTTTTTGGTCACTTAAAAAGGATACTAGAACTTTTCATTTCCGTCTGAATGAGCCCTCTTGCGATATTCTAGGACCACTGGGTCGGTACGATCACCCCTGGGGAAAACAAAAAACAAACAAATAAACACGCATCCGTGATACTTCTTCAAAAAAAAAAAACCGACATTTTTGCTGATAGGAGCTTGAAACTTCTGCAGTAGTGTTCTCTGATACGCTGAATCTGACGGTTTGATTTTCATTAAGATTCTATGACTTTTAGGGGATATTTCCCCCTTTCTTGAGATTACAGCAAATATTCTGAGGCTCATCAGCATAAAAATACGATTCTTTTGATGTATCTATTGGTATCAAAATACCTGTTTTTTAGAATCTCGGTTACTATAGAGCCGGGTCGCTACTTTCTTACAGTTTATTGCCACGAACTGTTTGATTTGAACTCTCATTATCGTTGTACCAGAAAAATGTTGGTGGTATTAAAAAAAACCAAAAAAAAAAACGGTTACCAACTATCAAGTCCTAAATGAGTCTTCGTAGATGTATCAGACAACATGGAAGGAGATGGGCTCGAGAAAGCCTGTTTATCACAAAATTGACAACTGTGGGAAGAATCTTCAAGAGCTAAATATGCCGTAACAGATCTTGATCCTCAATTTTGAGCTAAGCATTTGCATTGTGAGACAAGTATAAGCCAGAGGTACTTAAATATTTCGGCTAGTTTTAACTTTACCGAGACAGATGTTGAGATTTGTGGGTAGAGCGAGCAGGACTCCAATGTCTAAGATAATTTTTCTTTGCTCGACGATACTCTTGTATTATTTTTATATTTTTAAAATGCGGGAGAGGGTCCTTAAGAAATTCTTGGGCAGACTAATCCCATTGGTTTTTTTCATTTCTGTATACTTGCAGACATCAGTTCACAAACATTGAACTCCCCCACCTACTTCAAGACATGGATAATAAATTCTGCTGAATTTAAACGTTTCTAACTTCTAGCGGACAGACCTTATTAACTTTTAGCGCATTAGAATCTTTGCAAGTTCGGAATGACACGTCCCAGGGGGAGGGGACGATATAGGGAGTTACATGTCACCCATCCCCTTCCCCCTGCCTTTTAATTGACACCACTGATTTTGCTCTAGAAATTTTAATAAACAGAGAGCTTGTGAAGTGGCTTCCTTCTTTGTCTAGTAAGAATATGAAAATATATCATAATTAATGTCTTCAGAAAAACTTCAAATTTACGGGCCAACTTACCTGACAATCAGTCGTTCTTGGAGGGGATGGTGCACTATATACATGAGCTGTCTGATGCTTAAATGGGTATATATCGTTTTTTGGATTATCCTTATAGTATTGTGATGCCGAAAATTGTGATTGCATAAAATTTTCATCTGTCAAATATGATATCTCCGGTAATACTGACAAGGACGAATTCTGATCATAATATGGCATTGTGTGCATATTGTCCAGATTATCATGTTGAAAATTTTAGGGATGACGTAATGATCGCATATCATCCTCCCCTTGGTTGGTATAAGAATTATCAGAAAATTGTGGTTTGTACTGTTCGTCCATAAGTATTGGGTCGAGATGTTGAGCTAGTGGGAGTTTAAAGTTTTCAAGTTGTCCTCCACTACTTACAACAAAAGAGCCTTCATAGTAATCACTTTCATCTTTACTCTCGTGCACCCTACCCCTTACATCACTATTGCTAAATCTTTCTATATATTTGTAGCGATAAAAGAATTTTATATTGTGGTAATGGGCAGATTCGCTACTGTGGTGATAGAAATTTCTCCTATAGCGCCACTTATAGCGCTGGAGATTGTGTCAACTAGGCTAGCGCCGCTCTCAATTAATGGGAGAAAATTGAATATGTAGACATACAAATGTGGCTTCTTCTTTCTTGAGCCATCTGGAGATCAGATTCCTTTGGGAGCATTTACCTTGGAGACTGGCGAACTAGTTACCTATTATCGGACTAGACGCAGACATATAAATGAAATAAACACAGATAAAAAGACAATAGATTTATTGAACTTACATGCTTAGTTGTACAGCAACGGGTCACTTCAATGACAATTATGGTGACCGAGATTATTTGCGGTACTAATCGTATCAGACCTGACTTAAGATTAAGATTAAAAAACACATTTACCCCACTCCCAAACGCAGTTCTTTCGTCCTGCGCTGTAGGGACTGCCTGCCATTGGCTTACGTGGCCCAAGGACGAAACCCTCGTCCAATAATACGTCTTAAATATTTTTGATGATTTAGGCGTTCACACGGTTCTTATCGTTTAAACTTCCTTAGAAATATTGTGCGTAGCACCTTTCTTATTGCTCATTGTCTTAGCGAAATCCAAAGACTACAGTTTCTTTTCTTTGCTGATTAAGGACTTTTTCATTTTTGAAACTAGATTTAGCTTAATTATAGGAGTCAGAATTATCTTTAGAAAGAAGGAACTTTATTTTGGTATTTCAAATACATCGTGTTTTACTCCCGGTACATATCACCCTTCCCATCAATTAATGACGTCCCGTCATTAGTAACTGCTCGCCTTTGGGCTTTTTTAAATGTTCGCCATTTATTAACTATTTTTTTTTATATAATTATTTTATATATATGTTATGGCTTAATCAGGAGTGCTAAAAATTTTCTCTATTACTTTTCTTATTTTATTCTACATCCCTATCTAAAATTCATCTACCGGACTAAGATTATTCATGGTTCTAGGCTAGCTACTATACTAAAGATTTTTTTTTTTCTATATCTAACTCTGATTACTTTTACATTTCCAATAAGGTTGGGACTATTCTACTTTTATATTAGTTTTTTTTTTTTGCTGTCTATATGACGTACTACATACTATCTACACAACGTTAAATGAATAACATAATAATATTACACCTAATTCTACTTGTGGTACATACATGAATGATTTATAACATACAATATTTGGTTCATCATTTTCACTGATGACATTAAAACACTTTCACTATTGGGATTTTTGAATTGTCAACGTTATTAGGAAGTAACACATGTAGCTTCACATCTATTCATCACCTTTCGTGTCCTTAGTGTACTACACCCTTCTGTTGTAAATTACTGTCCTTCACTCCTTTTGTCCTGGCAAAAATTTCGAAGCACTTACGTTATGGTTTCTTCATGGAACAGTTTGAGTCTAGTTGTCTTCACACGGTAAGTTTTCCCTAATAGTCAACTGGGAAATGACCGTTAAATATCGTTCTAATAGTCAACTGGGGAATGATTCTTCCCACTGCAGGTGTTGGTGTTTTTCTTCTCAGCATATCATTTTTTAGGACTTTAGAGGCACATAGAGAATGTATTCTCGCATAAAATTGTTCATTTGTGCCTTTTGAAACGGGTTGTCGTCATACTATAGTGACTCTCTTAATATATTGTCTTTAAATTCAACTTCGAATATCTTCAACTACCATTTAACTTCAAATATCGTTAAATATCGTTTATCTTGTACTGCTCGATGGTGTTCTCAGAGTTAAAGTTCAAATTGTCTTTAATTTCTGCTTCAAATATCTTCAAATGTCTTTAAGTGTCATTTAACTTCAAATATCGTTTATCGTGTGCTGATCGATGGAGTTCTCAGAATAAACTTCAAATTGTCTTTAATTTCGTCTTCGAATATCTTCAAATTTAAATATTATTTAACTTCAAATATCGTTAAATATTGTTATCTTGTTCTGATCGATGGGGTTCTCAGAATTAAACTTCAAGTTGTCTTTAATTTCAGCTTCAAATATCTTCAAATGTCTTTACATATCATTTAACTTCGAATATCGTTAAATATTGTTTATCTTGTTCTGATCGATGGGGTTCTCAGCATTTATGTGATTATATAGTTCGTTAAAGCACTTGATACTGAGGTTCAAATATAGTGTTACCGGCTACAGCGCAGGACGAAAAGCAGTCCCTACAGCGCAGGACGAAAGAACTGCGTTTGGGAGTGGGGTAAATGTGTTTTTTAATCTTAATCTTAAGTCAGGTCTGATACGATTAGTACGCAAATAATCTCGGTCACCATAATTGTCATTGAAGTGACCCGTTGCTGTACAACTAAGCATGTAAGTTCAATAAATCTATTGTCTTTTTATCTGTGTTTATTTCATTTATATGTCTGCGTCTAGTCCGATAATAGGTAACTAGTTCGCCAGTCTCCAAGGTAAATGCTCCCAAAGGAATCTGATCTCCAGATGGCTCAAGAAAGAAGAAGCCACATTTGTATGTCTACATATTCAATTTTCTCTCATTAATTGAGAGCGGCGCTAGCCTAGTTGACACAATCTCCAGCGCTATAAGTGGCACTATAGGAGAAATTTCTATCACCACAGTAGCGAATCTTCCCATTACCACAATATAAAATTCTATTATCGCTACAAATGGCGCGGTCGGGCAAAAAGATTTTCAAGCAAAAATAAATAATAAAATACTGGGTATTGCAGGTTATGTATATACTATGAGTATATGTGAGTATACGTTGCTTGATTTCACGATACCATGATTGACTAAAACTTGGTGCTCATTTGAGCATATTAAAGTATGTAATACCTTTGAAACAAATGATTTTGCGACAAGTCTGTAGTTGTAACTTGCACAAAAAGAGCAAGATGCTTAAACCAACAGATTCATTCGTTTTTTAGCGATTTGAAAAAAAAATATTTTTAATCTAAAAACTCTGCATTAAAAATGCCAAGAATTTAATTCCGTTGACGGATATAACTGAATATCAGCTATAAGGTGATTGGCAAGCTTTTGTCTCTCGTTGATAAATCGAAACCAAAGGAGAGCAAAAATATCATACCAAAGTTATCACAGATACCAAAATTTAAATAGCATACCAAAATTATCATACATATAAAAATTATTATATATACCAAAATC
>CM051264.1:1787500-1790558 GCA_027921565.1 Artemia sinica | reverse complement strand
ACCTGACAGCCATTAGAAGGTTGGGATGCAATTTCTATACTTGGAAATACCACTGGAAAGAATTGAATGGTACGTTTGATAAATACATATATGATTCCATATCAGAACTAGGGACAAGGGGAACACTAATAAATACCTTTTACTCTTTCAAATTGTAATACTTGTTTCACTAAAAAAAATGTATCCTTCAACTCTCATAGTCCCATATATAGGCCTAGGACATATGTTTATACAAGACAACAAAAACACTCAAACCACATAATCATTTCTTTACAACATACAACTTGTTTTTATTAATCATATTATCAAGTTCATTTTCATTGTTATCTATATTCATAAATCTGTTTAAATAATGTTTGATATGTACTATATCTGAAAGTCTTCTACAATCAGATATAGATCAAATGGTTTTGGCAGGTCAATAAACTTAGGTAAAAGATGTATATAATTCAATAGTTGATACAGGGATGTGTGAACACACTACTTGATTTGGTATTAGCCTATAGTTGGGGCTATTGAGAAGGAAAAATTTTTAAGACAGCAATTGTTCCTTTACAATATGAAACAAAAAAGTAGTTAAAATTTTGAAGGTGCTTCCACTATACTTTATCCCACCCCTCTAATATGTAAATTTATTGCCAAAATTGTATATTTCCCATCTGTTTTTCTGTTTCTTGACTTCATCAATATTTATTTTAATTTAAAGAAAACGAGGGTTTAAACAAGAGTGATGCATGGCAAAATGCATGGGAAATATATGAGTAGGGCTATATACTTGCAGATTAGGGGAAGGGGTAAATTATATGGAAGTGCCTTCAAAATAGCTTAACTACAATTTTTCTCCATACTTTTAAGTGAGAATTGTTTTCTTTATGTGTTTCTTATTCAGTAGCTCTGATTTAAGACTAATAGAACTTAATTTCTGTTTTTGGTAAATTTCTAGTTTAGTGGCTTTTTGCTGTCTTGGAAAATATTCGAGTCAGGTGAATGAATCTTTCAAGAATGCATCAAGATAATAATTAATAATCTCTTAGGAAAATATTTTGAAATACTTACCTCCACCTCCTTCTCTCTTTAGAAGGTACTGATATTTGATGACCTTAAACAATCCTTGTGAAACCTTGCAAATTAAATAATTATACATAGCACATTTTGATTGTAATTCAACTTTACTCCCTCCCCCCAACCCCAATGCGCCAAAATATAGGTTAGCGTAGCCCAAATTCTATATTTCCAGTATATTTTCTGTTCTTTGATTTTGTCATTATTAATTCAATTTTTGGGCAGATTGTTAAGACAAAAGTTAGCGTAAAAATGATCATGAAATATGTAAGGTAAAATTCTAGACAAGCTACTTTTTTGATATCTTGGAAGAGTTAGGTTAGGAAAACGAAACTTTCAGTGATGAATCCAGGGCCAAAAACATGCTCTGGGAAGGGAATTGCCATTCTACTATGTTAAACCCCTTCTGATTTCTAAGTCTTGGAATTTTGACAAAACAACATTCTATCTTAATTTTGAGTTTCTTTTTCTCTGGTTTAAGTTTGAAAATGCAATTCCTGTTACTAGAGTAGAATTTTAAGCCATATCAAGGGTTTTTTCCTAGATTTAGGAAATGTATTTCCTGATCTTTGAAACTTCCCAAATTTGGATTGAGCAAAGTTGTAAAGCTGAAAACTTTTTTTGTACTTTTTTTTTAAGCAGAATATCTATTCTACATGGTTTCACTTTTATAAAACAAAGTTTTTAGAAATCATCAAAGGTCAGTGCCCTCTATTGGGGAAAGGAGTAGAGATGGGTTGGCTACTTCAAATTATCTTTCAAGGACATACTTTAGTCTTTAAACCCATCCCAGAAAGCTTTATTTTTTTTAACCTAACCCCTTCCCAAGATAGCAACAAAATAGCTTGTCTAGAATTTTACTATATATAATTCAGACTATATTTTTGCATGGGTGCCCATAAGGGGGAACAAGGGGGGGGGGGGGGCACCTTCACCTTAGTACTCTTAGCATCATTAGTTACAGTAACTGTAGTTGTAGTACTAAAGTATACAGATAGTGCCTTCTGGCTAGTTCAAAATCCCCCACAATGTACTCTTAAAGATCTAACTTATTAATATAAGTTGTTCTTGAGATATTGCTTTGTCACGTTTTTGAAAGTCCACATGCTCATATATTGTTTTGATTTAGTTCGATGTCTACCCTAAATATTTCTTGTATTTGATTACTGCGGATGTTGTATTCTCTTTCGACTATTGCTCTGAGGGTTGTGGGGGGGGGGCATTCTCAAAGTCATAATTTCTGGACCTTTAAACTATGCTGAACAAAATCGTTATCTCTAAATTTTGATTGGATGTGTTTGGGGGAAGTGATAGACGTGGGGGAGGGGAAGCTGGTTGCCCTTCATAAGTTCTTTTTGAAGTTCCTGCGACATTTATTTCTATAAGAAGTACCCTGGTCTAAAAAAACAAACAATATATTGTGCCCACATTGCTCTTTACTTAGGCAGCACTATTGTGCTGCCTATGATATTTTGTCTTGAGATTTTAATTATACAGCACTGGAAGTGCCAATTAGACCAAGTAACCCCCCTATAATTTAGCCTATGGGCACCCATGTATATTTGCACATTAGGGGGGGGGGGGAGGTAAAGTATAATAAACTTGCAGTTAAAAAGTGTTAATTACAGCAGTCTAGAGAAGGACATGTAGAGAAGGAAACATGTTAAGAAAACAATTCATAATACGTTAGAATAATTGTAGATAACACATATTGCATGTATCTCAGCTATACTTTATCCCTAACTCCTTCCCTAATGTGCAAATATATAACCCAAATTAGATATTTCCAATGCATTCTGCCTCCCGTCAGTAACTTGTTTTTCTGGTATTCTTTTGTCATAGTTGATTAAATTTACTGTTACAATGGATGAATTTCAGCCATGTATTTGCAAATTAAGAGGGATGGCCTGGGGGGTATTGTATAGCAGGGCTACAAGCAAGATATCAGCAACAATTATTTCTGTATATTAATTATCAAGTATGAATTTTTTTCTTA
>CM051264.1:1502500-1782500 GCA_027921565.1 Artemia sinica | reverse complement strand
GCTGCATCTTCTAAATCCTCGGCAATTTTATCCATGGCCTCCACTTCACACCTCCTTAGTTCATATTTCAATGCTTTCTCCACTTTCTTTACATTTCTTTTGTTTTCATGTGATCTATCACTCAGATAATTCTTGTGCAAGTCCTTTCTCCTTTCTATTAAACTTAAAGCTTTTTCACTAATATTCTTAGCTACAGTTCTAGCTTTCTTCCCTAATACACCTTCAGCAACTTCACAAATTATTTTTCTAAAATTATTCCAACCATCTTCCACATTATCAAATTTTAAACTCTCAAGTTTAGTATTCAACTGTTCCTGGAAAGTTTCTCTCAAATTCTCATCCTGGAGTCTACTAACATCATAACTTCCCGGGAGGTAATTACCCTTCCGATATTTCAGCTTTAAATTAACCCTTGACACTACTAGATGGTGATCTTTACTTTTAACATCAATAACAGCACTCCTATATACCCTAGTATCTTGTATTGATCCTGCCAGTCTTCGATTTACTATAACATAATCAATAAGGTTTGCTGTCTTACCATCACGTGAATACCATGTTAGCTTATGAGCCATTTTATGACCAAACACCGTATTGGTTATAACTAGATTGTTATACCTACAAAATTGCAAAAGTCTGTATCCATTACTGTTTTCTTTTCCTACACCAAATTTACCTAAGCTGGGATACCATCTATCCTTATTTCTACCAACCTGGGCGTTAAAATCTCCCAGCAATAACATCATATTTCTACCTGGGACCTTGTCTATTTGCTCCTGTAACTGTAAGTAGAATTCATCTGAGTCACTAGTATCTCCATCAGTCGGTTCTACAGGGGCGTATACTACTATAACTGATACCTTGAACTTTTCTAGTCATAAAATGAGCAATTAGTATTCTATTATTAATACCTTCCCAGCCTAAACAAGACTTAGCCGCTTCCTTATTCATCATGAGCCCTACTCCCTGTCTATGTAACCCATCCTTCCTGCCTGAGTAAACAAATTCTATATCACCTAATTTCATGCTTCCTACCCCTGGGATATGAGTTTCTGAAACTCCTAATAGATCCAGTTCGAATCGTCTGAATTCGTCAGTCAAAATGTCGATACGATAGTCATTTTTTAATGTCGTAACATTCCAAGTTCCAATTTTCATGTTCTTTAAATCATTGAAATTTTTTTTCGCCTCAGGAAAAGCAATGATCCCGGATACCAGTGCAGGACGGGGATCACATATCTTCTCAAGTCTACACCGAAGTGCTTAAGCCGGCTTAGAACCGGACAGCAAGAAGTCCCTGGGACCTCCATGAATGGAGGCTTTGTGCAATCCTGGGCCCATCTTGGTCACAACATGGTTTTCAGCGCTTGGCGATGCTCTTCTATCAACAAGAGTCGAAATCCTGCACAGACAATCTCAAGCCTATTACCTCCGACTCATTATATATTCATGCCTACAAATATTATGCTACTACGGGGAGGCAACCCGTAATAGATAAATTAGCTAGGAAGAGGTTTTTCAGCCCAAAGACGCCCATCAAAACATACCAATCCCAGAAGAATTGTCCATTAGTCAGAATCCCGTGCGAATGCTGTGTCGTTTACTAGGCTATAATTTCCTCGAGGGGCGCCACTCCTCAAGTGGGAATAGAGTTGACCGCAAGGTCCCCAGTCTTGCTGGTGCCCCGAAAAGGTCGAGGCAGCCCTTTGCAGAGGCCGTTGTCCATAGATCTGGATCTTACGCCCTGCCACAGTTGTCCTCCTATAGAGGATCCTCCCGCGATGGTGTTCTGCATCACCATGCAATTTAACCCATTGCTGGGAGAAGGTTTGCAACTCATGGAACTTGTGGATAAACAAGTGGGCCCTTTTGAGTGAGTGTACATTTGAGGGGCCTTCTTCCTCCTCCGCCTGTATTTATGACCCCGGGCAAGGGTGCCCCAGATTCTATTATGGACCCCCAGGGACAAGGTCCCCCCTTGGTCCATGCCTCCTATGGAGGTACCCTACATATCTGTAGAGCGTTCCCCTATCGCCACCTGGGGACATGCTGAATGGCCTGGGGGAGGCCAGACAAACGGATCACTTTTGTTTTGCAAAGGCAATGACTCAGTGACATATTTAACCTACTACTTATAAATATACATAACTCACTGACTAGGCCTATATAAGTTATATACAGAAAATATATAACTCAGTGATATATTTAGCCTACTACTTAAAATATGTGTAACTCACTGACTAGGCCTATATAAGTTATATACAGAAATATATAACTCAGTGACACATTAAACCTACTACTTATAAATATCTAGCCTAATTTAATGATTCACTTCAACTAATATCTAATATCTTCAACTAATAAACTAATATCTAGCCTAATTTATTGATTTACTTCAACATTAGCTTGCAAAACTAATGTAAAACCTATATCTAGCCTAATTTAATGATTCACTTCAACTAATATCTAATATCTTCAACTAATAAACTAATATCTAGCCTAATTTATTGATTCACTTCAACATTAGCTTGCAAAAACTAATGTAAAACCTATATCTAGCCTAATTTATTGATTCACTTCAACATTAGCTTGCAAAACTAATGTAAAACTATATCTAGGCTAATTTATTGATTTCACTTCAACATTAGCTTGCAAAACTAAACTTGCAAAATCAAGTATTTATTTTGATTAATCGGTACTTTAACTATTCTTATGTTATGTCAAAACTAATGTAAAACTAAATAATTAGCATAGGCTTAATTATTCATAATTACTTAACGATCATTATAATTAGCTTAGTAAAATTACTATTATTAGTTAATTAATTAGTGATCTAAATTCAAAACATAATAATTAATCATTAATTATAACATTAGCTTGCAAAATTCTAATGTAAAACCTATATCTAGCCTAATTTAATGATTCACTTCAACTAATATCTAATATCTTCAAACTAATAAACTAATATCTAGCCTAATTTATTGATTTACTTCAACATTAGCTTGCAAAACTAATGTAAACCTATATCTAGCCTAATTTAATGATTCACTTCAACTAATATCTAATATCTTCAACTAATAAACTAATATCTAGCCTAATTTATTGATTCACTTCAACATTAGCTTGCAGAACTAATGTAAAACTAATATCTAGCCTAATTTATTGATTCACTTCAACATTAGCTTGCAAAACTAATGTAAAACTAATATCTAGGCTAATTTATTCATTTACTTCAACATTAGCTTGCAAAACTAATGTAAAACTAATATCTAGGCTAATTTATTCATTTACTTCAACATTAGCTTGCAAAACTAACGTAAAACCAATATCTAGCCTAATTTAATGATTCACTTCAACTAATATCTAATATCTTCAACTAATAAACTAATATCTAGCCTAATTTATTGATTTACTTCAACATTAGCTTGCAAAAAACTAATGTAAAACCAATATCTAGCCTAATTTAATGATTCACTTCAACTAATATCTAATATCTTCAACTAATAAACTAATATCTAGCCTAATTTATTGATTCACTTCAAACATTAGCTTGCAAAACTAATTGTAAAACCAATATCTAGCCTAATTTAATGATTCACTCAACTACTATATCTAATATCTTCAACTAATAAACTAATATCTAGCCTAATTTATTGATTGTGCTTCAACATTAGCTTGCAAAACTAATGTAAAACCTATATCTAGCCTAATTTAATGATTCACTTCAACTAATATCTAATATCTTCAACTAATAAACTAATATCTAGCCTAATTTATTGATTCACTTCAACATTAGCTTGCAAAACTAATGTAAAACCAATATCTAGCCTAATTTAATGATTCACTTCAACTAATATCTAATATCTTCAACTAATAAAAACTAATATCTAGCCTAATTTATTGATTTGCTTCAACATTAGCTTGCAAAACCTAATGTAAAACCTATATCTAGCCTAATTTAATGATTCACTTCAACTAATATCTAATATCTTCAACTAATAAACTAATATCTAGCCTAATTTATTGATTTGCTTCAACATTAGCTTGCAAAACTAATGTAAAACCTATATCTAGCCTAATTTAATGATTCCACTTCAACTAATATCTAATATCTTCAAACTAATAAACTAATATCTAGCCTAATTTATTTGATTTCACTTCAACATTAGCTTGCAAAACTAATGTAAAACCAATATCTAGATCCTAATTTAATGATTCACTTCAACTAATATCTAATATCTTCAACTAATAAACTAATATCTAGCCTAATTTATTGATTTGCTTCAACATTAGCTTGCAAAACTAATGTAAAACCTATATCTAGCCTAATTTAATGATTCACTTCAACTAATATCTAATATCTTCAACTAATAAACTAATATCTAGCCTAATTTATTGATTCACTTCAACATTAGCTTGCAGAACTAATGTAAAATGTAACCATGCAAAAAGAACTAATGTAACCATGACTCAACATCTGATAATAAGCGCTGCTCTTACTAGTCTATTTTCATTACAATGAGCTTCAACCAAAATCTAAGCATCCACGAAACGCCTTTCAATTAACACCCTTGAAAGTTATTGTTAAACTTCAATACCGTTTAGTAAATGCCTGCTTACCGGAATAAGATAAGAAAAAAGTTCCATAAAAAGATTAGTTTAAAATACTAAAATTTAGTCCATGTACCCTAGTTTTTTTTTTAATTAAATATTCCTGATTCTACAAAACCAAATGTTATATATATATATATATATATATATATATATATATATATATATATATATATATATATATATATATATATATATATATATAATATGATATATATATATATATAATATATATATATATATATATATATATATATATAGATATACTATATATAGATATATATATATATATATATATATAATATATATATATATATATATATATATATATATATCTATATATATAGTATATATATATATATATATATATTATATGTATATATATATATATATATATTATATATTATATATATATATAGATATATATACCTTTGCCGAAATATTTACTTTTGTTTTTTCGTTTATTAATTGGCTAAAAATTATTTTCATGCGGTTGTATCATTTTTTTTTTTCAATTTTTTCATGCATCTCTTTTCTATGAGGAAGAAGTTTCATCGCTGCAAAAAATTAGGATAGGGGGCAGAGAACGGGCAAGCAGGAGAAAGGAAAACAGAGACATTATTATAATAAAGGGATGGATGTAATTTAAAGAAAAATAAATTTTCCAGGTTTATTATTGATCCAGTAATGAAAATCGGTTTTGAAAATCAGAGGATTTGAACTGATACCCTTCAGGTTAAGATTAAAAAAAAAAAAAAAAAAAAAACACCAGTGGGATTTGAACTCAAACATTGTAATTATCAGTTAAGTGCCTTAACCACTATATTATTATGTCATTTAATAATAATAATACTATACAAGGTTCAAGTAATTAGGCAAAATATATTGCCAAAATAAAATGAACTGATACCCTTCAGGTTAAGATTAAAAAAAAAAAAAAAACACCAGGGGGATTTGAACTCAAACATTGTAATTATCAGTTAAGTGCCTTAACCATTATATTATTATGTCATTTAATAATAATAATACTATACAAGGTTCAAGCAATTAGGCAAAATATATTATCAAAATAAATTTAGCTCAAAATCCTCTTCTTAAAATTAGTATTATTTTGTTTCGATTATTTCTTTTTTAATGCTTGATCCACTCACACTGTTTTTCAATCTTACAATAGAAAACACTGCTATTGACAGCTCATCTCAGCACCAAGCCGCTTGAGGTCAATCCAGCAACACACACACCACCTCCTTCCTAATCTACTCAAAGCTTCCCTCTTTACACCCTCCCAAGGAGTTCCAATCTCTTTTAAATCCTTTCTTACAATCTCTTCCTAGCCCATTCAGGGACGACCTGCTGTTCCTTTCGCCCTAGATGGATGGCCAAAAGGACAATCTTCGGCAATCTGTCATCATCCATCCGCAGAACACGTCTTCCTGTTGAACCTTACTCTCATTATAAATATACCCCTGAAATGGAGTTTTAAGACATTTGTTAACAAGTAACACGAAACGGAGGGAAAAAAAAAAACTGAATATTTCGGGAACAGATCGATTCATATGCCAATGGTCATCCTATGCAGAGGGTACCCAAAGAAGAAAGGGAAAATAAATCAAGAGATCTATAGTTTTGAACATTGCATTAATTTAAACTTTATCCATTCCCTTTTCATATTTTTATTACGAAAATATCTCTCTTCCCATCCATAACCTAGAGCTATATATAAAACTAAGAGAAAATACCATATAAATATTTCTTATTTAATTTTATTTATTTCTTATTTTCTTTTTATTTCTTTATTATTTTTATTTCTTTTTATTTCTATTCTTTTATTACTTTCATTATGTCTTCATTTATATTATGTTCATTTATTTCTTATTTTATTTCTTTGAATTATAGATTGTCATTTTATTTCAGTATATCAGACGAAGGCTGAATTGTCATGCATTATTTTACAAATAAATAATTATGTTTTTTCTCCAACTCACAAATTGAATTAAATACTTTGAATGGACGATATCAGACATTATAAAAATTTTGAAATACAAAATGGAGAATGGTGTGCCTTCCAACCAGAAATTCTTATTGCAAATAAAAGTTGTTGTTACCTGAGAGCAGAGCATTGCTCCACAAAGGAGACACCTCGTTGGGGTTCTTGACTCGTCGCCATCTGAATTAGGGCAAGTAAATTGGGCAACTTCATTTATAAGCTCTGAATAATCATAGGGCAATTCGATTAGCGTTCTTCCACGAAGCGGATACTTAAGCGTGCACTCTGAAACAGGTCGTCTTACCAAGCATCTAGAAAAGTCCTTTCGTTCTTACTATAATTAATTAATTAATTGCAATATAATTATATAATTATAATATGTTACAATATTACTATAATATAATTAATTAGAAGTCAAATAAAATTAATTTTACTTATAACCTTCGGTTTTTTTCTAGTTACGTCTTTTTTTTTGGTTTTTTTTCTATTTTTGTAGTCAAACTCAGCAGACAGTATTATATGGCATGTAGTTAATAAAAAATCAAGCGAGCACTACTAAATATCTTAATAATTTTTCTTTTATTCTTTTTTTATATCGAAGTTCTTAAAATTTATATGTACAACTACTACTACTACTAACAACTCACCGCAGCACCAAGCCACTTGAAACCAATACAGCTACGCACACTCCTTCTCCATCCCAATCAATTTAAAGCTTCCCTTTTTACACTCGCCCACGAAGCTCCCATCTCCTTTAAATCCTTCTTAATGACGTCCTCCCACCCCAGACGAGGACGACCTGCTTTCCGCCTAGCCCCAGACGGTTGGCCGAAAAGAAAATCTTCGGCAATCTGTCATCCTTCATCCGCACAACGTGCCCCAGCCACCTCAACCTTTCTTTCATTATAGCCCTAGAGAGCGGTATTGAACCACATTTTTCGTATAGCCTATTGTTTGAAATACGGTCAGTCAGCCGGGTACCCAGAACAATCCTTAAGCAATTTCTCTGGAAAACATCTAGCAAATCTTCGTCCGCTTTTCTGACGCCCTTGCTTCAGAGCCATGTTTGACCACTGTCATCACTGTAGCTTCTAATATTCTAATCTTGGTTTGCAGATTTATCTTCCTATTCTTCCAAACTTTTTTTAACTGTGAAAAAACACCCCGAGCATTGGCTATTCTACTTTAACATCTTCACTGCTCCCACTATCTTTACTAATAATACTACCAAGGTAAGTGAAGCTGCCCCACCTGATCAATCTTTTCATTATCCAACGTCACCTTTACATCTTCACTTATTCCTAGCCTTAGTGACTTAGTCTTTTTAACATTAATTTTCAAACCTATTCTAGCACCCTGAACTCGCAAAACCTCTAAAACTTCATTCATTTTGCTCACACTTTCATCTAGGATGCTTAAATCATCAGCATAATCTAAGTCCAGGTGACTTTTTCCTCCCCATTTGATTCCGTGGTCTCCCATTGCCTTTCCTGTGCTCCTTAAGACAAAGTCCATCAAAATAATCCATACAATGGGGGATATCGATATTATTTTAATTATATAAAGTTTATTATTATTTTATTATATAAAGTTTATATCTATATTAAAAACACAAACGCGATTTGAGCCTAATATCTCGCACACGCTTTAATCCCAATCTTCAGATCGGTTTTATTCAGATCGGTTTTATTAATACTTTACACTTAAATTGAAAGTACTCACAAATACATTTAACAAAAAAATTCTGGGCCATAATACATAATAATTGGCCCTCTAGGTCAATCCTGTTGAGGAAAGATATAAAGTAATATGTGTCAAAATCAATAAAATTTAAGTAATATGTGCGACAAACTTTGTGCAACAGACTTCATTTTAAAATGAAGTTTGGTTATTCCTGAAATAAACCTCTCACTCCACCATCGCCACCTTTATCCTAATTGGCATTTTATATCAGAAGCAATTTTCATAAGATAATTAAAATACAAATCAATTACAGTGTACCGTCGCACCCAACACTAAAAGGCATGTGTCACATATTCATGTTTTACAGAGTGCGAAAAAATTTGTAACCAAGGATATAAACATAAAAAAAAAAAAAAAAAAAAAAAAAATTGTGTATCAAACAAATACTGTATTAATATTGCTCACTTCGGTATACAGTACATAGAATTGGGTTAGGTCACTCTGAGCTAGAGGTTTTTAAGCAGAGATTTACGAGGTTTAAATAAGTTTTAAGAGGTTTTGAAAGTTTTTTGGCCGTTCTCCACTACCACTATAAAGCAAATATGCACAATAAGAATAGAATTAGAGAACGTTCCTCACTCTCACTAAAACATTTTCGAAAGCGTTTTAAGATACGTTAATGTTTTTATTCGGAATAAAAAATATAATAATTAAGAGAACAGGAAAGTAGGCTACAATCATGAGTAGAGGATTTTCAAGTAGCCTCAGGTGTGAAGTATTATCACAAGTCAAGTAGCTGTTAGTTGCCTAGCTTTTGATGAAGCTCGCCGCTCCGCGCAGATTTCATACTTTAGATGACTTCGAAAGTCTGAGCATGAACTTAAGGCCTTTTCGGAACTTTTGGTCATTGCTTTACATTGTATCCTTCGGTTGCATAATTGTAGGCAAGAATTTTGAAAGCTTTTCTTTCTATTTTTGCTAGATAATACTGTAAACTTGAAAGGAAATTTTTAATACCTTTCTCTGCTCGGTATATCCATATAAATTTAATGTTAAATACACAGGTGGACGTATTTTTGACATATCTGGATATTATATAGCAAACGTTTATTTTTGAATTTAGTAATATTTTTTAGGCGTTTCTTCATTAATAAGGTTTAAAATGATTTCTACATGCAGCCAACTTGTATATTGTTATGCGACAAGAAAAATAATTGAAAACTGAAAAACTAATGTGTGACATACAGAGAAAAAATAAATTAAAAATGAATTATTTCAAGATAAGCAATTAATACGGATATTTAATGCTTTATTTAATACAGCTAACTTACCTTTGAGCATAAGAAAAGAACCATTCTTTTGTACAATTTCTTCAATAGATTCAAGTCCAATGTATCTCAAAAGTGATTGTATACTGTCCCCTCCATAGTCTTTCATCTCAGGGGGCGCAGCAACTTCGCAAAAGAAGTGTCCAAACAGTGCAACACACCGCAAGAAAGGTTTGCTAGAAAATAGCCAAAGATCATAGATCAAACTTAAATCCAATTGACAATATTCATAATTCATTCCAATACTTTTTCTATGGGAAGTGGATGGAGAGTTGTCACGACTCTTTTCTGCATTTACGCAATTATATCTTTTTTGCATCCAGCTATTTATGGATGATAGGTGATTGATTTATTTGAGAAGTAGCAGATATGTCACTAGTCTTGCCAATTGCAAAGTTACCAATTAATTACAGTAAGAAATAAGTTTGGTAAAAATTGTAATCTTTCTCTTCCCCTATCAACACTAAAAAATAGAATTAAGGAATGCTTAATGAAGATGTAATTTGTTAATATGTATGTGTGTGTGTACATATATGTATGTGTGTATTGGTATATATGTGTGTATGTGCTTATACACATACGTCTGTACGCCTCCTTTTTTATGGCGTGTTTGGGGAGGAGTTGGTCCCTTTTCCCCTGTTGATGAGTTGAATAAAGTTAGTAAATGTTTTGGATTTTTTTTTTTTTTTTGGTCGGTTGAGGAGTCTGGAAAGGTGAGTTACCTATTGTTTTGTATTTTATTTTTAAGGGTAGTTTGAAATAGAAAATTGAAGATTTTGATTTAAATCTCTATAAGTGGAATATTAGTAGAGATGCAACTAATTTAAATTTACGTGTTAAAATTTTTGTTCTCGACTCTGTCGAGTTTTCTCTCTGTCGGGAATTTAATATATTGTGTAAATATGGTATTAATAATAAAACCTTGAACTTGAACCTAGAACCAGCTATACGAATGGTTAGGACATGCAGAAAAAAGAAATCTCCCGATACCATATTACTTCACAAGAAGAGGAATAGCCAATAAATAAGGTATTTAAGAAAAGGTATTAATAACCAACAGAATGGTATCTTGTGGCGTCTGCCGAAGTCTGGCTATCCATAACTCATTTCAAATTTAAACACAGTTCAAACTTCATGGATTCGCTGTTTCATCAATAAAGAAGAGATATGCCATAAGGTCATATTAAGATAAGATCAGAAAACATGAACTCAAAAAAAACATTTTCTGGATAATTTTTAATTTATGCTCACTAAGGAGGGCAAATTAGCACTAACAAAGAATTCCTTAAAATTAATTAAAAATTAGCACGGAACATTCGTGGTGAACAGCCCATATTAAAAACTTATATATCTTAATCAAATTCTTTTAAAAACCTTTTTCAAGCGAAACCAAGGTGGAGCGGCCACAATTTTAAGATTTTGATAACATGTTAAATTTTTCATTTAATTATAATTTAGATTAACTTACTACTATTTAAATTTAATATTTATTATCACTATAAATTACTATCTATTATAATTTAAATTTATAATATAAGGTTTCACCTAAATTCCTTAAAACTTTACTAGAAACTGAAATTTTTTTTTCCATTTAAAGTTGTCATGAAAGCATGATGGTATGATCTTTGATTTGTCTTTCGGTTTGTTACTATTATCTTATCGTTGATGTTGGAAGATTTGGCTTACCTCCTCAAAGGCGAGAGAGAAAAAAGTCTTTGGAAGGCTAACAAGTTCGCTACATCTCCTGAGTCCTACTCCCCTTAAGTAATTCAAACTCTACAGGAATATTTACTTCTGTCGGGAGTAGTGCTTCACCCGCCCTAAAGTTGGCAATTTTCAAAGATTCCCAAACTTTCCCCTCCAAATCCTTTTCTTTTGATATCTTACCAGAGAATTAAAGCTTGTTCCTCCTCGAAACCTTTGTTAAATTAAGCTTCTTTAAAAAAAATATAACATTATTCTTTAAAATAAAGGTACCGCTTGAATTTATTTAACGGACAAATTCCCCTTTGAGTCTGCGGCAGCTGGAATTGTACACCGAGCTCCATACTGCTAAGCAGAGATCAATCCACTGCGCTGCCACGAGTCATAGCTTTTTTTTTATTAAATTTTCTGAGACTGGGTTAAACAAAGCATGTTTTGGAATGGTTTCGATTAATATACTTTTGGTTTCATGTGTCTTAATGTGTATCAATAAGGAACCTAATTTTAAGGATTATAGTCTTTTGTCTTGTAACTGCAGTCAATTCCAACTAAGCATTTTTTTTATTTTTTTTTTTAGGAAAACCTTGGAGCAGAGAAAGACATATTTAAACAATTAAATAAAAAAGGGCTAAATATTAAGGGACTGTTAATTAGTATTTAGGAAATCACTAAAAAAAGAATAAGAAAAAAACTGTTAAAATATTTAATGTTTTGAGAGTTAAGCCAACAAAACTGATAAAACTAGGACATGATTCAATTAAAAGCACCAAAACCTAGTAGCCACACAGCTCTTCATTCCAAATCTCGCCTATACCCAATAACGTAAATCCCTCCTGAAACTTCCTGCCACACAACTTTCAATCCGGTAACTCCCAACCACACAACTCTTTCTCAATCTGAATTATGAATGATTTCATATTTGTATCAATAGCCCAGTAATGTCAATTTACGAAAAAAATAGGCGGGGGTGAAAGGAATAAAAAATGTGCACTCTTTTGTGCGGACTGAAGAATAAATAGTTTTCTCCTTCCCCTCGACACAGAATTCGACCCCTCCACCTCCGCAGACAAAACGTGGTAAATTTACCATAGCACTTATAAAGAAAAAAACGTATACTCTCTCTATATGAGCACCCAAAAAACCTTCTTATTCTGATTTTAAGAGAACTCTGGAGAAACTGTTACCCGATGTTACCCGATACCCGATGTATGGCATCAAGTAATTAATATCAAGGGGCTGGGTGTTACATACGCTTACAGTTAAACAACGTAACATTTACAGTTTCAATTAAATTTATACGAATACGTCAAGCAAGCAATCAAGCACAAAATAAACAAAAATCCGAATAATTAAATAAGGCGCATTTTAAAATTGGAATGTTAAAAATAAATATTCTAACTCACTTCTACCCCACCCCCTTAGATTTATAAAGCAAAAAAGTCACATAAATTATTTCTGTTTTTCTACTAGGCTTACAATCAAGGGTAATCATGATCCAAAGTTGAACTAAAATCGGTAAATAAAATCTATCCAGATTGGGAAGTTGTTTAGTTGAATACGTGATAATATTTGCCATCAAAGCAGATTTCAAGGGCTATAAAATTCCGTTTTGCGACCCAAATTTCAATTTTTATCACTCTGGTCCTAACAAGATATAATACATACATACAGATCCAAGGCTTCTGGGACCCAGCGGTGCATTTTTTAGGTCTAAGATCATCAAAAATCAGAAAAGACTGAATATTTACTTTCATAGTAAAGGGCATGATGGCCCTCAGGGCCGATATTAGGATCAATCTAAAATAGTACAGTGTGTCTAAACAATTCATTAGCACAAGTTACAGGGGTTGAACACGCAAAGAACCTAATTGTTATTTAGCGAATTCCCAACGCTTTTTTTGAATGACTAACCATAATTGAAATTATGGGCCAAGAAATTTTTTGATATTTTTCTTTTTATTTCCAGGACTGTGTGCGAATAAATAACATTTAAATATGCGCAAATTTTTTTCTTTTGTCAAAAATCTTGACTAAGCCCCTTGAACTCGACTTGAATAAGCCCCTTATCTAACATTTCTGTTGGTGGAGAGTATGATGAAAAACTGAACAAACTAAGTGTTCAAAATACATTTTCAGCAGATGGCAAGCTAGAATCGCAAACCGAACAAGTTCAAAATATGTCTCATCATGAGATCTGACTAAGAAGTTCAAAAAGCTGGGAGAAGAATTTGCAGTCAGAGTGAGGGGGGGCACTCTAAAGCAGGCCGATATTACAGATTAGGAGGTAAGCTTACCGAAAACCTTAGTTACTTCCCAATTATTAGTATTTGGTATCGAGCACTTGTTCCGATTAGCAATAAGGTCCCTCAAGCCAGAAATTAACAGGGTCTCAGCCTTCAGCTGTCCATGGTATTAAATAGAGACAGTACTTACTTAATGATGAGGAGGGGGAAGTTGGCTCCAGGCCCGTGTAAATCCCTTCCCAAAATCTAAACATTTGTACTACTTTATATGTCAGTTCACATATTTTTCAAGTGATGCGACTTTTGCAGCTTTGCTATTCAAACTTGCCCTCCCCCCCAGTCCTCACACAATAAAGGATACAATCCTACAGGAGATGACTCACGATGTACGAAGACACGATGACTCAAACTCAAAAACTCAAAAGTCTAATTTTGAGTTAATAAGAAATTTGAGAAAACTCAAAATTCTAATCTTAACAAACTTGAATCCCAGATGTCTTGAATGAAAAAAAAAGTGGCGGAAGTAGGCTTTTCCAGAGTTCCTATTGGAGCTTTTTAATACCCTTCCCCTTATAGTACACGTTTAACGACTTGGCTACACAGAATATAATTGAAAGACAAGAGAAAGTACACCATTAAGACCCAATATAAATAAAGCACGTTTTTTCGAATGGAAATCAATTTATTGCTTTCAACAGATGTATGATACTATAGCCCCCTCAAAAGCCCTCTCCCCATCCGTTTCTATATAGTAGGCATAAATTGGCCTACCATTATATGATCAGTTTGAATTAAATCTTAAAAGAGGTTATATACTTACCAACATTTTTCAATCTCTTCGATAAATCTTGAAGCTGAGCATGCACATTCTTTACCTCTGACTTTTTCATATAGTTCCAGTAGAATACTTTGCCCTGGGGTGTAGGCATTTCCTCCTTCATCCTCCATCAGCTCATCAGATGTTGGCAACTCAACGACTAGCAATGACTGAATAACTTGCATAGCAAATACCAACCTCACTATATGCAAGTCCTAAATTAAATTGATGTATTAACTAAGGAAAAAACAGCAATGATCACAAATGAGGAAGCTCACTGCTTTTGTGTTGTTGAGCGGAGTAGTTAAGTATATTATTTTTATTTGTTTTTTTTATTTGTTTTCTTTATTCTCTCTCAATTTTTAATTTTTTTTTTTTTTTTTAAATTGTTATGGTTTAAATCCTTTTCCCTTTTTCAACGCTGAGGACGTGTTATTGTGTACAGGCGGAAAAATTCATTTTATTGTTCCCATTTTTCTTTTTCTTCCTACTGGCCATTATTTGAAGTAAAAAAAAAAAAAAAAAAAAAATCGATAATCATTAAAATATTAGACATGCCCTGCAACCCTATCTGAGCCATTCAGAGGGAAAAAACGTTACTTTTGTTTCATTTTTTAAGCCTAAAAATTTCATACTACTGAATTAATTAATTTATAACCCACATATACGGCTGTGGTAGCAACAATAAGAGGAAAAGACGTAAGAGGAAAATACATAATCAACGAGAAATTCGAATATGGCGATGGGATAAAGCAGAAATCTCTGTCAGACATCAATTATAGTTGATTTTTTGTCGAAATTCCATGATATTTTTTTTAATCTACTGTTTTCGCAACAATGTGCTATTTTTTCATGATACTGTGTAGTATTTTGTTCAGTGCCTTGTGATTTTTTATTCTTCCGTGCTCATTTTGATGTTTTTCGTAGTTTTGTGTGATATTTTGTTAATGTTTTTATGTTTTTTTTTTTCAAACTTTGTACAACGTCTCACACCATGCTGTATAGTGGGTGATAAATGCATATATAAAGGCGCACAATGCCGTATCTCTAACATTGAAATTATACACCATAAATACCTCAAAGTATGGGTACGCTTTTTTGAGATATGGATGTGAGTTAGAACCCTAAAATAACCAAAGTCTAAAAGGCAAGTTTTGTGAAAATACGTAGCATAAGATGACACCACCCACGTCACTTGTTCTTTACCTTAGATTGAAGAAGCATGGACATAATACGCTAACAAATTTATATCAAAGCAATGAAGTAATTAAGAATCATCTACATTGATCTACCTACATGATCTCGTTCTCTCTACAATTGAAGCCAAGAACGTCACCCAAATTTTCCCAGGAGGTGGGGGAAATCATCCCAAGGATGGGGGGGAGGTGAGTTTGATGATAGAAATGAAAACACTTAATTGTTCTAAAAAGTAGCAATATCTTCATTAGAAAGAACCTGACTATGTTTTAAATATATAGAAGGACAAAGGCGATAACCTCAAAGGGGCCTAGGTCACAAAGTAAATTTGATATTTATTACTGCCTTCTTTTTCCCGTAGAATGGTTTATGAGACATCAGCCATCAGCCCATCACTGGTGGCGCCCATCGTTGAAGCTGTTGATCTTAATCAATCTATGTAATTACTGTTCCAAACATTCTGCAGGAGAAGAAAGGTGTAACCATGCGACTAAGGAAATAACACAGAAAGTGCGATTTACTTGTTGCTTAATTGCCATTAGCTCATGACATTAGAGGCTGTTCAGCAATTTTTACATCATGCTGCCTTTCTATTTATAAATAAAAGGAAAATAACGAATACACAAACAACGGGTAAATCTTTTAATCAAGATACTGAATAAAATAAACTAAAATGGCCGATTATTTGATATTTATGTCGGAAAACCTTTTATCAACAGGGAAAAAAAAACTAGACAAACAGGTAAGATATGCCAAAGAGTAACGAGAAAAGATAGGAAATGCTAAATACAGAGAAGATATAGAAAAAAGCAATCGTGCCTGAAAAAAACTGCTTATTGTTTTTCAAACGTGAGCTTTTTGTTTCTTATTTTTTTCGCATATAGCACTTTTTATTTTCTTGTGTTTTTGAATGTTTTAACTGTTATTTTTTTTTCATAAAGTTTCTTAGACGTTAAGCGGGCATTTTTCTTTATTTTAATTTTTACTGTCTTAAAAGTTTCGCCCGTATATTTAATTACTTTCACTTTATTTATATATGCAAAGTTTTCGGGGAACTTTTCTTCTAAAAACACAACTACCAAAATTGTCAGTTATTGAACGTTGTTGATGTCGTTTACACCCTTCTGTCAGGCATCCTTTCCTAATATGATGTTTTAAGTTTGAAAACCTTGGAAGATTAGCTGCAACCTTTCTTAGAATTAAAAATAAATGAACTGAGTTAACTTTTAAGTTTATTTAACAGGACGGAACTTAAACATCAAGGTTCCTTTGGTTCTCAAAATTTAAAGGCCGCGAACCACGGTGATTTTCAATGAGAGTGGAAGTCCAAGTAAAGTCATAGCCAACTAAAATTACTAAGCTCAAACATGCTACTAACTGGATAGCCTATAAGCTATGCGTAAAAAACATCATGGTTGCCCACTTAGGGGCAATCTAGTAAAAAACGAACCCTAGCCCAATGTAATCGGAAATTTATAAACGCGTTTAAAAACAAAGTAAAGTGAGAATATCCATTTAAACCTAAATCAGGAATGGTAACTACTATTCAGGTGGGCAGCTTAACTTACCTTGGTAGTATTATTAGTAAAGATGGTGGGAGCAGTGAAGATGTTAAATATAGAATAGCCAAGGCTCAGGGTGTTTTTTCACAGTTAAAAAAAGTCTGGAAGAATAGGAAGATAAGTCTGCAAACCAAGATTAGAATATTAGAAGCTACAGTGATGACAGTGGTCAAATATGGCTCTGAAGCATGGACGCTCCGAAAAGCGGACGAAGATTTGCTAGATGTTTTCTAGAGAAATTGCTTAAGGATTGTTCTGGGTACCCGGCTGACTGACCGTATTTCAAACAATAGGCTATACAAAAAAATGTGGTTCAATACCGCTCTCTAGGGCTATAATGAAAGAAAGGTGAGGTGGCTAGGGCACGGTGTGCGATGAAGGATGACAGATTGCCGAAGATTGTTCTTTTTTGGCCAACCATCTAGGGCTAAACGGAAAGCAGGTCGTCCCCGTCTGGGTGGGAGGACGTCATAAAGAAAGATTTAAAGGAAATGGGAACTTCGTGGGCGGGTGTAAAAAGGGAGGCTTTGAATAGATTGGGGTGGAGGAGGAGCGTGCGTAGCTGTGTTGGCCTCAGGCGGCTTGGTGCTGCGGTGAGTTGTTAGTAGTAGTAGTAGTAACTACTATTTCGATCAATCTTAATGGTATAAGTTCGTTGCAAAAACAAATTTATGAGAATTACGAAAAATAGCCTGAATCCCCATAGAAGTGATATCGGGTCGAACTGAACACTTCACCATTGGAATTATTATGGCCGAAAACTCCATTTGTGAAGCAGTGGTTTCTCTCCTTTTTTTTTATTCTCCTCTCTCCTTTTTAGTTGTTTATTTTAATATGTAAGGACATAGGGACATATATCTACGTGGAATTGTAAAGGACATGTGGTACTTCCTTGCATATATTTCATATTGATATTGGGGAATAAAAGTGTCTATCTGTGAGCCATTCTCTTCTTACTTTGATACGAGTGACTTCGTTTCTAAGTAGAGAAAATTTCCCAGTCTCGAAGAAGACAGCTAAAGATTACCCATGCTTTGAGATCCCCTTGGCCCAGGGCACATGCACTGTAAGCCTCGAGCCGATCGAAAAAAAGCCATTCTGTAAATATCAGGAAGTCCAGTAACTCCTTTCAGTTTGGGCAGATTGAAAATATTCCAAAACCAGTTACCTTTTTGTGGTGTGGGTTACCTTTTTGGTATATTTCGTGTTGATAGTGCGGAATAAAGGTGTGAGCCATTTTCTTCTTACTTTGATACGAGTGACTTCGTTTCTAAGTAGAGAAAATTTCCCAGCCTCGAAGTGGCTTCATACTGCAGGACTGTCACACATACAGTCTTTTGGAGCTCCATTTGTTCTATGAATGTAACTGCCAAATTCTTTTGAAACGGTGCTGATTTCACTGAGCACCTCCTGTCAACATTATCCCCCTATGTTGTGATAGTGTGTTTGCTTTTGACACTAATAGATATGAAAGTGAATGTAGTAAAACACTGCAACATTAGCTGTTTAATTCCTTCTTTTTGGCGGGTGTTTTAATCCGCGTCCAAACGATTCTATTCAAATAAACCAACCCTGTGAGAGCTCTCTATGATGCTCTGTTGTCACTGCGCAGTCGTGGAGATGGGAAACAGAAAAAAAAATTACATCTAATGCAGAAATTCGTGGTTAGAGCCACTTTCCTTGCTTTTCCAACTAGCTTATATTTCCAGATGTACAAATTATCTATACTACTGTTATGAGATTCTTCGTCATTTTGCTTACAAAACTGAAGTTTCCCATAAATTACTGATTTTATTTTGATATTGTTTTTGTTGATTATAAAAGGCACTTAATGTAGCAATATTCTTTAAAACCAGGGACCATACCTGGAACATCATACCCTCGGTCTGACAATCTTCCAGTTGAGATACTCCCGTTGGTATATTTTTGAATCGGTATAAGATGAAAAAAAAATCTGTCGTCCCTAAAATTAGTTTTGACTCGTAAGAAGTATTTATTAGATGGTTTTTGTAAAATCTTAATAAAATGGTTATTAAAAAAAATTCTGCATACAAAAACCAAAAGACAGACAAATTAGTGAGTCGTAAAAGTGTCACTTTGACGAAAACTTTTTAACAATGGATGCTTTGATATAGCTCCTGGTCTTTTACTGGCCAAAGTTTTTCTCCCGCCAAAGTTTCTTCTTGCGCTTCAGTGTCACTGGCAGTCAATACTTGTTCAAGTAAAAGTTTTTGCTCCGTTTTACATTTAAAATGTAAATCTGTCTCTTTCATTTCACTAATATGTGTAACGACCTTGTAGCTGTAGCCATGGTTACCCAAAAATCGTTGACGCTTCGAAGAATATCCTAATTCGACTGTGTCACGTGATACCAAAGTGTAAAAGAATGCATTGTAATCTTCAGCACTGGCACCTTTTTTTGGCTCTCAAAATTATTCCTAACCTTTGTGCCTCTTGACAAATAGAGCCGCCATGGGCAGATATCTGTATAAGGACATTTGCATCTGGCAAGTCAAAAGATGTGTCAGCAATTTTGCTGACGAAAATAGTATTTACTGCTGGGTGGCTCTTAAACGCTTCAAGAATTTCGAGTCGTTCAGCCTGTGAAGTAGAGCCACAGAGGAAGGGTTTTCCAAGAGTAGTGGCGTAGTATTTGAGTGCATACACGTTGTCTGAAAAAAACAATGATTTTGTCTTGCCTCTTCTCGTGGTATTTGATCAGAAATTCACATTTTTGGAACTTGTTTGGGTTCACAACAGACAGTAACAATCGCTGAGCAGGCTGGGCTGACAGATATTTCTTGTAGAATTCAGGCGCTATGTCACACAACACTTCGGCACACTGTACTTTAGCTATATCGCCGTCATGTTGTAGTTCAAGCCAATTGGCTTCAAACATTTTGGGACCAATAAGAAAATTCAGATCAGAAATTTTGTCATCTTCACGCAATAAAGTGGCTGTCAGTCCAAGTTTACAATGAGCCTGGACGAGTGTTAAGGCACGACGAAAATTTTTCGGCTGGAATTGTGTGAACTTCATCAAGAACCATTATGCCCACTCTTGGTCTTGAATCCACTGAATTGTCTGCTCTCCTTCCTACGCTCTTTTTTGTCCATACGTTATCATAGGATATGTGGTAATCACAATACTGGCGTTCGTTGGTTTTTCCTTAGCAACGGCCATAAATCGGCAGATTATATTGTCAGTGGCAGTGCTCCACATCTTAAACTGGGCCTTCCACTGCTCAACCGAAACACTTGAATTGCACAACACCAAAGCCTTCTTCCTGACTGTACATACGGCTGTAACTCCGACTAGACTTTTTTCCAGAACCACATGGTAAGATAATAAGACCGGAACGAGCACGTCCATTTCCGAACATTTTCCTCTAAGCCTTTTCTTGATATGGACGGAGAACTGCATTTGGTTTTAAACTAATGCAGATATTTGGATTCCGTGTATCTTTTTTAAAGTCATACTCAGCCAAGAGAGGATAATTCAACTTAAAGCACCTCTTCTGCAAGGATTCCAAATGACTTTGAACTATTTCAAACGAAATAGTTTCTTTGGATAAATATTCTTCGTCATCATCATCATTGTCGATTTTGGTGTAAAAATTCAAAAATATCTTCAGGAGTTTCTGTAGTAATTACCAACGGAAGGACTTCAGACCCAGTGGCGGTAATGACAGCATCATTAATTGGTCTTGCTGTGACAGCCTTTGATCTAAAAGTCACGGCTGACACCCTTTCCTGACTACTTCTAGTAACTTCATCTTTTGAGCCTCGAGCTGCACGGGTTTCTTGTATTTTGGGGTCTTTCAACAGCTTTTGAATGACGTCAACATACTGAGATTCCACAAAATAATGATTCTGCTAAAGCACTAATTTGACCTTGCCATCTCTTTTCATTATGGGTATTTACATATCCAATTTAAGTTTCACTCGTTTTAAGATTTATGTATTCATTTACATTAATATCTATCGCATGTTTGTTTGCATTGACTGTTTATTTAATCTCTGTTCGTTTTAAGTTTCATTTATACTTCAATAGCGAAATATTTTTTTTCGTTTTAAGCTTGGTTTTCATATTCAATTCAAGCATTACTCGCTTTAATATCTATTTATTCATTTATATTATTACTTGTTGCATGTTTTATGCTATGATTTTTTATTTAATTTCTGTTCGTTTTGGGTTTCATTTATTCTTTAACAGTAATTTCTGGTCGTTCTGAGTTTGAATTTTAACAGGTATTTGTATCTGCTGAGCTTAAGTTTAAAAATGACCTTTATTTTTCTTTGAGAAACTTATTTTTCGAAGTTTTTCTTTCTGATTAATAACAATAAAGGGAAGAAGAATCAAGAACATTGACTGGCTTACTTGAACACAGGGGATATACGAGAATTAATCACAAATAACAGTTTTGTTTAAAAATATCTCCAATCTTTTTTGTTTATACATCTAACTTTATTTCTGTTTCTTTTTCAGAAACATTAAAATAATCAACCCACCAGCCTATCCAAAAAAGAGGAAAAAGTCACAGTTCACACATCACAGTATCACAGTTCAATTTCCCTGTCTAACCCTTCCACTGTCAGAAACAACAAACAATCAGATCAACACGGTGAAAACAGAAAACAGAAACAGAAAAGAACAGACAAGAGAAAAGAATCAACTGTATCAAATGGCGAAGCATGTGATTTGTCTGTCTGGAATAAGGTCGGTTTCCTTTTCTGCCTATGTTTTCCTTCTTTCAGAAAAATTGAAAAAAATTAATCGCCTATCTTAATATAGGCTAAATAATCAGCTATATAATTAGCCAGTTTTAGCCTAACTAGCCTATCCAAAAAAGGGGAAAAGTTTCACCATCATAGTCAATATCTTCTGTCTAACCCTTCCACTTTCAAAAAAGACAGACGATCAGACCAATAAGGTAGCAAGGACAGAAAAGGGGCGAACTGCACCAATTGGTGAAGCACCTGATTTCTCTGCCAGGAATAAGGTCGGTGTTTTTTCTTTCTGACTATGTTTTCCTTCTTTTAGGATTATTGAAAAAAATTAATCCACCCGTCTGAATTAAGCAGATAATCACTTATTTACATAATTAGCCTATTTCAGGCTATCCAAAATGGGGAAACATATTCACCATCACAGTTAATATTCTTTGTCTAACTCTCCCACTGTCAGAAAAGACAGACAAACAGACCAATAAGGTGACAAGGATAGAAAAGGGATCAACTGCATCAATAGGTGAAGCACCTGACTTCTCTGCCTGGTATAAGGTCGGCTCCTCTTTCTGACTATATTTTACTTCTTTTAGGAATATTGAGCAAAATTAACCTGTCCACTTAATTTAGGTAGATAATTAATTAGCTAAATAAATAACCTACTTAAGCCTATCCAAAATCAGGAAAATATTCACCATCACAGTTAATATTCTTTGTCTAACTCTCCCACTGTCAGAAAAGACAGACGAACAGACCAATATGGTGACAAGGATAGAAAAGGGATCAACTGTATCAATTGGTGAGGCCTTTGACTTCTCTGCTTGGAACAGGGTTTCCAATGCACCATAAAACTGATCCTCTAACATCTATAAAAAATAAAAAATTAAAATTGTTGATGTACCAAGGACAGTGCAAATTGCAACTGATTGTTTGAACCGGTTAAGAGGAAACTTACACAACCAAAAACTTCTTGTAAAATAAGCAACTGGAGAGAATTCAACGTCTAAAGAAAAGGACTTCACAATTTCACATTTAATTATGCCGTAAAGAAAGATTCAATCAAAAAAATGGGGTTTTTAAAGGCCAAACGACAATACTGAAGAAACACAAAAAAAGCGAATATTTCGAGGGAACAACTGCCTCTCTTCTTCAGCACGAACAAACAACAAAACCAATGAAAAAAACAAATTTAAAGATAAATAAAATTCAATAAAAGCCAAAATTATAAGAATTAAAATCAAATACCAAACAACTATAAAGTGAGTCATTCGCTAATATCCACGGTGGCACAAAATCCAAAAAACTCTAAATTCCCATCGAAAAATACTAACGAATAGCAGAGAAATAAAATGAAAAATTCATTCACTCAAACAGACGATGCAGCAATTAAAGAAGTTGGAGAAGTTGGAGTCACCTGATTTCTTATTTTGACAATTACACTCCTTGCAGACACCCTTTGAGACCTAGTGGGTTGTTGACGTGTTGGATTATGTGATTGGGAAGGGTGTTCAAGGTTTGTGTGTGTTTCTTTAATATTTTCGTTTGGCCTTTAAAAACCCCATTTTGATTGATTTTTCTTTCTTTATGTTATGGCAGGGCAATGTGGTTTATGTGTGGCCAATGTGGCCACATATAACGATATTATCTTTATACAACTATGCAGTTTCTGGTAGTAGCCAATGTGGTTTAAGAAATTAGCTTTAAGACCTCAGGCCATAAAAACCGGAAATTTATGCAGTTTCTGGTAGTAGCAAGCACCAAATTATAAAAAAAAAGGCTGCAAAAAAAATTAGCAAATAACAAGATAAAAACATAGGGCATCAAACAGCTTAAACATATGCAACTGTTCTTTAAAGGTGTAGTTGTGGTAGTTATGTAGTTTTTCTTAGGTGTAGTCAATGTGGCAACAGTGACAAAAATCTGGTAGGCGACTGACCTAAAACTTTATAATTTTGAAATAATCTTTTGAGAAAAGTCTACTTGCAATTGAGCGTTGGCATGTGGCCAATTCAAACAATCAGATTTCGTTTTCACTGTCAGTGGTATTTTAAAAAATCTAAGCAGCTTACATTGGCAATAAAAAGAGAGAGAAGCCATACTAGCTACCAATAACATTGACACACGTGGATAGCTTCCCTTGGCCTTTTAGTATTTAGTGATGCCTTCCCTTGCCCAGTAGCCGTTTCAGTTAAGAAGGTGGTTGCAGTGCGGAAATAAAAGCAGAATGGCTAGGTTATTTTTTTTTACACAAATTAAGGGAAATAAGAAAAAACAAGAAGTCATGGCGATAACAGTTATCGGGCACTGACACGTGGGTCCTTCAAAATCTCAAAGAAGATATACCAGATATTTTGCAGGGGCAAAAATATCTGGCACAAACCCATTTTCTAGGGCTATAATCAAAGAAGGGTAAAGATGGCTAGGTTACGTTTTACAGCTGGACGATGATATATTATCATGTTGTGATGTGTTGCTAACAGTAGCAATATTCGAAGCAGAGAGGTCGGTTAAAACTTCGTACAGCAAAATAAATGAATGCTCTTAGTAATAAATATAGCCAAAAAATATTAGTAATCAAAGGAAAATAATTTTGCTAGTATTATTTTCATATACATTGTTTTTATTTTATACATTATTTTTATATAATATTTTTATATTATTATGATAGGATATTATTTTTATATATGTTGCTAACAATAGCAATATTCGAAGCAGAGAGGTCGATTTAATTTCATACACCAAAATATATGAATTTTCTTGGCAATAAATGCAGCCAAAAAATATTAGCCATCAAGGAAAATAATGTCAGTGTTATTTTTATAAGATATTATTTTTACTATTCATTTTATATATATTTTTGTTTATATATATATTTTTTTATGTATGTATTTTTTATATAAGACATTATTTTTACCTTTACTTGTAGCTGACATTCTTCTAAAGCACGGAGAAAACCATAGAGACATCTAGCAAACGAGGATGTTACGGCAATAAAAAATATTAGTCATCAAAGGAAAAGAAAATTGCTAGTATTATTTTTTTATTATTTCCTATATATTATTTTTATTTTACACATTATTTTTATATATTATTTTGCAGGATATTATTTTTACCTTTGCTTGTGGCTCATCTTCATTTAAAGCATGAGGAAAACACAAGAGACATCTAGCAAACGATGAGAGTGTGTCTTGCTGGCGAGAAGAAAGTTCAAACAACCCCTTTTGTTCACTCTCCAGATAATTCTGGGTTGACAAGAAAGTGTAAGCAGCAGCTTGGCATATTGCCATCGATAACCTCGGATGGTCAGCATTTATCGTCTCATCAAATCCAACCTAGAAATTAGACAGTTTAAGGCACAACCAAGGACAGGATCTAAATAAGAAAGAGATACCTACACAATATTTTTCGATATAGGCTACCATAGATAGCGTTATACCTGACCCATATAATAGTCACACTTGTGGATAAAATCAAAATTACGCACTAGTGATACCAATTTCAGGAGGGGGCTTTTCCTTCTCCCATATTTTGAAAATTACCTTTTTTAGGCTTTTTTATTAATAAAATCGAAAAAACCAAAATCCCCCCTCTGCCCATATTTTGAAAAGTACCCTTTTCGCATGCTCATAAAAAATCTTACCATGCCTTCATTCCCCTATACTCCAATAATTGGCACTCGTGTACTACAGTACCATATTAAAAGCCAAAAGCTGAATCAAATCCCCCCCCCCCTATATATCGAAATAAACTTTTTTTGCATCTTCATGAAAAACAAAAAAAATCCAAAAAAATCCTCCCCCCTCTCCCTTATATCTTCATGAATTGGCACCCTGCGCACCATGGTACCGAATTAAACTACAAGTAAAATTAATCTGTCAAACGATATAAAGCAATAGACAGTATTTGAAAACAAATTAGTGTCTATTTACGCTTGTCGGGCAATCTCTTCTGAGTCTTCATTGGAAATGTATCCTCCTTTTAATTACAAACCAACCTTGGAATGATTTACTGGTCTTTAAATATTATAACCACAAGGAAAACATTTTATCTTTGGATACTTGATTTTAAGAGCCTTAAAAAAGAGCAGCCTTAAAGAGCGGTCTTAAAATAGCCTCTTTTTTACGATTTATTCCAGTCGCTTATACCTCAGGGCCTATTATACTTACTGACGTCGTCCAACAAGATCTGCCAGCGGCAACTCTCCTATTCCAACAACACTAGTGTCAGTGGAAGACAAGCTTAAGAATGTGGGTCATTCTTGATGGTCTGCCAGAGATTATTTCTGACAGTGATTACCGAGAGGGGGTTTTCTCGGGCACAGCACCTTCAGCGTTTGATGTGCGAAACATCGGCCGCAACATAGATTACGACTCATGTCAAAGGATTCTAGGGACCGAGTTTCTCCACTCTTTAAGAGCAGGTTCAAAGGCGTACAGCAGGGTATATTGGATGGTTGTCTAAAAACTCATGTTAGTTTTTAGGCTGATCGCGTTCCTTCTCCAGAGGACTTCAATGAATGCGTCCTATATTTTTCCTTTTCCTACTAAACTATCGATCTCTACACCACATATATACCTGATATGCCCTAAATACTACAAGTTAAGTCGTTTTTATTCATCCTTCTTTCAAGGGCTGTATCTGTTAGAATTCCTCTTAGAGAAATAACCTGATAGGTTTTCAGAAAACGTCTTCAATAGACTGTTCCATGTGGAAGGACACATGACAGAAATACGTTTTTATGGCACCATTTCGTAACTTTAATAATTGTGAAAACATTTTGTTTCCTTATAACTTTGCAATATGATTAAACATACGTATAGCGTATTTTATAATATATAACAAAGCATATTGTTATATTGTTCCTTAAACCTTAGTGCGGTATTTTTAATCCATTTCTTTTCAAAAAGTGTAAATTCTACAATATTATCAAAAATGTTTTATTACGTTTTATCAGTGACGAAATTTGCAAAGGAGTAAGAATTTGCAAAAAAACAAGGAGTTTCCGCCCAAGCTTAAAGAGTTTCTTTTTCGCCAAAATATTTGGAAATTTTTTTGCCACTATCCCAAATATTTGCTATAAGAATACAATATAACTTTCTATCCATGAAAATAAATTTCTACCCCCCCCCCCCCCCCCCTATATAATCAAATTTGGAAAGATGGTCCGAATATTATTAATGCACACATTATGAATAAAGCTTAAAAAATGAAAGAGCGACTGTAAAAAAGAGAGAGGGGGGAGGGAAAAGGAGAAAAATTGAAAAAGAGAGAGGAAAACAGAATACTTACTGTGAGAACACACTGAAAGAAAATATTAATCATTTCATCCGCTCCTTGTTCAACAAGTACTCTTGATACTTGACCAGACAACTTGGGATATTCACACAATACATCAGCCCTCCCAATCATAATAATGCCTGAAAGGAAAGTACCTTGATTAGTCTCATTAAAGCTTGAAGCAATATCGGATAATTGTAATTAAATATCATTTAACAAAATTTGCTATATTGACAAACAGCACAGCAAAAAACTGACCAAGATTTATTTCGCGGAGTTTGGTTTCCTCCAAAAAAAGAATTTCGCAAGGATAAATACAAGCTTTATATGATTGCTTGAGTATATCTAAAAAGAAGGTATTCATAAAGTCTAAAATACTGATTAAATTTAACAGAAACTTGTAAAAGAGGCAAGCATAATAAAATAATTAATTTTAGCACATAAACAACAATGCATTATATTAAACCGACGATTTTTGTGGTGTTTTTCAATAAAAAAAACTTCTGCCCCCCCCCCCCCCCCATCACAAATTGACGCCACTGTTCGTCACTACTAACAACTAGACACGATAGAATGTTTTTTTTTAGATTTAGTTTCACCATCCTTAAATATAAGAAGGTGAGCTTAAAGAAATTCCGAAAGGTATTTTCTGTTCTCAGGCCAGTGTTCTGATATCAGTATTGATATCAGTAGTAGGCCAGTGTTCAGTAGGAAGCGAACAAAAAAAAAACATCATAGTCAAAATGATGAAGTTGAATACCGGCCTATTATGACGCCGTTTTAATAAAAAAAAAAAAAAAATAAATAAAAAAACACTTATCGAGAAAAATTTTAAACGATCATAATTCCTTAAAGTAAACAAAGAGGAAGATTACTCTGGCTTTCCATCCTACAAACAATAAAGAAGATAGATAACGCAATGATGAAATTTTAAAGAAGTGAATTGCAGAAGAAAACTAAGTGAACATTTCGGCAAAATGGACAAACACCGTCCTCAGAAAAAAATAGCAAAGTAGAATAAAGATCATTATCTATAATCATCATTTAATTTTCCCGTTCTTATCTTAAGTTTCTTTATCTACTTTTTGACATATGAAACTAAGAGAGGAAAGAAAATATTAAATGAAAAATAAAATTAAAAAAGATGAGAAAACGAGGATTTTGTCAGTCAGTGGCAAAACATGAAAACGATGAGCAAGCAAATAATTCGACAAGGACCTCCGCCAAGCTGTATATAGAAAATTCAAGGCTAGGAGTATTTTTTTATAATCAAACATCCAAGAGAGGCAGCTTTCCTGAATCTTCCAGTTCCATTGTGAACTGGAGATTCGAATCAAAAGAGTTCAAATGTGTCAAAAAATCTCTTAGAGAGTCCTATCCATGTTCCCAAACAGAAAGGATATTATTAACGAAACCTAACCAGATAAAGTGTTTTAAGTGGAAACTATTGAAAGCAGATTGTTCTATGAAAGCCATGTAAAAATTTGCCCAATAAGGAGACAAAACAGTGCCCATGGATAGGCCCATGCTCTGAAGGAAAAAAATTTCTCGGAACTTAAAATACGAAGAAAACTTGTTGCAAGGACGAAAAAGCGTTATTACTGTGTCAATTTCCAAAGTTTGTAACCTGACCAAGCGGAATTTTCCTCTAATTTTCTTTGTAAGGCCTGCTCACATTTACGGACAAAGCATGAAGTGTACATAGAAACTGCATCAAAACTAGATAAGATATTTTTTTCTGTTATACTTTGATTTTTTAACTTCTCATTGTCGGGTAAACTTCGAAAGTTTAGATTCCCGTTGGTGTTTTTTTTTCTTTGTTGTTTAGCACTGAGGACGACTTGGCGGAGGTACTTGTCGAAATATTTGCTTGTTCTTCGTTTTCATGTTTTGCCACTGGCTGACAAAATCCTCGTTTTCTCACCTTTTTTTTTTTATTTTTCATTTATATTTTCTTTCCTCTCTTAGTTTCATATGTCATGCATAGCCAGTGTGGTCTTAAAATGTATCTACTTTTTGTTACACTGAGGACGGCTAATAGACATATAGCCTAAATATTCAATTAGCTTTCTCTACAATTCTTTGTCTTAAAATTTCCACATTACGCTATCCTCTTTATTCCTTGTTGCTGAGCCGATTCCTTGATGTCATTTTAGCCAGCATCTTTACTGTTGGACATTTCTTTATATCTAAATGTATTAATTTTGCATTAATATTTGCTAATCTGAAACAAAAATCAAGAACAACAATGTTATTGTTGTTTTTTTCTTTTTGCTAGGTGTCTTCTTGTATTTTAGCGTGCTCATATTAATCTCATATTAACCATATTAACCTCATATAACCACATGAACCTCATATTAACCATATTAATCTCATACTAACCTCAAGCATCAATGCACATCAAACTAACAACAAGGAAGACAGAGGTAGAACTCGATATTCTGCCATATGTTCTACCACAATAAACCTAATTTGAATAAAGATACATAGAATTAGATAGAATAAATCAAAATAGTTAAAATGAATAAACAGTGAAAATAAATAAAGTGGAATATAAATAGAATAAATAAACTCTTTAAAAATAAAGGAGCGGACTAACCTTTCTTAGCCGGCAGATAGTATCCCTGTCGAATTTCCGAATGTCCACGACATCATCATTTTCCTTTACTTGTTCTGGTTCTACCCAAACCTATAAAAGCAGAAGAGGAAAACAAAAAGGTTTGTTTTTGAAAACGAAAACAAAACGAAGAGGAAAACAAAAAGGTCGCCCGATAAAACAGAAAAAATATCTCGTGTAGAAGAATCATCGGATCGTATTTGTCTTGGAGTTGAAGAATTTGCTTTTTAGGTCGGCGATTTTTTCGGTATTTTTTTTCTGAAAATTTGCATACTACCATTTCCCAGTGTAAAAAAATGATCTAGATTGGTCACAACTTCACATAAATTCATTTTCCCCTCACAGCCTCCTTAATATTTTTCGTAAATCGTCTGCTGACTGAATTTAGAGACCCAATGAAGGTTGAAAGCCTTACAAACAAGTAAGAGTTTCAAAACACGATCTTTTTTAAACAAATCAGTTGATCTCAAGCTTTTACAGAAATAAATTTCCGTTTTATAACGGCAGAAAGAGTCTTGGATTCTTAAATGCTTCACATGAAATACTAGGTATTCCGGCAGAAAAATAACAATAAGAATGTGTATACCAAGGGACCGAGCTTCACTTGGTGATTATTGTTCGTTTCATAAGAATAATCGTAATAATATAACTGTTCGTTTTCCGGTGTGAAAAATAGGAAAAATTCGATAATGGCCTTGATTTATTTTGGAAAAACATTTTTCGTATGAATGACGTAACAAAGGCGCACGCGCCTCATACCCTAGGTTTTAATTTCTGCATCGAATAAAATAATTAAAGTTGTTTTGTGTCTTTCTTGTCATCGAGTGAAGTTCTGTCTCCTGGTACTCAAAAAAAAGTCGTACAAATATACTATTGATATTTTATTTTAAGATTAATATTCAAAGGAATCTTTTTTTTATTAATTGTTAGGAATATAATAATCAAGTTTTTTGCCATCATACTGCGATATACATAACCTGGACGGAAGCGTAAAATAACAGTATGTTCCTATCTGACTTTAACCCTTCACGAATCATGACACAACCAGCTACTTAATGATAATGGAATTTTTTTTATTATTATAATTTAACCTCTTGAAGAGTAAATTGCTGCCAAATGAAGCATAAACCTAGGTTATGACATCAGCCAATGTGGCTTCGGCAGCCAGGTTAGACGTCGCCCGATGAAAGAAAAACGTTTTCATCTCGAAGAACATCCGGCTCGTTTCTGTTTTGAATTGGAGTTGAAAAAATTCACTTCTTATGCCAGCAACGTTATGTTTAGAATTGTGAAGATCTTCCTGTTTCTATTCTAGTCAAATACACTATTCTTACTCCTTTTTTAGATCTTCAAACATTCTTTTTCTAAATTATTTTTCAGGAATACTAGAAAAATTCATATCAAATGACTGGCTTTTCCATCTCACTGCAACATATATTAAGTCGAGGAAACCGCAAAGCTTCCTACCTGACTTTAGCCCTCCACGAACTAGGCATAAAGCTCGTTCTGATTGGCCAAAGAAGGAGAAGCTTAAGCAAAAGCAACTGAAAAGAGCTTTGTCCCTAACTTTCTGGAACCGGCTCTCTCAGTGTTTTTATATCGAAAGATTCTTTCAACTCTTTCTAGCAAAGATTCAGCAAAGTTATAAAACCTAGCGATTCAGGTAAAGGACTGGTTGCATATGCAACCCTGATGTTCACCTCCCCCCCCCCTGAGATATTCTATGAAGCACGTCAGGCAAATCAATGAATGGTTTACCCTGATTTTCTATACGTTTGAAAGGAATGCGTTTAAAAAGTAGAACACATAGATACAAATTTACTGTATACCAAAAACTAATAAAACTAGTTTGACGAAACTAGTAACAAAAATCCTTGGAAGTCCACCAGCTGGCAATATTGTAATACCCTTTTTTATACCCTTATAATATTGTAATACTCTTTTTCCTCATTCTCCACTACTTCCAGCTAAAAACTCTGAAAAAATTTCGAGTTCCTAAGGACAAGCTGAAACTAATATTTCACACTTTCATCCGCCCTTTAGTTGAATATGCTTGTCCGGTTTGGCACTTTGCCCTTAGCCAGGACGAAATTGATAAAATAGAACGAGTTCAGAAGAGATCACTGCAAATCATTTATGGCGGTTCCCCTCTACCTTACTCCTTTTACCTCAAAGAATTTAAACTTGAATCCCTTTCTTCCCTCCGAGGAAAATTGTGCCAAAGATTTGGCTCCTCCCTCCTTCAACATCCCATCTACCGATCATTCCTTCCCCACCCTTTTGTCCCTATAAGATCTCATCCCCCCAGGGAAGTGGTTGAGAAGGTTCCGAAACTAACCCCAGTCCACTGTAACACCATGCGCTACAGTAAAAGTTTTGTGCCAAGCTTTGTGAAATATTACAATGATCTCTAGTGTTTTTATTGTTTAGTTTATTTTATCCTGACGAAGTTTTATCAGATAATTTTATTCTCAATCTCAAGTGTTTTTTATCCTTTAGTTTATTTATCCTGACGAAGTTTTATCAGACAACTTTATTTTGCTAATTATGACTAAGAGACATCATATTTGGGCTTTGCCCACGAGAGCTATGTCTTGTTTTTGAATTAAATGAATTTGAACTTCTACTCACCGGTACCTTCTACTCCTGCAACAAACCCAGTGGTTAACACCAGGAAGAAGAACATGGAGAGACTAAAAGAAGAAGAAGAAGGAGAAGTACCAATGACTCTTTACAAAACAGGTCTTCCACCAACTAGAGACCTTGTAAATATCTACTAACCTTTATATAGGAAATGTTCATTATAAAGTGGACTTTTCGGTAAGGTTTAGGTGAATATTCGTCAAGGTCGATTCTGAAAAAGCCACGGGACTGCACCTCTTATCGAGATTTATCCGGCACCCTTTATTCGGAAAATGACTTCTACAAAGCTTGTCTAAATCCGCTGGAGACACAATAATAGTTTTTTTTTTCGAACATAGAATAGTCACAAACAAAAAAAGGCATTTAATGCCTGTTGTATGATGATGGTCGTTGGCTACTAAGCCAATGGCAAGTTATCCGCGATGGATCTGGCACATTAAAGAGCTGACTTCGTTAGAGCTATGAAACTTTCAGAAAGTGATATTTAGCTAAGCTGAATTTTTGTTTGCATTCACGTTACCAAAGTTTATGTTTGAACACCTCAGGTATTCTAGGCGACGTAATTCATCAAGTCAATTTTGAAAACACCATGAAGTCACTCTTATCAAAATTTTCTTTAACACTTCATTCGGATAATGACCCCTACAGAGCTCGTCAAATTCCGTCGGAGATACGATAGTCATGCTATACATGGGTCAAATGTGATTTTCCCCAGGTTTAAAGTTAGGAACTGTAAATCTTCAGCTAAGAGTCTTGGGCCATGAAAAATCGACTAGCTATCTCAGAAAATGGATTATCTGACACTTTATTTGGTGAAAAAATGTTGTTTCACAGCAGAAAACGGCACCCTACTGTGACGCGATCTACCTCTAGCAAGGAGCTTCGAACAATGGTAATTTCAATTATGTAATTTTCATTTCAATTTCAGTTAGTTTTTTTAGAGGTTTCAGGCTTTTTTTCAAAATTTTAAGTCGAATCTAAATAATTTTTTTTTTTTTTCAAAACAATATTTCCCTTGATCAATTTCAATTTCAATTTTTTTTTTCAATTTTGTTTTCCCTTGATCAATAATCATTAGGGCGCATGAAGCGTACCCCCCAAAAATAGAACACACTATAGCATCTTCTTCTCTATGCATTTTACACGCTAGAGGAATGATGAATGTAAAACCTTCTCCCCTTACCGTTTCTTGTTTTCCACAAATTCATCCTCTTTTTACTGAACTGAATATATAATAAACCAAAAATAAGACTTACCAGGGATTTAGTGACCAGAGCTACGGCTTCATACCACTCCTCAAAGGATAAGTCTGCTTTTTCGTCAAGAGTTGTCTTCTTGATCGCAAAAGAATTCAAACCTGGAAGGACTGGCATTACAGTATTGCTCAAACACTGACAAAGTGGACAGAGGAATTCAGACTTGTCAATATCGTAACTTGATGAAGGCCGTGGTCTAGGTCTAAAAAAGAAAAGGTTTATGAAACATACAAAGCATCTAGAAAAAAACAAATTAGTAAATAATATATTTCTGCTAGTTTCTGTCCAGACATGAGCCGTTAAGGTTATCCAAAACTAAAAACACATAATTAACAATACTTATAGCCCTTCCCTACACCCCCCCCCCTCTCTATCTCTCTGAAACACCCACAAAATAAGAATAAACAATTGTGCTGCACTTAGAAAACAATCGGCAGCTTTTTCAGCCTCCCCCTCCCTCCAAAAAAAGAAAAATATCTTTCAAGCCTAGACCTATTTAAATTCCCCATCTCCGTCCCTAGGAAAATGTAAATTTATTATACCCTGATATCCGGCAATTCCAACTTTGTCAAAAAGGTAAATAAACAAGGACTTTAGGATAACAAACTCTTTAGAAAGCAAAGTGCTTTTTTTTTTTTTTTTTACAAATTATTTACTTGACGTAGGGAAGTGAGTGTCCTGGGCATTTTTATGTAAGGAAATATGTTGACAGGGACGGGAAAAAGGCTCGAATTCGATTGTTGGGTGCGTGCAGACGTATATCCAGCAACTAAATTCCCTTCTCCCAAGAGGTTTCTTATGTTCAAAAATGTGCCTAAATATTACAAGTTTACATAAAAGAAAATACAAAATCAAATAGAACAAAATAATTTGAAAACAAATCAAAATAAATCTCAATAAAATAAAAAACAGGTAAGTCAGAATTGGATAAAATAAGCTTTATGTATTAAATGAATACCTTTAGAACTAGTAGATTAAAAATTGAACTTAAACTAAGGGGCACAAAGGAATCATTTTTTTAAAATTTAGGCAATAAAGAAGAGACCTTTTCCTATATTCGTACTAGATTCAAAACCAGACAAAAGTAAGTGACCCTCCTCCTCTTAGGGGTGTAAAAATCGTTCCCTCCTCCTCTTAGGGGTGTAAAAATCGCTCCCTCCTTCTCTTACTACTACTACTAACAACTCACCGCACCACCAAGCCGCCTGAGGCCAATATAGCTACGCACGCTCCCTCCTCCACCCCAATCTATTCAAAGCCTCCCTTTTTACACCCGCCCACAAAATCGTTTCCTCCTCCTCTTTAGGAGTGTAAAAATCGTTTCCTCTTCCTTTAAGGGGTGTAAAAATCGTTTCATATTCCTCTTAGGGGTGTAAATATACGTTCCTGGGTGTACAATTTGAAGGGGATTTCACTTAAAATGTGACTGCAAAATTTTAAGTCACGCGAGAAGTGATTTCTTTGCATGTAAAGGGTAGCGCCATTTCCTAACGATTAGGTATGATGATAATAAATTAAAGCACTCTTGATGTGTTATTAGGCAGTATAATTTGTGATTGAAGATAATTAGAATTGAAGATAAATCTGTGAGATAAATTGCTAGGAAACTAGAAAAAACTAGTATTCTTTTCCAAAATGATAGCCATTTTCCACATATCAAAAACGCAAGCAAATTTGAGTTTGAATAAAATACGATTTTGTATGTCATAATTCAAAAAGGCCCAGGTATGAATATGGGACAGCCATGTTAATCATGTGATCTACATGCTGCCAGTTCATCAAGAGTAAACATGGTTCAAGAAATGACATTTTTCAATGAACAATTGAACTGCCTAGTTTAGTAATTTAATATTTACATTTTTGTGTTATTATGCTTTTCATTTGATATTACGATATATCCATTGTGGCGTATATGTATATCCCTGAATGGGGGGGGGGGGGGGGGTCATTAATCAAAGATGGTCAGAGAACAAATCACAAATGAAAAAATCTCTTGGTTTTATGTAAAGGGGCGTTTACTTTGTTATTAGGCAGTATAATCTGCATTTAAATCTCTTGGCTTTACGTAAAGGGGCGTTCACATGCGTGTCAAGCTAGAATCGCATGTCTAGACATGTGACGGGCCAGAAATCAATGTCGAGACAACTACTGTTCACAAGTAAAATATAGTGCTTAGCTAGACAAGTTACAGCTAAGCATCGAGTTCTAGACTCAAGAACTAAAAGTCTAGGATTTTCGACTACAGCCAATCAGAATGTGTCAAGTTCCATAATTTTCATCAGTTATGTTTGCATTTTTAAATTAAAATTTAATTTTTGTTTTCTCAATAATTGCTTTTTTCATTTTTGCCAAATATGTAACACCAAACATGATAGTGAAGCAGACTAAGGCAATTGTTAATTTCACAGTATTTCTTGTCGCTAAAATAAAGAAAAGTAGCTACAAACCTGTACCTTCTTCTCTCTCTAGCAATAAGTCCCTCAAGATAGGACTGCCAGCATGAAGCATGCATTGGATGACCACAGCTTGAAACAAAGGGGGCTACAAGAACATCTGGATCTATACAAAAAGGGCTATGTTCAAGGACCTTCCCCATTGAATCCATTGTTTTCTGTAAGCTTAGTTGTATTCTGACACATCACAGTTGATCTTTGAACGAACGTACCATATACAAAACCTTTCCCAGGCACATTGACTAGTTGTTCTTCTTGGCAGAGTATACAGGCAAGCCTGAAAACCAATTCAGGATAATTGAAAATAGCGAAAGGGCTTAAACGAACTAAGTACACAAATAATGGTGAAAAAGGGCATAATTAAGCATGAACATTCAATGGTTACATTTTAAAATGATGGTTAATGGTACTTGCAAATCGGGATCTTTTAAAATGTCAAAATAGCAAAAGGGCTTAAATGAGCAAAGTACATAAATAATGGTGAAAAAAGGACATGGTTACATTTTAAAATAATGGTTAGCGGTACACGCAAATCAGAATCTTTTAAAATGCCAAAACAGCAAAAGGGCTTAAATGAACAACGTACTCAAATAATGGTGAAAAAAGAACACAATTAAGCATGAACATTCAATGGTTACATTTTAAATAATGGTTAATAGTACACACAAATCAGGATTTATTTAAAATGCCAAAATAACAAAAGGGCTCAAATGAACAAAGTACACAAATAATGATGAAAAAGGGACACAATTAAGCATGAAAATTCAATGCTTACATTTGAACATAATGGTTAATGTTACACGCGAATCGGGATCTTTTTAAAATGTCAAAATAGCAAAAGGGCTTAAATAAACAAAGTACACAAATAATGCTGAAAAAAAGAACACAATTAAGCATGAAAATTGAACAGTTACAGTTTAAGATAATGGGTAATGGTATACGCAAATCAGGATCATTTTAAAATGCTAAAAGAGCAAAAGGGCTTAAATGAACAAAGTACACAAATAATGGTGAAAAAGGACACAATTAAGCATGACAATTCCATGGTTACATTTTAACATGATAGTTACGTTATGATCACACGCAAACAAGCCTTAAAATGAAATATGGATCTTCTGAAAATGTCAAAATAGCAAAAGGGCTTAAAGAACAAACTACGCAAGTAATAGTGAAAAAAGGTACATCATTTCGAATGAAAATTAAATGGACATAATTGAAGACAAGGCTACATCATAAGTGGTATGTAGTCCATTATTTAGACAAACGCTCACCCCCCCCCCCCCCCCCCTCCTGTAAATCTTGTTTTACAGCAAAGTTGAGCGGAATAATCCTATTGTTAGACTTTTTTAAAGACAACTTATAAGCTGAACATTTGGTTGTGAAAAAAAAACTTACATGCACCAACCGTTATATTTTTAGAGATATAAAAGCATTGATCACATGTCCAAACCTGTGCCTGTGATCACATGTGCCTCATCACATGTACAGGCACATATCCAAAGATGGGTCCCTGTCCTGGAATAAAAATCAGGTTGTTTCCTATGAAACATATAAATCAAACAACTTGGAACAATGATTAAATACTTGATATGTTTTAAACGGTAAAGAAATAAGTTTACAGAATTGCACATATATTTCTAAATATTTATTTCTTTACCGTATAGCACATACCCTGTGTTTAATTGTTATTTCAGGTTATTTTTGATTGCATGGATTAATAAAATTTACAATAAAAAGCCATTGAAAGACAGCTAGATGGGCCTGTTGATCAAGGTTGTTAGCCTCCACTAGTCACCAGGGAATTTTGGGTTCAACTACTCCCTCTTGGCTTGGATGCACTTTCGCTTTCTGTAGTTTTTACTTAAATATTAAAAAAAAAAAATCAAGCAATAATTTATCTGATAATAATTCGCCAAAATGTCTGTATCTGTCTACTGTTTTCTTATTTTGTTGTTGCTTGAAAGTTTGGCAAATATTTAATACAAAACTATATAAAACAAAACTAGACCCAAGCCAGGGGGAGAATTGAACCCAAGATTCCCTAGTGACTACCTGAGGCTACCAACCTTGGACCAACAGAAACACCTCACCAACTTTTCATTTCTTTTTATTGTTGACTTCACCGTTTCCCTACAAACTAAATAACTTGGAATAATAACTAAACGCAGGATGTAATTTATATCAAGTTATTTACTTGTAAATAGTCTGGGCTCAACCACACTTGCCGAATATGCAGCACTGGTAACCAGTTTGTGTATTTTCATGTATATAATACAGAAATACTCTGGTTTAATTGTTTGGTTTATACCTGAACAGTCAAGACTATAGTATAATAATAATAATAATAATAAAAAAAAAAAAAAAAAAAAAAACCTGTGAAAATAGGAATTTTTTCCAGTCACCATCTTTAAATATGTTTCCTATAGCTTACAAGCAACCCAATAAAGGGTACCCACATGATACGGACAATAGATAATAAGTAGAAATTTTACTAATATTCCCAGAATCTTCTTCGTGTTCTTAAAACAAGACCAGGCATCTTCCTCCTCAACTGCCATCTGAGGCTATTCCCAAAATTACACTTGTCGACAAAAAAAAAGAAATTTTGGCGTTTGCCTATATTAAAAAGAAAATGTTTGCAGACGTATTCCCCCCCCCCCCCCCTGAACTGCATAGAATTTGGGTATGTTTTACTAGCCTTTGTAAGAGAACTTCTACAAATTATATTAAAGATTATGTCGCTCCCTCGTAATACAGTACTGGAATGTATGATTTTCATAAATCATTCAAATTACTTAGATATCTGACTTTAAGCGATCCACCTATGTCCTTAAAATACAACATACAAATTTGGACTCATATCCAATTGAAGCTAGGATGACTTAAAATTAAAATAATATTAATAAATTTGAGTTATATTTAAAATGGAGCTTAGTTTGCTCAACTACGTTGTTAACGAAGTTGCTGATTTTATATTGCGTGATATTGCCTTAATTACACCATTATGAACTAAAACTACATAAAATCAGCAATACCTTATTCCGCAAAATCAAATTTTAGCCAAAATTAAAGAATCAAAACAATGATGTCAGATGAACAATTGAATATTACAAATATATTGACAAAAAATCAGTAGGTATTTATTTTCGAAACACGCGCAATAACTTGTGATCAAGTAATAAATGATCAGAGAAAGATGAAAAAGGGCTCATTCAATAGCAAATTTAAGTTTTAGTGCCCCTTTAGGGGCCAAAATCGGTCGATGGTTAAAATTTTTAATGTTGCTCTTTATTTTTCACAGAAATTGAAAATGCATTCAAGTTTCCTATTTTTATAGGATATTTGAACGGTAATATACGATTGATATACGATTAACACGATACGCGTTAAAACGTAAAGTATTACGTATTAACGTATTTAGTAAAACAAGATCAAATAAAAGAACGTAGCTTACTTTTTACTAGTATCGATTGCTGCAGTTTGACCCGGCCCAAATGCAACTGGTGAAACATCTTCCGTGACGTCCATAACTGACTCTAAGCTCCCGTATGCACTCTTCATTTCTTTAAAAATGAAAAGAAATGGTCAGTATTTCGTTAAAAAGAAAATGATCAACAAATTACCGCGACAACAAATTACCAACTTTTCCCTAGTCCTGAAAATTCGATAATTACCAGCTGCATGGTTCATATGTTAAACTAAAATAATCAATTGATACAATTCCCTACTTGGTAATGATGAATACCAAGTGCTCATTTAGAGATAAAACAACAGAAGAATGCTCAAGAAAAGATACTACTTAATAAAACAAGGAAACACCTGTGATCTTACATTTATCAACAGAAAACGTTGTGATACCCTCAAAATAGCAATGAGATGGTAGCTGAAGGGTGGAACAAGGTGACGTGAAATTCGGTAGCTGAAGCAGAATTTAGCTCTTTCAAAATGGTGTAACTTAAAGGCAGGATCACATGACCTGAAATCTGGCGTTAAATCAAAATACGGCCTCTTTAAAATGCACTGGAGTTGGTACCTTAATGTTGGAATCAGGCGAGATAAAATTCAGCAGCTGAAGCAAAATTTGGCTCCTTCAAAATGGTGTACCTTAAAGGCGAGATCACACTACGTGAAATCCGGCGTTAAAGCAAAATATGGCCCCTTTAAAATGCACTGGAGTTGGTACCTTAATGTTGGAATCAGGCGAGATAAAATTCAGCAGCTGAAGCAAAATTTGGCTCCTTCAAAATGGTGTACCTTAAGGGCGGGATCAGACGACGTGAAATCTGGCATTCGAAGTTTGGCCTCTTCAAAATGGTTTGGAACTGGTACCTTATGGATGGAACCAGATGACATAAAATTCAGAGCTGAAGTGAAATTTGGTTCCTTCAAAAGGGTCTGGAATTGGTAGCTCACGATCAGGGGCGTGAAATTCGGTTTTTACAAAACAGTCAAGAGTTAGTACTCTGCAGGTGGTAATCATCAGCTACCTAATACAGCTACCCAGCTACCTAATACAGTAGACGAAATCCAGACATAGCAGTGGAATTATGAACAATTCAAAGTCAAATAACCTCTAATTGTCGGAAAGTAAATTCGGTTATCAGAAATATAGAAAATATGTTTTCAACTCTAAACTTTCCTTGAATGAGGCCTTCTACCCTTTTTCGATTAGGCGTGCTAAATGCCTTACCATGGTTTCTAAGGAAATCTTGTTCTTAATCTAAAACTCTACGCTATTTATTTTTATGTAATTTAGCCAATATATTAAATTCTTTTTATCAGAAAGAAAAGGAGCCAGACATTTTAATCCTAAACACTCGAAAATATTAAAAGTATTTTCCCTTCAAAATTTAGAAAAGCTGACGCAAATTGCCAGGAATAGATTAATCTCTGACATTGCAAGTAAGATAGCTTCGAGGAGTTGAAAGCTAACTGAACTAAGAGAAATAGTAGGCTCTAAATAGAACCAAATTTCGCTTCTCCTGCCATTTCCACGTCGTCCAATGAAAATATACCATTATGTGGTTGATTGTTCCGTTCACTTCTGATCAGAGTAAAAAAATCACTAGCCAGTACAGCTTTTTATATTAAATAAAATCTCTTATCAGAGGCAACGTTATAGCGTTGCCTATAGTAAAAGGCCATTTTTGTATGGGTATATTTCAACTAGTCTTAAGTTTAATATGGCTCTTTACTTTTCTTTGAAAAACTTCCTTGTAGGGAAAGTTTTTCTTTCAATAATAAACTTGAAGAGAGCAAAGACGAGCTCAGAGCAAAAGAAGCTTGAGAAGACTAACTAGTCTTTAAGACACGAGGTCTTATTTCATCACAGTTTTTTTCGCCCAATGAAATTATACCATTATGTGGTTGATTGTTCCCTTCACTTCTGGTCAGAGTAAGAAAATCACTGGCCAGCACAGCTTTTTTATAATAAATAAAAGCTCTTATGCACTAATAAAAGCGTTTAGTTGGTAACTTTTTTAGAGAGACATTAGAATGACACTTTTTTAGAGAGACACTAGAATGACATTTTTTTAGAGAGAATGAGTTCTTTCTACAAACCTTATATGATGACTTCACTTTCAAACAGACTAATTAGTTAGACATAACATTGCAATGTCGCTATTCCCTTATCACTTTGCGGAACTTATCATATGCTGTCCAAACTTAGCGTAATCTTCAGTTACGTGACCAGAGAGCGAAACTTTCCAACTGCTCGAAAACTTATTCCGAGAAAAAGGCCATCATTAACTATACCATCTTGACCATCCATTACATACATTAACCCCTACGAATATCTCGGACATGTAGATTGGTTATAAAAATACAGGTAAAAATACTAAAAAATACCTCTTCTAAAAAAAGACATGTTTATACTACTCCTAAATTAGTCTTCATAACACAGGTGAAAATACCTTTAAGCCCAAAGAAGCCTGAAAGAGTACAAAAAAAAAGTTCCGAGGGTAAGTACAAAAGAAGTCCCCTACGAAAAAATTCAATAATCTCCTCAACCAGCTCATCATAAAAAAAAAAAAAACCGAAAAGAGCACACAATAACACACATTCAAGTATAGGTATTTCGTGGAATCAATGTTATAAGCCGTTTTTTTTTCTAATTTGGACTAGATATTTTGCTACTTTTAATAAGTCTGTTAGTTTTTTTGACGAAAGAAGTGCGGAAATTGCAAATCTGTTCTTGCACTTTCTAGTCTCTTTTTGGCTCGAAAAATTCGGATAAAATTGAGCCGAATCTTCAAAAAAGCTAGTAAAATACCCCTCCCTCCACAAGAATTATACTTTTAGCCGCAGTCCCTCCCCTTCCCAACTGAATTTTATACGCCCGTGCGAAAGAAAGTACATTCATTGAATTATCTGATTTGCATAATTTATACTAGGCGACAGAAAAGCTTTCGCTTTTTGACTAAACTATAAATCGTGCAATTTTCAAGTCCCTTTCATAACGCCCCAAAGTCCAGTAAACAAGCTGTATCAGCTTCAGTTTAATTTCAGCCATTAATGATAGTGAAAACAAGTAGGGGAGATAGGATAATTACGCTCACAAGATAAGTTTGTTCTTAGGAAAAGTGTAGAGTTGTTCATAAGAGGGAATTTGTTGAAAACAATACAAAAATAATCGCCAATAAGTCTTATGGCTTATCCGGGCTTCAACACTTAATAATGGATTCTCCATTATAAGAAAGGAAAAAACAAACAGACAAACAAGCTCCATTTCAGACCCTGTTATATACGAAAATACTATTCTATACCTTTTCCCTACTAAAAAAGAGAGAAAAAACAACCATGAACACTCACGAAGTTCTCTATTATTAAATTTCGCCATTACCTGGTTTACTTGTCCCGATGCGAAAAACGTCTTTAAAATAATGCCTGGTCAGGCTAAGTTGGGGTAGATAGCGATTTATTGTCACCATAATCACTTCTACGAGACTTCTTGGGCGGATTAGTTAATTTTAAGTTATAAATGGTCAAGTTATGCTGCTTACTCTCTATTTTGGGTCGTTCAGACCTTTTCTTTTCTTCATATAATTGGTTTCGATGTTGGTCAATTTCCGATTTTACTGCTTCATCGCGGCTCTTTGTTACGGCTTTGAGAGCCGCTAATTCCGACTCTATTGGAGAAATACTAGTGGTGACTTCGTGGATCTGGTTTAACTTAGCATCCATTTGTGATCATCTTTTCGAGAATCCCCTAAGCGATCCCAGTCCATTCGGCCAGGTCCTATTTGTTCATAAACTCTTCCCAAAATATTATAATGAGAATATATAAACAGTCAGCCAGAGATGTCTGTGGTGAAAGACCCCGCTACTGAGCTGAGAACTAAACTGATAATTAAAATAAGATCAATTATGCAACTATTAATAAACTCCAGTTGACTATTTATGTTCATGATTTTTTGTTTTGAAAATCTTGCTCAATAAATTTTTCTTTCAAACAGTTTTTTCTTACCGCTATCGTTTGTCCACTGATGCTGAAATCGGTTCCCGAAATCAGCTACGTGTGTCCAGCCCTTTAGGAAGTAATTTATCGATTTAAGGCGACAAGAAACGAACAGTTACTGGCGAGGGAGGCAATTGAAACGGACTTTGAAAAAGGACCCCCTAAGCGACCTACGAAAAGTCGGCTAATCACTCTCTTGAATAATATCACAAGGAAGGGACTCCGTAAAGAAGGAAGATCATGGCGAATCGAGAATGCAGACCCTGTTCTAATTAATGACCAATTCTTTGTCTCATATTCAGGCTGATCTCTTTAAAACACACAAATCAAACATTCAGGTGCATTTTCATATAGTATGTCAAACATAAAAAGGGCCAATAAGGGTAAAACTGAATTTTCTGTTGCTAGGAAACAGCAAGTCGTACAGATTTCCTAAATAGACCATTCGAAGGAGCGGAAAAAAAACATGCTACATGGCTGAAGGCCTCCAAAACTTTGGTTTCTTACGGAATAAGATAATCTCGCTCTCGCGTCACGATAGTCATTAGACATTATTCGCAATTTGTATATCGTAATTTTCTTTTTAAGTTTTCAAAATACTAGGAAACAAAACTTCAAATACAACTAGGCCTACTATCAGCTCACTGAATAATATCACAAGGAATGGACTTCATAAAGAAGCATGGGCGTAGGGAGGGGGAGGCAGGGGGAGGGGGAAGCTGCCCCCCCTAGACCTTCACTTTACTTGCAGAAGCAGAATCAATATTTCGATCCATGTGATATTTTTGACCTCACAAATGCCTTCATTCAGGCTAATAACTCCATAGGCCAAATTGCCTTTACATTTATATCTAAAGGCAATTATAGAAATACATAAATAATGGTTAGGGGGCAGCTGTCCCCTCCCCTAGGCAAGAAGCTACGTACGCCCATGCCAATATAACTTCATATCCCCCTCCATCACACTATCGACTGCCCCCCCCCCCTAGACTTTATGCTGCCTACGCCCATGTAAAGAAGGAACAGCATGGCCAATCGAGAATGCAAACCTTGTGGACCTCCTAACCGGTTTTCAAATTAATAAAGAATTCCTTGCCTCATAGTCATACTGATCACTCTCTAACACACTTATCAAACATTCAAATACATTTTTATCTAATATATCAAACACAAAAAGGGCTTATAGGGATAAAACCGAAATTTGTGTTGCTAAACAAAAGAGGGTCGTACAGATCCCTTACATAGGCCATTCGAAGGGCGGGAAAAAACATGCTAAATGGCGGAAGATCTCTCCAAAATATTGGTTTCTTAATAATCTTGGTTTCACGTAAGGATGGTTGTTGCACAGTATTTGTAATTTGTAAACCGTAATTTTCTTTTTAAGTGTCCAAAATATTAGATAAAAATACTGCAACTAATAACGGCTCATTGCAGGTCTAGTCACATGAGGCCAAAACAGCTAAAAACAATCCACCTCCAACCCAATCTATTCAAATCTTCACTCTTTATCTCCATTTAAGTTACAATTCTCTTTAAATACTTCCTTATGGACTCTTCTCACCCCGTTTGTGAACAACCTGCTTTTTGTTTGGCGAAATTCCTTCCCCTTGAAAACCGTAAATCTGATGATCCAGATATCCATTTTATTTATATTTAAGACCCCCCCCCCTCCCCGCTCCCATTAAAAATGTTAAAGAAGCTTACTTTTTGATGGATGATTAATATTCTTGAAGCATTGTTATACGAACATTAGACTTTAATTTGAAAATAGTGGCTGAAAGGGAGGAGTGAAAGCCTCCTTGACATTTAAATAGCCTTGATCAAACAGTTCGTAGTAACAAAGGGTAAGTAAAGAGTGACCTTGGTCAACAGAGAAAAAACCCTCTAAAAACAAACTTTTCATTACAATATATGCATCAACAGAATCTACTGTTTGCGCTGATTCTAAATGCGCAAAACTGAACAATTTCCTATTAATGGAGCCTCAAAATCTATGAGGACAATATAAAAAGCCTAAAGTATTAAAGTTAAAAATTTGAACATAGTCTTATGAGTATGCGCATTCAGTTTTGCGCATGATCAATTTCGTATTAATGGAGCCTCAGAAGCTATGAGGACAATATAAAAAGCCTAAAGTATTAAAGTTAAAAATTTGAACATAGTCTTATGAGTATGCGCATTCAGTTTTGCGCATGATCAATTTCGTATTAATGGAGCCTCAGAAGCTATGAGGACAATATAAAAAGCCTAAAGTATTAAAGTTAAAAATTTGAACATAGTCTTATGAGTATGCGCATTCAGTTTTGCGCATGATCAATTTCGTATTAATGGAGCCTCAGAAGCTATGAGGACAATATAAAAAGCCTAAAGTATTAAAGTTAAAAATTTGAACATAGTCTTATGAGTATGCGCATTCAGTTTTGCGCATGATCAATTTCGTATTAATGGAGCCTCAGAAGCTATGAGGACAATATAAAAAGCCTAAAGTATTAGAGTTAAAAATTTGAACATAGTCTTATGAGTATGCGCATTCAGTTTTTGCGCATGATCAATTTCGTATTAATGGAGCCTCAGAAGCTATGAGGACAATATAAAAAGCCTAAAGTATTAAAGTTAAAAATTTGAACATAGTCTTATGAGTATGCGCATTCAGTTTTGCGCATGATCAATTTCGTATTAATGGAGCCTCAGAAGCTATGAGGACAATATAAAAAGCCTAAAGTATTAAAGTTTAAAAAATTTGAACATAGTCTTATGAGTATGCGCATTCAGTTTTGCGCATGATCAATTTCGTATTAATGGAGCCTCAGAAGCTATGAGGACAATATAAAAAGCCTAAAGTATTAAAGTTAAAAATTTGAACATAGTCTTATGAGTATGCGCATTCAGTTTTGCGCATGATCAATTTCGTATTAATGGAGCCTCAGAAGCTATGAGGACAATATAAAAAGCCTAAAGTATTAAAGTTAAAAATTTGAACATAGTCTTATGAGTATGCGCATTCAGTTTTGCGCATGATCAATTTCGTATTAATGGAGCCTCAGAAGCTATGAGGACAATATAAAAAGCTAAAGTATTAAAGTTAAAAATTTGAACATAGTCTTACCGCTTGAGGTTTCAAATTCTGCTTTATGCTCCATAATAAAATTCTTTTGAGCAGTAGCCATTTGAGCCATAATGGCAGCCTTCCTTGCCGCAGCAATTTTGGCTCTTCGCTTTTTCTCATTCTCTTCTGCTTTTGATTCTTCTGCATCAACAAACATCTTTTCAGAGAGAGGTTCACTTACGCTCCCCCTTTTAATTAATATCTAAAGAAAAAGCAACAAATTAATTGTAGGAGTAGAGGAAACACCATCATTAGAGTCCCATATCGCTTGATTTCAATTGTGGGCTCGTCATTTTTGAAAGAACTCTTTCCTTTTGTCTCTTCTTCTTCCCCCTTTTCTTTACTTTTTCTCTCTTTCTTTTTTTTCTCTCTATTTTTGTGAGTATTTTTCTGCACTTTATGTGCAAAAATGATTAATAATTTAATATTTGAAAGTTTTGTTTCGTGATACCCCTTCTTTACGGCGACGGGCGATGGGGTCTTTGTGGGGATATGTGGTTGTGTTATTGAATTGTTTTGTTGTTTTTTTGTTGAAAAATTCACCTATCTATAAAAAAAACTAATGCGGACGCACAAATCCGTCAACCACATTTACAATACGTTATTTCAAAGCACGAGACTAACAATTTCACTTTTTTTTCTCATTTGATGTTCAATTAAACTTCCTAGATTAAATTAACTAAATTAAAAGAAATTGGCCATAATTTTAATAATGAAAAATATAGATATGTTGTGTTCCATACAAAATACTAAACTAGTGACCTTAATTCTGGTTCCTCCTTAGATTAAGAGGTTCAGTGTATATTTCAGTAAGAGGTTCACTTTACCTTCTGGTTGAAAGGGTGAATAGGTTGAAACGTTACCTTCTGGATGTCAATCAAGATTTAGGTTAAATATTTATTTAGGCCTACTTGTTTATATTTTTTTCCTTAGCTTGGATATTTTTTAATTTAGTTCGGTCATTTTTGGTTTATGAGTGATGTTGTAGATCTTTAGTGAATTATAATGATGAAAACAACCATCGTAAAGAATCCAGTGGTTTTCACTGTTACGAATGATGTTTTGTTAATAAATTTTATCTTATCTTTTGTTGAATTGACAAACCGTTCACTACATTCACAATACTTTATTACAAAGAGATGGATAGACATTTCTGTTTTTTTTTTTCTTCGTTTAATCATCTTATCGTATATGCAAGGCCGTATCCAAAGGAGGAGGGTTAACGGGTTTGAACCCCCACTCCCAAGCTTGTAAAAACAAAACCAAAGTGCATATAACAAAAAATTGATACGTTTTTCGCAACCCCAAAAGAAAATCCTGGAAACGCCCTTGCGCGTATGGTAATACGTATGCCCAGGTCACACTATAGTCACATTTGTGGTTAAACTCAAATTACGCCAGCGATGAAGTGTGCCGTTTGTAATTTTGTAATATGTGGTTGACCAATCACAGTCAAGATTTCAGGATATGATTTTTGAAATTAGAAAAGATGCGAGCTTGGGAGAGCAGTTTTTCTGTCTGTAACAGGAATCTGACAAAAGATAGAGAGAATAAAGATAATAGATATAATAGATAATATAATAGAGATGATAGATACATAGATAATAGAGATAACAGATAAATAGATAATAGAGATATAAAGATAATAGATAATAATAAGGAATAAATTGTTGCTAATTTAAGCTGTTCAAGACCTCTGGGAGGATTCCAGAAGTATGGACATAAATGGTACAAATTATGGTTGGAAAACGTTCGTCCCTTAACAGAAGGTCAAAGACAATGGCTCACCAAATCCATGCCACAGAGCTGGGCTGAACAGCCTGTGCCTCAACTCAAGTACGAGTGCAAATACTGCCCCATAACATCTCATATGAATACTAGGTTATAGCATTAATCTAGAACAGTAAAGTTAAGGGCTAGACAGACGCAGAACGTTCTTCCAGCGTTATAACAGCCTAAACATTAGCGAAAATTCGCGCTCAAGTCCGCTGTTTTAATTTTGGCATTTCTGCATGAATTTTCTATCTTCTCTTCATCTATGATTTAAAATAAAGGTAAAAAGGTAAAGAATACGGCATTGGACTTTACAGTCCCTACCGGCGGTGCCGATCTCCGTTTCTTGGCCCTTCAGCCAGGAAGTGCAATGAGGGGTTGGGGGCCAACCATCCTCTGCTTTCACATACCCTTCCTGTTTACCATCCCCAGATTTCTCCAGGTACCCATTTAAAGCTGGGTCGACTCTGGCTGAGCTTACGGAGTCACGCCACTGATCCCCGTCCCAAAGCAAATAATTGGGTACACTAGGATTTGAACCCTCGCCCTCTCGGGCATAGAATCCTAAATCCAGCGCACCAATCCACTCAGCAAGGACGACTTCTTAGTAGTTTTCTTATAACCCATATACGTAACCACCAGTTTTCACATCTCAACATCTTCTGGGAACCAAGTAATTGGGTACACTAGGACTCGAAACCTCGTCCTCTCGGACAAAGGATCCTAAATCCAAAGGTTCTCAGTTTTTCAAAAAAATGAATAAACTATAATAATTATCTCTGTTTTCCTCGTTTACATAGATAGTTAGAAAATCAAGCAACTTGTAAATAAAATACTTGCAATTACTCACTGGTTATATTGGTTGCAATTAAAAATGCTTTTAGCACTATGATTCTTTAGCGCAAAGTGGGTGGTTGGAGGGAGGGGGTTAGAGGGGCAGCCCCCTCCAAATATGGGATAATTTTGTTCATTTCAAGTTCTAATATCACTTTTTACTTTCAATAAAAAAAATACATATTAGCTTTAATTAAAAGGTTAATAAGGTCAGCCCATGACCGTCTGATTGGTTAAAACGTTCAAGGGGGGGCTCAATTAATAGCAGTTAAAGAGGAGAGAACAGGAGGGCACTTCAGATTAAAACAGAATCAAATTATCAAAATGACACGAATAGTTGGGGCCCACGCTTCTAGGGGCAAGGTTGAAGACTGTTAGAATTTACATTACAAGTTCCCAATTTTCTAATCGGAATAGTTTCCTAATCAAAATCAAACTTCTTTAATTTTTACAATTTTTCTTATGAAAAAAAAAAAAATATTTAAAAAACAAACAGCTTATAAATACATTGATATCTACCTTGAAATAGTGTTTCAAATAGAACAACAAGAAAAAATAAGTCGCTAAAAACTCAAAAAATACTAAATATTTCTAACTGTTTTAAATATTTAAACTTCAAAACTTTACGGCTAAAAACTTTAATGGTTTAAAAATTCTCAACTTATAGACCATACGATTCAAAAAACAATTCCAAATAAAATGTTAAAACTTAAATGGTAAAAATTATCCGAAAATAAGCACAAAACCCGAGAAAATTACAAGACACACTCTCTTGAGATTTATCCTCCAAGTTGACTCTTGTTTACAATTATAATAAACATAAGTTTTTTAATTTTTATAATTTTCAAATTTTTAGTAAATTTCAATACAAATTTGTTTTATTTTTCTAATTTTTACTCCGATTTTTAGTCCGAGATGAGAGTTCGGTTCATCTGGGCAGTGATAGACAATTTTTGGCAATAAACATCATATCTTACTACGAGTAGCAAGAATTAACATACCTCCTTATATTTTCTAATAGTCCAATCGAGAAGCACTTTGTGGTTATCAATCCTTGAATTCCCTCGCAAACTTTCCATCAGTGGGAATATGTCGAACTTGTCAGCTCGATCAGTGAAATGATACCCAATGGAGTTTTCCCCAGATAAAAACCTTATCTCTTCCCAGAGTGCATAGCCAATCAAATGAAGGACCATGTGAAATTGTGTCTCAGAAAAAGTTCTTGCACGTAGATTTGAAGTCCTGGAACAAAGCAGAGATATACTTACTGCAAAGAATTTCATTGAACAGGTGTGTTACACAAACAACACTCGTTATGACGTAATCAATTCCATCCATCTACAATTTATATGGCTTTTTCGTGGCATACATGTGTATAGGTCAAACCCTTAGGTGGAGCCAAGAACAATTAGAGCGTTCTTCCTAGGAGTGTCACAAAGGTAAAAAATGGAACTTCGACATTTATTTATGATTTTTTCAAGACAGGTTAGGGGTGTGGGTCTTTTTAGTTAATCTCAAGTTAATCTCCCTTTCCCCCTTTAATTGTGACACGATCACATTTTAATTAAGACATGAGTTTCCAGTAATGCGGAGTTACTTTCTTCGGTTGTTTTGCTATCACCAAATAGAATTAGCACTTACCAGTTTTCAAGGCTTTGTGTTTATAATGTCAAAGTTGATTTAGGCTTCAATTTTTTTTTTTTTTTTTTTAAGTTCTAGCTTTAAACTAAATGCATAGACCGATAAAATCGCGCTAACTGTTAGAATTTAATTTATTTTCAAAATGTCTGGAATTCTATACATACTGAAAATACTAAAAACTACCGCGTATCTCTTCTTTTTTCTCTCTTTCTCTAGTGCTTAATAGGTGAATTACGATGTAGTAAGAGTGAGCAAACCCCAAGAACAAAACTTAAGCACAACTAGAAAAAAAAAGAAGGTCGGCCAGCAAAAGAAAAAGGAAACCAAAATATTGAAATATATACAAAAATAAAATATATAAATATATATAAAAAAAAGAAAATAAATATAAAATATTAAAAATAAATTTTTTAAACACAAAAAACTTGAGTCACGAAATTTGTTTCATTGAAATTTTACCAATGGATAAACGACCATATTATAGGTATTGTTTAACAGACATTCAAGTTTGAATTCGGACAATAATATGTACAAAAACTCAAATTCTTATAAATTAAAAAAAACACAGGCTGATTCGGGAAACATATGTGATTAATTTTTTTAGAGGGGGGGGGGGGGAGGGGTGAACACCCACTTCTCTGTATATAAAGTATTCAATTTCAGATAAAGAAAGCCTACATTTAAAAAACGATAAGAAGAACACATCAAAATAAAAATATTAAAATAATATAAAACGATTTAAGGCTTAAATATTTGCCAAGAAGAACGGTTCCATGATATTCCTTCAATAAATATCAAACTTGTGGCTTGTTAAACCCGTCTTCCCTTAATTTGATTTTTCAGACACAAACAGCTTCTATCATCGTTTAGACTTCAGAAAACACACATTATGGTGATTCCCATTTTAGAATCACTGCCCCTCAGTAAAGGGGGACGTAAACACTATACACATGTGTATGGGACACACATGTGTAAAACACACATGTGTGTTTGTACCTCATTAAAACCTCTGGTTTTTTCGTATTTTTTAAAAAAAAAAAAAAAAAAAAAAAAAAAAAAAAAAAAAAAAAAAAAAAAAAAAAAAAAAAAAAAAAAAAAAAAAAAAAAAAAAAAAAAAAAACATAATTTCTTAGATACTAAGTATGGAGAAAACAAAAAGAAAAACTTCATAATAATATTGAGGTGAAAACTATATCACGATAACTAATTTCTAGTCCAAATAACGAAATTAAATAGAGACCTTTCAAAAACAGTCTGGAAGATATAAAGCATAACATCAGACTGAAGGATGTTTGAAATCGGCATAAACGCCTGAGTAAAAGGCGGCAGTGGAGGTGGTGGACAACATAACTCCAATCCAGCGATTTTCCTCCGTTTAATCTGTGCTTCTTCTGCCCTGGACATCTCTTCCCTTGTATAATGATAGAAAAACACGTCGAAACTGATTGAAATATTCTATTTGAAAAAATAAATAGAAAATAAATAGAAAAAATAGAAATAGAATAAAAATAAAATAAATAAATAGAAAAGTATTAACGATTCAAACTACTCCAAATTATTCTAAGCAAATGTTACATAGAAACCGCAAGAGTAGAAACTGCAAGAATATAGAAATAGAAATAGAAGAATATGGATATAGAAAATAGAAATAGAAACTGCAAGAGTAGAAAGCCTCAGAAAGAGAAGCTATTAAAAGACTAAATTCTGTACTAAACACTAGCAAATACATACAAGAAAAGAAATTGAATAGAAAAACAAATACATACAAGAAAAGAAATTGAAAAGAAAGAAGAAATAGAAAGACAGAATAGATAGTTACAGGCGAAAAAGCAAAATGCAAACTATAGGAGCTTATCTATTTAAAGTATTGTGAACATTTTTAATACATTAACACATTGTCGCATAGATTTTCAAAGCATTAAAGGTTATAGATTACACCTACAGTAATTCAAAAGTTGTTATGTGTCATTCTTTTAAAATTGGGATTTGTAATCTACACTCTTAAATACATAAGGCTCTGTCAATTGTCGAATGCATTATCGTATTTAGTTCAATCCACCTGTTTAGATCTGTCGGTCGATCCGTTTCCTGTATCTTATTAGACCTGTTCAGATCGATCATATCTGTTCATATCTATCGGTCCATCCGTTTTAACCCCAAGCCACACGAGTCCAACACAGGTACGCACCCTCTCTTCTTGCAACCCAATCTATTCAAGGCCTCCCTCTTTACACCCTCCCATTTCCCTTAAATTGTTCATACGAATCAACCCATCCCGTTCGGGGACGACCTGCTCTTCGTTCAGCCCTAGATGGTTGGCCGATAAGGACAATCTTTGGTTCTCAAGATGTTTGAGGTTTCGTTCGAGAAAACAATTATCATTGATTATAATTAATTATCTTCATCCTGAAATGGCATAACTACAAATATTACCCATTATATACTCATAATAAGCAAAAGTTGTTAAAGTAATACACAAAATGCTGAACATTCGCATTGTCTGGTGTTTCGGAATGCAAATAATAATGAATAATACATTACCATTAATCATAACTGCCTCCTGGAATGCACCCTAAAGCTTCTGTTATAAAAGGCGACATATCTCTTTTTCACTTTTAGAAATATTTGAAGAACAGTGCGATATAAAAATCATTTGTTTCAAATCTCTCATGTCAAAGAATTCCTAGTTTATAATGGTTCTACCAAAATACGTTTATTGTTGTTTTTTCCTGTTGTTTTTTTTCCTGTTTTCCCTGTTCTTTTCTGTTGTGAAATTTCAAGCAATAAGAAGAAAATCAAATCAAGCAATAAGAAGCAAAAAGAGCAGCAAGATGACGTATATCACCCTTGATCAACTTTTCGGAGTTGAAAAATCAGAAAAAAGCGTTTCCACTTTGACTTGATTATTCATTTTAATTTTTATCTTTTGAAGTGTAGCTTATTAAAGACTATATCTGTTCGTTTTAGGTTTTACTTTCACTTTTTAAATAAAATTTTTTTCGAATATGTTTATTTAGATTAATAATACAGACCTTCTGATTTGGCTGTCTTTATTTCATTGGGATTGAGCAAAAAAATATTATTTGGGCTTAATAATAATAATCAAACTTTGAAAAAAAAGAAATTCCTGATGGAAGTAAAGAACGAAGTCGACATCGAACAGCAAATATTAATCGAAATATTTATGTATAAAACTATTGCAAATAAAGCAACTGATATTTCCCTATACTCTTTCCCAACCTTCGAATAAAACAAATCGCCAACTAAATGGAGCCGTCTTTTACAATCCCAGTCTTGGGGCATTCTATCAAAGACACTGGTAATAAACGGCCCAAATGAATTTTGAACCGGTTAGATCTGCAAGGCCCTACCACTAATTTATTCTTCTTCCTGATGATAATTACTGATGGTAACTTGATGGCAACTTCCTGATGGTAATAAAACCTCGTGTTTGTAATACGGGGTAGAAGATATCGGCGTTTGATCGGAGAGACTGCCCGAAGCGCATTATCAAAACTAAGCGACAATCTCCAAGAGTTTCAATCTTTAAAGACTCAAGAGCAGTCTAGTAATCAACAAATGTTTTCTCCGACGATGATTCTAACGGCTCTTTTCTAGACTCCTTCTATATCATCAGAGAACCGGAACATATACGGAACATAGATATTCAGACGGGCGTACATATTACTGGACGCTGACTTACTGGAAAACCCAAGCTGTGCAATAAATTAAAGCACTAAATGTACAATTGCCTTCTGAAATAGCCCTTGAAAATAAATAATTCATCATAAAAAAAACAATTCATAAGATTTCACTACTTTTGATTTTACAAATTTACTTTTTATTATTTTAATTTCACTATTTAAAAGGGACACTTATTTTACCCAAAATTTCCTTTTTGATTCTGTTTCCTACAAACATATAGAGAATTGATGCCTAAGTACATCTCTTGTATTGAACGTTGGTAATGTTTGAAACAATCTGTTTATTTTGTTGAAGAAATATTTTGAATTGATAAATCAATAAATGATTGCATTTTCTACACATTTGAAGGAATGCTGTTAAAAAAAAATATGGTTGAAAAATAACGACGAAAAAATTTAGCAATAACAATAACATATATAACAATAACACATACAACAATAAGAATAAAAAAGAACAATAACAAAGATACAAATTTATTCCACATCAGATTGAAAATACAATACTTTAGTTTATATAATAATATAATTTGGGCTATATATTTGAACATTAGGGAGGGGGGGGGGGGTAAAATTACCTAACCCAACCTTACCTTACCTCCCCGGCCCAGAGACATTCGGGAAACTTTTTTTTGTACAGCCTATTAAAAATAAAAGTGACTTAGATCTCCCCATAAGACCAGGTTATAACAACCATTAGAAGACGAGAAGAACCACTGCAAATGAGGGCACCTCCTATCGACTCCTTCCACAAAGGACTAAGTCCTATTACCAAACATACAGCCATAACAATATATATAAAAATATCAAACAGTTCGTGGTAACTAACTGTATGTAAGGAGCGACCCGGCTCAATAGTAACCGAAACTCTAAAAAACGGAATTTTTATACCAGTAGATACATCAAAAGAAGCAAATTTTTATGCTGATTTCAAATATATAAGTTTCATTAAGTTTTGTTATACCCATCAAAAGTTACGAGCCTGAAAAATGTTTCCCCCTTTCGAAATAGGGGGAAACACCCCCTAAAAGGGACAGAATCTTAATGAAAATCACACCGTCAGATTCAGCGTATCAGAAAACCATAATGTACAGGGTTTCAAGCTCCTATCTGCCAAAATGCGGAATTTTGTTTGTTTTTTTTTTTTTGCCAGAAGAAAGATCACGGATGCGTATTTATTAATTTTTTTTTTTCAGGGGTGATCGTATTGATCCAGTGGTCCTAGAATATCATGAGAGGGCTCATTCGAACGGAAATTAAAAGTTCTAGTGCCCTTTTTTAAGTGACCAAAAAATTGGAGGGCAACTAGGCCCCCCTCCCACGCTCATTTTTTCCCGAAGTCACCTGATGAAAATTTTAAGATAGCCATTTTGTTCAGCATAGTCGAAAATTTAATAAATATGCCTTTGAGGATGACTTCATCCCCCACAGTCCGCAGGAGAAGGGCTGCAAGTTATCAACTTTGCCCATTGTTTTCATATAGTATTGGTTATTGGGAAGAATACAGACGTTTTCAGGAGGGATCTGTTCTGGTGGGGGGGGGGGGTCAGAGGAGGGGGGTTACGTCGGATAATCTTTCCATGGATGATTTTTTCATGGGGGAAGGAATATTTCTACGAAGGGGGGACCGGTTTTCCCAGCATTATTAAAAAATGATCAGAAATTAAATAAAAAAAACAAGTTTTTTCAATTGAAAGTAAGGAGCAACATTAAAACTTAAAACGAGCAGAAATTATTATGAGGGGCTTCACCCCCTAGTTAATACCTCGCTCTTTACGCTAAAGTCTTTTTTTAGTACTTTCAAAAGAGCTATCTATTCTAATTAAACGGCCTTTGTGATTCAGGGGTTTGTGATTCGAATAAAATTCGATCGTGTCGTATCTGTCGTATCGTACAAAAAATTGTAAAAAAAAAGTAAAATTAATATGCAAGTTTCGTTTTAATTATTCATGTACAGTGAGCCAAAATCAAAGCTGCATTAATTCAAAAACTTTCAGAAATTAAATTAAAAAAGACAAGTTTTTTTTTTAACTGAAAGTAAGAAGCGACATTGAAACTTAAAACGAACAGAAATTATTCCGTATATGAAAGGGGATGTCCCCTCCTCAACGCATCGCTCTTTACGCTAAAGTTTGACTCTGTCTTACAACTCTATTTTTAAAACAATAAAAAACTTTAGCGTAAAGAGCGAGGCGTTGAGGAGGGGCCAGCCCCTCTCATATACGGAATAATTTCTGTTCGTTTTAAGTTTTAATGTCGCTCCTTACTTTCAGTTACAACAATTTGTTTTTTTTTTATTTAATAACACACATAACAATAATACATATAAAAATAAGAATAAAAATGAACAGTGTTTTTTATCTCCAGCTACACCTACAGGTGGACGCCCATCAGGAGGCGTTTGCATTTTTATTCGAGAGAATATTCCAGTTTCAGTGTTTGCCGTTAATCGTTATTTTGTTGCTGTTCGAATCCCAGGGATTATTGTTTTTTCGTGCTATTTACCAACAAATTATCATACTATTGATTCGGATTTTGATTTCAATTTTGCATGTTTAGAATTATCGCGATGTGTGGCGAAAGTTCCATCAGATTTCCAGTGGCTTATTTGCGGGGATTTTAACTGCAACATTGCTATCTCTGATGTCCGCTCCTCCGCTCTTTTATCTTTGTTTTCGGTTTTTACTATAGTTTCAAAAGATGCGGATTTTACGTATGTCCATAATTCTGGTTCTTGCTCTAATCTAGACCATGTGCTGGTCTCAAATGCAGCGTTATTACCACAGCCTGTTCATGTTGGGTTGGATATGCCTATTAGTGACCATTTTTACCTTTCTTTTCATTTAAATATTCAAATTCCATCTTTTAAAATTATCCATCGTTCTAGTCAAATTGTAAATAAAATGATCTGGGATCGGGAAAAAATGTGCAAATATCATGAAGAATCAGATGCACTTTTAGCTAAAATAATTGTAAATTATTCTAAGGATGTTGATCAAATTGATATTGATCTATTTTACCTTGAAATTGTTCATAGTTTAAAAGTCGGGGCTAATAAAGCATTTAGAACTGATTCTTTCCGTCGTGGATCTCGTGTTTTAGGTTGGAACCTTAACCCGATTTTAAAGCAAAGCCAAAAGAATGCATCTCAAGCTTGTTACCTTTGGAATTGCGCGGGAAAACCGCGATCTGGACCATTTTATGATGGTATGAAATTAACTAAACGCGTTTTTCGGGCTGAGTTGCGTTTGCATAATGAAATTATAGAAGATGAAATTGGTTCAAGGATTACTAGTGATAAGAATGAGCTTTGGAGTTTGGTTAATTCTAGACGTCGTAATAATAATTGTTCACCAGATTCTAATAGTTCTCTGAAACTAGATGATTGGATAACTCATTATAATCAAGTTTTTTCATCCGGTGATGCGGCAGTTGAATCACGGCTTGACTCTTTATTATCGGAAGAAATTTCAAAGCCCCGCCCAAATAGTAAAATATCTGTTTCTGTTGATGACGTAACGGTAGCAATTAAAGCTCTAAAAAGTAAGCATTCTTTTGATCATGATGGTATACATTCAAACCATATAAAATGGGCATCCACCAAAGCAATCCTTCTCCTCGCTACTCTTTTTACTACTATTCTTTCTTCTGGAGTTCTTCCAACTAGCTTTTCTCGTGCTACCACTTCACCCCTTTCAAAAAAAGGAGGGAATACGAATCGATGTTCTGATTACAGGCCAATTACTGTTTCGTGCCAGATTAGCAAAGTTTTTGAGTTAGTTTTATTAAAGTATTTGGAGTCTTGTAACCAAGGCCTGAATCAAATTGGGTTCCGTAAGGGTCTAAGCATGGATGTTGCTCATACCCTCCTTTCAAGAATAATATCCTTTTGTAAGCAATGGGATAGAGTTTGTACACTTGCGTTAGATTTTGCGGCGGCGTATGATTCAATTATCCATTCTTGGGCTATGACTGCGCTTCTGAAGAATAATGTCCCACTACCAGTAGTTTTGGTTTTAAAAAAGTGGTATGGCTCCTCTCGTATTCGTATTAAGTGGAAGAATCAGTTTAGTGATTATAATGTTAAGTTATGTAGGGGGCTGAGACAAGGAAGCATTATTTCTCCTTTGATTTTCAATATTACTGTTTCGGGGCTGTTTGATCAAATTCAGTTGACTTTTATTTATGGTAAAGGTTATGTTCTGTCGTGGATTGCTTACGCAGATGATTTACTCCTTTTGAGTCGATCGCTTCAGTCACTTCAACAAAATGTAGATTTTTTAGCAAAGGTTTTTAGTGAGCATGGACTTCGTTTTCGCCCTGAAAAAGTGTCAGTTTTTAATTCTTGGTCCTAAGGCTAATGATCTCGTTAATTCAGAAATTTCTGTCCGTATTTATGATAGTATTTTAAAACCTTTGGAATCTTTTTTATATCTTGGTGTGCCTTATGGACCAACTTTAGCTCTATGCCGTGCTTCTATTTCTAAAGCAGTTAAAAGTAGAATAGCGTCTAGTTTCGGGGCAGTAATTTGTCTTCGCGATCTTCTTTCTCGGAAATCACTGGCTCGGGTATATAATACAGTCGCTTTGCCTCAAATTTTAGTTTTTTTTCATCGCTTCTCCCGTTTTTTTAGAATTAGTAATATTGCTCATGTAAAAACCACATTTTTTTAATTTTGCTAAGTTCCTTTGCCGCTTTTCTAAATCTGAATCAAATACTTTTTTTAATGAATGCATATAAAATAAAAAACCCTGTTGATGTTTTGGAGAAAAAGCAAAAGAATTTTTTATCCAAATTAAATGTTTTTTCTCATAATTTATATAGAGCTGCGCACGAAGCTTAATTTATTTTATTTGATTTAATTTTTGAATGAAGTGTTAATTTGTGAAGTGTTAATTTATTATCTATTGAATGAAGTGTTAATTTATGTGGTAATTTTGATTGAAGGCCTTTGCGTATTTGTTGTTATATAGTTTAAGATAATTTTATGGCCTGTTGAGTAGCGGTTATTATTTTTATTTATTTCTTTTTTTACTCTTCGTATTCGGAGGAAATAAAAAGTTTGAATTGAATTGAATTGAATAACAAAGATACAAATTTATTCTATGTCAGATTTCTGGCTGTTTTAAGACATAGCAATTTTATTTCCTGAAGCTCTCGAGGATCTTTGGTTTTCATTACTACAGTCATTAAAGAGATGCTCTTTAAAATATTTTCCCGTAAAGGGCAAACGACACTCTAACATTTACAATCCGAGTCGTACATTTAAAAACAGCATTCACACAGTGGTAACAATTTAGGACTTAACAGAACTTAATCAAGATCTAATCCAAATAAAAACTTAAGACACTGACATTTAGAATCTGAATCATTCATTTAAAAAAAAAGTTTGTAGTCTTTAATAACAATTTAGGCACTTAGAATCCGAGACTTAACGAGACTTAACCAAGACTTAATAAACTTAAGAATTTAGGCAATCGGACATCTAGAATCCGAATCATTTATTTAAAAACAGCTTTCACAGTCTTTGATAACAAGAAATTGCAAACACACGAGTAAAACACGGCACGAATGAATTGTTAAAACCTATTAGGTCTGCAAATTACTGACACTCAGGGCCGTATCCAGGGAAGAGGGGCTTATCCCGAAATATTTGTCCGGCTAGTAAAAAAGTAGCAAAAACTCATATAAACAAATTTTTGATGCGTTTTGTACTAGCGTGGAGAAATTATCCGAAACACGTTATTAACAGGAAACGGCGATTCCTAAGCGTTCCAATCTTTGAGACTCAAGAACGGAGTTGTAACCAACAAATTCTTCACCAAGAATAAAATTAACGACTCTTTTCTAGATCTTAAAAGTTATTTAGTGATAATCTAGGTTTATAAGATCTTTTAGTAAAAAACAAACGGCCCTGAGCTTCTTGGACTCCTTCAGCTGAGCCTTGTATGGATTTCTTAAATTGAACAATAACTCTCAGTATCTGACATTCTGATATATTATATTTTCAATTCAATAAAATAATTTTAAGTAAAGGGGAAAAAATTGGAGATTATCGGACAACTTGGTATTATTTGGAGTCTATCAATAATAATAATCTAGGTTGTATACACGCAACATCAAGATGCTACATTTCTAGTTTTTGACATGTATATACATTTTATCATATAATTTAGTAATAATAATAATAATCTCGAATGTCTAGATGCAACATCTTTATATTTAAGTAAGTTTTATAGCCTAGATCAGTGGTTCTCAAAGTATGAGCCGCGGCTCACAGGGGATCCGCTCTGTCATCATAATGGCGACATGAAATATTCGATTAAACCATTCGGCAAAGTTTTGAAATTCCGAATTCTCACAAAAAGATTTCAGCTATCAGAAAAAATCACAGCTATGAAAAGTAAAATTAATAGAGATGGTATTAATGATTGTTTTTTCCCTGTTACACCAGTTTATAACCTTCATTAAAATTAAATTATCTCTTTTTGAAGATCACCTGTCACAGCTTATCAAATGGTTCAAGAAATATTTTCAAGCCGATAATATTTATAAATTTACATGGATTCAAGACCTATTTAGAGCCAAGACTCCATCTGAAGTTACTTCTTTACAGGAAGAAGCTCTTATGGAATTGTATTGCGAAAATACATTGAAAACCAAATTTGGTAGCATTAAACTTTTAAAATTTTTGGTAAAAGTAAAAGAAAATATCTACCGCACAATAGCAAAGCTCGATAGATATAATTCCATTGACAACCTCCTTTTTTGGAAAGCTGGTTTTCGAGTGTTGTGGCAATAAAAAGTAAGAATTGCTTCAACAAGAAATGAGGGTTACCATATCCAATTTTATTCCAAGATTGAAGAAGTTGTTTAGTGAAAAACAAGCCAATCCCCTCCATTAATAATTTTCATAATGTCAATTATTAATCGATACTCAATAAATTGTTTCTGAATCTAAAATTTGTTTTTAATATATTTAAAATTAACCTAACTTCATAAAAGTGCACTTCAACTGCGCGTGCGGCCCTTATTGAATGTTTTTTTTTAACATTACCGGCCACTGCAACCAAGACCATGGTGACAGTCCAGACTCAATATGGTTATTACCAAAATAGTTGAAATTAGGTATTTTAAAATATCCAAGGGAAATAGTATCTGTTTTTGATTTTTTTTCGGTATTAAATGAATAATTGCTTCTTAGGTTTTTTCGAAGACAACACTGTCTTTCCATGACGTACAAATAACAGTTCAATAGGGACAATCCTTTTTATTTGACAGTGAACCAACAACAAAATCTCTTTATATTTCGGTCACATATACAGTGGTCGTCATCAGCTGATAAACAGTTTATCTCCTGATGACTTCCATTTTATATGTGATCAAAATATCCAGAGATCTTTTTTTTCCAATGTCAAGTAAAAGTATGTGTCTCTATTGAACTGTTATTTTTACATAATCTCATCTTTCCAATTTCTCAAGAAGGTCAAAAATTTTGAAAAAAAAAAATCTGACATATTTAAGGAGTCACGGACAAATCTGATATTTTTTGGGAGCTGCGGAAAAATCTGATGTTTTCAGGAGCCGCAAAAAATATGATGTTTTTAGAGATGTAATCCGCTAAATATTGATAAAATCTGGTATAGCTGCAAGAAGTAAGAGACATTATTTTGAATATAGCAACAATAACAATAATTTAGTAATTAAAATAATCTATGTTTACAGAGTCTATGACAAAAAAAAAGTACCCTCCTTTAGTTCGTAGACCTTTAGTTGTATCGTTTCTTAAATCGAGCAATTTTGTCAATAACAGACTCAATATGACTCCTTTTCAGCTGAGCCTCAATGCATATGATGGATTTTTCTTTCATTGTTTGCTCCTCGGGAGTTACCTAAATTTTGTCAATATTTATTATACAAGACCGTGGTAAGGCTTTGTTCAGATGGGGCATTGCCTTGCATAACATGACTTTCATTGTTTGCTCCTCGGATTACCTAAAATATGTTCTGAAATAGACCGTGGTAAGGCTTTGTTCAGAGCAGAGTGGGGCATTGCCTCAATGCATAACTGATGGATTATTTCTTTCATTGTTTGCTCCTCGGGAGTTACCTAAAATATGTTCATATATTTATTATACAAGAAATAGACCGTGGTAAGGCTTTGTTCAGAGCGGAGTGGGGCATTGCCTCAATGCATAACTGATGGATTATTTCTTTCATTGTTTGCTCCTCGGGAGTTACCTAAAATATGTTCATATATTTTTTATACAAGAAATAGACCGTGGTAAGGCTTTGTTCAGAGCTCGTGGTAAGGCTCTCTTTGGGGCACTGCCTCAATGCAACTCTACCGATCAGAAAAAATTTTTCTCTGTCAGCTAATGAGCAACTTCTTTCTTAGTTTTTTTTTATTCACAATTATTAACCCCCCCCCTCCCCAAAAAGATTTCCCCCTCCCCCCTCATTATCTTAAAAAACAATTTTTTGGGGGTTTTTCATTGAAAAGTGGCCTTTATGGTATGCGTCCGAAGTAGCCTGTTGTCCGGACGCAAAACACTGAAAGTCTTACAAGTGTAAAAATATGAGATTTGCTAAGGTTCTTGAAATATGATGGCTTTGAGTGGTGAAATCATAAGAATGAAGTCTTAAGGATTGTGGAGCTTGAAAAGAGAAATATTTTCACGCAAGTTTCTTAGGAAAACTTCAGAGGATTCTACTTTCCATCAAATCTACCATTAGGAATGGCATCGCTTGGTTATCTTTGCTTGAGAAATTTTAGTAGCCTTGTCAGAACTCAGTGTTACAAATAAGTTCATTTTCGACTCATTCTTTGCTAGTTCCAAGTTTTTAGCGCAAAATAATCAATCCATGGTAATTCAAAATTCATGGGATAAGCTTCAAATGCCTATTCATCTAGGATAGTTGTTAGGATAGCCCATGATCGCCATCTAGGATAGCTTAAAGGAATTCATTACCCATGCCTACGCCATCTAGGATAGCAATTGGAAGCTTAAAGAATTCATTACGCCTATCGCCATAGGATAGCGATTGGAAGCTTAAGCATTAAATCGGCATCTAGGATAGCGATCATCATTACCCATGCCAATCGCCATCTAGGATAGCGAAGCTTAAAAGAATTCATTACACATGCCTTAATCTAGGATATTCTTAAAAGAATTCATTACACATGCCTATCGCCATCTAGGATAGCGATTGGAAGCTTAAAGGAATTCATTACCCATGCCTATCGGCATCTAGGATAGCGATTGGAAGCTTAAAGGAATTCATTACCCATGCCATCTATCGATTGGAAGCTCTAGGCTATCTAGCGATTGGAAGCTTAAAGGAATTAAAAGAATTCATTACCCATTCCTATCGCATTACCCATCTAGGATAGCGATTGGAAGCTTAAAGAAATTCATTACCCATGCCTATCGCTATCTAGGATAGCGATTGGAAGCTTAAAGAAATTCATTACCCATGCCTATCGCCATCTAGGATAGCGATTGGAACCTTAAAGGAATTCATTACCCATGCCTATCGCCCAACCTTGCGACAACTGACCAGATTGCTAAGTGGAGATCTATCTACTACATTAACGAAGGTATAGTAGGCTCATATCTATTACTTTGTTACTTGAATCTATTAACATTACATGGATTTACTGGAATTTTTTTAACGAATTAATTTATTGAAATATAGGACAATTGCAAATTATTGAAAATGCAAAATTTGGCATTATATTCGTTTTAAGATTACCGGTATAGAATGGAAGGTAAAGAAATTCCATTTAGCTGCGTCTGGGTTACTTATTTTAACTATGCAAGGAGAGCTATAATGCTGATCATAGCAAATCAGCCATTGGTCTATTGGTTTCAAAAAAATGTAAACAAAAAATAATCGCTTAATTTTGGTATCATTCATATTGAAGGTTACCTACCCGGCCATAAATCATTTTAATACTCAACTAATACTCAATACTCATACTCAACTTTACTGGGCACATTTGAATATTCAATACTCAACTCAATTCAAATTTCAAAAGTGATAAGAGGGGCAAGATCTATGGGTTGCATCTTGGTAAAGAGTTATAACCTTCTCGACTAATACTCGACTAATACTCAATACTTATACTCTTCTTTAGTGAGCACACTTTAACACTTTATACTTAACTTAATTCAAATTTCAGAAATGATAAGAGAGGCAAGTTGTTCCAGCATCTTGTTCCAATGACAAGTTCCAGCAGTTGCATCTTGGTAAAGAAAGAGCTGATTAGATGTGAAGATTATCCTTCTTACCAGGTTCTTTCTCAGGTTTTAATTTCTTGGGAAGGAGAGAGGGAACTCGTTCAAACGCGACGCTTTTTTCCTCCTTTTTTCACAAAATAAATAGGAAACAATTTGATCCTCTCTACACAAGGAAAAATAAGAAAAGAAGTTAATTCATATTCCTATACAAGGATGTGCAATAGAATATGCGTCAATCACGTTGGTGAAGTATCCGAACAACGAAACGCGCTGACAAACTGTGAAGACTCTAATCGTTTTAGACTGCACTCAGTTCGTACAAAGATGATCAAAATATTCAGAATGCTAGAACACTCAATGCATCCTATACCAAAAATAAATTTTGCCTTTCATTTCAAATAAATTTTTCACGACACCTATCATATTGATACGGAGCTAATTATAGTCTTTCACCATTAATGATCAGAGCGCTGGCCGTATTCAGGGAGGAGTTAGGGGGTTTGGAACCCCCACCCCCAGAAATACAGATCTGACTCGTAAAAACGTAACAAATATACATAAAACATATTTTAGATGCGTTTTTTAAAGTTTTTGCACCCCCCCCCCCCCCGAACAAAAATCCTAGGATACGGTCCTGATCAGAGCTAATTGCTTTTGAGAGCAATCCGTCATTTAGTTGCTAACCCTTTTGGAAGCATTTTGGTAGCCTTTCCACAGACACAAAACACAAAATTAGAAGTTAAAAGAAAAATACCTCGCCTACTCCAGGAGTATGTCTTTCGCCAGTAATTTGGATAATAAGGTTTAGAAACTCTTCAACCAAAATCGTTATTTGCCGTGCAGTGTCCTCATCTTCATTCTAAAAGGGAAAAATCCATAAATAGTTTCTGGGACCACACTGGCTAGAATGAAAAAAAAAAAAAAAAAACGAAAAAAGTAACGAAGAAAGTATCGAAGATGTAGTATTTTCCGGTCGCTTGCCTATCTTACGTTCCCTGTCACTGGAGCAGGGTATAACCAAATCCGAAAAGCCAAACACAACTAAGGGACGGCTTGGCTAGCAACCCTCTTCGTAAGACCTAAATGCTAAGAAGGAAGCCAGAAGATCAACCTTGAATCAATTGTCTTTTAGTGCCAAACTCAGGAGGACAGACGATGCCTAGATCCCTCTACATCGATGGAAACAGAATAATCGTATGGCAGCTACTACTAACAACTGGTTTAGATGGTGGGCGGCGTTTACCCCCCCCCCCCCCCCCCCCCCCGCGATTACCCCCCGGAAAACCTCCCTCCCCCCCCCCCCCCCGTGTAAAATAAGGCTTTCCAAATTTGAATTTTTTTTTTAGTTTTATTTTTTTAATTTCCGTATTGGGAAGGAATTTTGGTACTTATGTATTATGTGCTACTCACTCAAGTTTACGCTGTCTAAAATTGGAGAACATGCCGTTTTTTTTGTTAGTTTCTTCGTTACTTTAGAAACAAGTTTTGGCTATAGATCTGCACATTAGGGGGGGGGGGAGGTAAAGTATAGCGGGTCTGCATGCAAAATGTGTTTGGTACAATTATTCTGCATATTAGATAGATAGATAGATAAGTGTATTCTAAAGCCAAATATACGGCCATGAACACAGTAAAATGGCATAAATGAAAGACAAAAATGACATAAACTTTGATCAGCGATTATCATAAAACACTTAAATGAAACACTATATTAACCTAATAATAGTACTTAACACTTGGAAAAAAACACTTAAATGAAACATTACATTTACTTTATACTTTTTTTTTTTTTTTTTTTTTTAACAAAATTTCCAGGTACCTCGCTATTCTTCTGTAATTTTATAGTGGCCATACCTAGAAAGAATTTCTTTTCTGACTTCCAACTGTCCGAATACTTTACCCCCCCCCCCCCTTCCTTAGGTGCTAATATATAGCCCAAATTATATATTTCCAATATATTCTGTCACTTGTCTTAGTCTTGTCTCGCGCTAAACTGAAAAAAGCTAATGAAGAAACCGGTTAGTTCTCGGGTTTTACACAGCGTAAACTTGAATGAGTGGCACATAATACACAAGTACCAAAATTCCTTCCCTCTACGGAAATTGAAAAAATAAAACTGAAATTAAATTCTCAAATTTGGAAAGCCTTATTTTCCATGGGGGGGGGGTATTTTCCGGGGGGGGGGGGTAAACGCCTAGAACCGGTTTAGATATAGCTGTAGAACAGCGGCTCTCCAGAAGGAGATATGCTAGAACAAAAAGAATTTTTTTTTTTGATTGCTGCTTTTATGCTCCTTTTCATGGTTTTAATCACGATACCCAGCCCCCTAATGGTACATATATAGCCCTAGGCTACACAAAAAACTAACACAAAACTGACGAAATTCTTATTTTATAATAATAATAATAATAAGTTTATTAGCCATAGGCCATACACAGATTAACAAGGAAAGAGACACAATAAATACACATATAATATGAGCACTATTTACATTCTTTCCGTAGCTTGAGGGCTTTTCCAAGAAACCGTGTCGTATCAACAATATTTTCTGCCCGTTTGCTCTGCAATATATCCGGGAAACGGACCTCACGCAGAAAACGCGGTCTTGTGTTGTCAGTTATTGGATACTGTTGGAGAAAATGGACCAAATCTTTATTTTCATTTTACCAGGTCCACGCCATTCCAATTTCTTCAAATTATAACACAAAAGTAAATTACTTGATCGCAGTTGGATCCAGTGTTTCAGTTCTCTCTTACCCAGACCTAATTTTAGATAAAATTCCTCCCCTAGGCTTTCCTTTACTTGACTATAACCTCTTAGGCTATCTGACTGCTCTACTTTAGCCTTCCATACCTGTTGCTCCAGTTCCTTAATTCTCCCTTCAATTAGCTGCAACACTTTACTATCCTCCATACCAGGTCCTCTCCCATCTCCCCACAAAAATGAAAGCCCTATATCATCTAGAATTCTCTTCACCTTAAAGGGCCAATTTCTCTTCTTCTTAGATGATAGCAATTCTATGTATGCCCCTCTCACTAGCCTTGACTCCGGAAGCTGCACTATTTTCAACCAGTACCAAATTATCGAGATAACACGCAAGTTTCAATTAATCACATAAACATCTTTTTCGATTTTCATCCTTTTTTCTAAATCATTTTTTGATAATATAACTTCATGTGATTTATCTGAAACACAGCTATCAGATTTTAAAAAATGACGCTATTTGATCAACAGGTTTGCAATGTATATGTACAAACGTTTCAGAAACATGTTTTCCGTGGGTCGACCTGAAAAATTTTATGGATTTATTCTGTCGGGCGAATATTTCTCAAACGTAGCAATTCTGCCGGGCGAATAGCGTCATTTTTCAAACCTGATAGCTGTGTTTCAGATAAATCAAATTAAATTATGCTATCAAGAAATGACTTGAAAAGAACGAATAGTGTCATTTTTCAAACCTGATAGCTGTGTTTCAGATAAATCAAATTAAATTATGTTATCAAGAAATGACTTAAAAAAAACGAAACCATCTGGGCGGAGGGGGCAGGAGATGAATTGTCTGAAACATGAACAAAACCATGAAAATAAGAATAAAATTAGCAGCCTAAAAATGTCTCTCTTTTTTCTAGCATGTCACCTCTGGAGAGCCGCTATTCTACAGGTTTACCCAACACTGCTGTTAATTAATCAATCAGTGACTATTACTGATAGCCCCATGGGCGTTTGTGGTGACTACAAATAGGGCATTTGTACATGGGAAGAGCTTAGGATGGTGATACCCACCAAGAACAACTTTACACCCAGTGGGGGCACTAACAATAGCGCTATAATTTTTTGTTTTGTTTAATATTAAACATAAGCATAATACACTGATTTATTAATCAGCATTTAAGCATGAAATAATTGAAGATTTAATGGAATAAATGTCGAAGATACATTCTAATCTGTAAAATTTGACTACATTTTTCGACACAAATAATCTTATATCAGAAGGATCAGGCCAATAGGCAAACTGCTCAAAATTTTCGGGCAGCAATAAAAGGATCTTTCCAAGCGGGGGTCTCCTGAGAACAAAACACTCGCCCGTAAGTAGATATATCTTGTGTTTTTTTTTTTTTTTTTTTTGCGGTTCTTTTTTAAAATTGTTATATAAAAGAAAAACTTCAAAATAGTGTATAAAAAAGAAAAATACTGGGCTAGGAATCGTTATATGAACGAAACAGATTCATTAGAGGAAAAAGAACAACACAATGATAATAATGTCGTAGTTCTGAGAGAAGAAAACTCGCAACACTGAAAAAAAGTTATTTTGTCCCATTCATATACTTATTATAATATTACAACATAATTTTCAACTGCTATGCGTTGGGCCAAAGTTGAATAAAAGCTTTTGCCAAAATTGCACAATAAATATAATTTTGAAAAAAAAAAAAAAAACAATCGATGTTCTGCAAACCTTCACTAATTTAATAGCTAAGAAAGATAGTTTCAAAATAAGAGAATCAGCCAACATTTACAAGATTTCAGGCGTGGTCAAAATTAACTTAGTTCTTTGATTAATTGCGAATTCTAATAAATTAAAATTAACCATACTTTGATTCTTTCCAGTTTAACTGGGTACTACTGGATATTACACTATAAGGGGGGCGCTGGTTGTTTTGAATTATAATTAAACCCCTGTTTAAACTATGAAATTTCCTCTCCGGCCATATTCCCATCATCTTTGCTCAACACCACTCAATAGATGCCTCTTCGAAGATTCCATCTTTTGTACAAATTCGGATAGTCGCTCCTCGCTAGTGAAAAACGCAGTGCGTTGTTGCCTCCTCTTATTGCCCCCAAAGCCAATACTCGACACACGAAAAAGTTCAAGTCAATAAGATGCAGAACGAATCGCTTCAGCAATTCTTTTATTCCGTTTGATACAAGTGCCATTAGTCATGCTTAATTTTTTTTTTTTCTGTGTTGTAAGAAATAGCGTAATCTCTGATCATTTTCCTCTTTGCTGAATTCAGAGAGAATCCCTCTGACCTCAATTTCCTCTCTGATCGGTTTCGCTTAAAATTTGTTTAGTGCTACACAACAGATACATCTCTGAACTGTTTTTTTTTTTTTCCTGAATTTCCGAAATTCAGAGAGACCCTCTGAGCTGAATTTTTTTTCTGATCAGTTTCCACTACTCTTTGTCCAATACTTTGAAAACACTAGATACTTCGGATGTCAAATAATGTTCAACAGTTTGATTGGAATAACGTTCAATACAATTACTAGGTGTTCGATACATACTTTAAATTGAAATGTGTTTTTTCCTTACATATACAGTCGTACATACCTTAGATTATTAATGTTCAATACTTTTGAAAGTATTCGCTTATAGTTATTCCTCAGTTGCTAAAAATTTCTTGTGTATATACTTATTTGAATTTACATTATGAACGAATAAGTTACACTAACAGCATTTGCTGTTAAAGTCTTTGTCATTATACATACAGTCAGTCAACTTAGTTAAAATGGCGACGAACGCCATTTAATATTTCCGATCTGTGCGGGCCAAAATTTGCTTCTTTTTTTCTTATTTCTATAGATAGTACCTTTAGGGTGCTCATACATTTTGAATCTTATCATATAATTTTCATCAACCTCTTCCTGTGTCAGATAGAAAAATTTAAATAACGCATCTGTATCTTAGATACACATAGATTATAATCTACCTATATAACTTCAGCTCTGAAAACAACAACGGCACACTATACGACGAGTACCTGAAACCTCTTCATCAACCTCTTAAGTCAGATAGAAAAATTTAAATAACGCATCTGTATCTTAGGTACAAATAGACTATAATCTACCTATGTAACTTCAGCTCTGAAAACAACCACGGCACACTATACGACGAGTACCTGAAACCTCTTCATCAACCTCTTCCTGTCAGATAGAAAAATTTAAATAGCGCATCTGTATCTTAGGTACATAGATTATAATCTACCTATACAACTTCAGCTCTGAATCAACCACGGCACACTATACGACGAGTACCTGAAACCTCTTCATCAACCTCTTAAGTCAGATAGAAAAATTTAAATAACGCATCTGTATCTTAGATACAAATAGACTATAATCTACCTATATAAATTCAGCTCTGAAAACAACCACGGCACACTATACGACGAGTACCTGAAACCTCTTCATCAACCTCTTCCTGTCAGATAGAAAAATTTAAATAACGCATCTGTATCTTAGGTACACATAGATTATAATCTACCTATACAACTTCAACTCTGAAAACAACCACGGCACACACTATACGACGAGTACCTGAAACCTCTTCATCAACCTCTTCCTGTCAGAGAGAAAAATTTAAATAACGCATCTGTATCTTAGGTACACATAGATTATAATCTACCTATATAACTTCAGCTCTGAAAACAACCACGGCACACTATACGATGAGTGCCGGAAACCTCTTCATCAACCTCTTAAGCCAGATAGAAAAATGACTGTATAAATACAGTCACTTGGTCTGATTAAAATGGCGAAGAATTCTATACGTAACTTTGGCAAGTTTTTGAGGGGGGGGGCTTCAAATTTCGTAGGGAGAAGAGAGGAGCATCATATTTTCTCTAGTCCTCATAAAAGAATATACGCTAAAGTTTTTTTTCTCCTTTTTATGCCTATCTTGCGACAGGTCCTACTTCTAGTTTGTTAATGAGGTTGCAGGCCTAACTGTATCTTTTGTGCACTGAGCTCAACTACGCTTGCCGGAAATGCAGCGCTACGTTTCGCTGCGTTCATATTTTTATTTCTTTAGCCCTAAAATTTCCTGTGCATTACATTTATTCAGATTACCAATAAAAATGTATCTTACTATATGAATTAAGGTTTTTTCATAGTTCTTCATTGTCCACTTGAGGATATCAAATTTGTTCAGCAAATGGATTAGGAATTCATTGGGCTCAATAAGAGATGCGCCCACTTGAAGCAGTGTTATATCACGATCAAACATCTCAGTCCGACATTTGACATTTTTGTAAAAGTATATCTGGTTGATCAATGAATATCCATTTCTCCGCCACATTCCCAGCTTGGACCTGAAACACAAGTAAATACTTGACACTTTCAGTAAATAATTGAAAAAATCATTGTTTAAACAAATGCAAACAAACGAGCCAATACTCCTCAAAACACTCAATGTCATTCTCAAGTAAAAATTCTATGGACATTATCGAGGTTTTGGCTGTTTGTGTCTGATATAGAGTGATCGTGTAACGGTAATACATGTTCGTTGAGGATTCATAAAAGGGAGAAGTTTTTACCTTTTTGAATCCTTCGTTTGCAGTTTAAATTACCAAATTTTTTTATATCGTGTGGTATCTAGCCCTGTGGCATCTGAGAATAAACCCGGGGCCACGTAGTCAGGTAGGAATCGGTGCACAGTGTCACCATAAGGATAAGTCTTTTATGTCTTCTTCGTCTTGATTCGATTATTATGGATGCGCTATCACATCCCAAGAACAAAATTTCGGGCCCTGCGGCAGGTTGATGCAGCTGAGATCAAACTCCGAACCACGTATTACCAAACAGAAATCAGTCCCACCGCACGACCACAGGGAGAATCTACTTTGTCTTCTTCTTCTTGTTGTTTAGATTATTTTGGTCACGATTTTGCGAAATATCTGCCCAGGTCAAAATGCAACAAAATAAAGCACAAATCAGCATAAAATTAAATTGCCCAAGCGAAGCGCTGAGCACAACTGAAAACCAGACGAAAAACACATAATATAATAATTTGTTGGGAAATAATCATTTTACTCGCCTCATTGAGTCATATTTATTGTTTTATTGAGTAAATCGATATATTAACTTAAAGAATGCATTAGTCACATGTTAAAGATTTTCATGGAATTTCAAGAAATTAAAACAGATTTTATCTAGACCTCATTGTTGTTAAACTAAAAAAATAATAAAATAATAAAAAAAATAATAATAAAAATAATAAAATAATAAATAATAATAATAAAACGGAATTACCTGTGCCACCATGACCTGTGTTCTGAGAACAGGTTCTATAATTTGCACCGGATTCGGCTTATTGCTAATATTTTCAAACCCATAGTAGTCGAGTCCAAATTTGTTAAGAAGCAAATTCAAACCGGCGAATATCCGGGATAGTGGAAGGTGTATACTGACTGGCCGGTAAGAAACATCGTAATCTATAGATATTACTGAGTGATTGGCTACTTCACAAAGCTTGGTTGGATTCTTCATTTCTGACTCTAAACACTCACCAATCTTCTTTAAAATGTTTCTAAAGCGAAATGCGAAGAATAATTAGTGAACAGTAGAAGACAGTTGAGTACGAAATAAAAAGTAAGAAAATGGAGAAATGTTAAGATTGGAAGCATTGAAGCGAATAAGAAACGTCATAATCCTCTTCAAATTCGCTTTTTTTAAATTCTTGTTACTTGTTCTGCCGAAAGATTCATACAAAGTAAACATTCGTACAAAGTAAGCATAACTATAGGATAGTAAGCCATAAAAGAACAGTCGCCCATCTTCTTTAGAATGTTTCTAAAGCGAAATATAGTCAATATTTTAGTGAACAGTGGAAAAAGATGAACACAAAATAAATAAGGAAGAAAATAGAGAATCCTCAGACTGCGAAGATTGTAGTGATTATGAAAAGTCATATATCGGTTCAGATGTGCTTGATTACGACTTTTTAAATCGAGGGCTAGTGACCTAACTGACCGAAAGGTAATTGTTTGGTGGCACAACTTATTGCTCTAAACAGGGGTGCCCAACAGAGGCAGGATCACGAGGTTACATAGAAATAAATACACAAAAGGATTCTCAAATCAATTAATTCTAGCTTAAAATATAAATTTAATTGAGGTTCGGTCGGAAGAAACTATCAAATTTTTAAATTTTGCTCAACCCTAAGGGCTTTGGTCAAGACTCAAGCTAAAAATCAAGGGATTACAAAACCTTCAATCTAGACCCTTAAACAATATGCAAATCTGCAGAAGTGAGCGTTCACTAAGATAACGAACAAAATTCATTGTTCGTTCACAGCACTTTTATGGGGGGGGGGGGGCTAAACACCTGTTAATTCTGTAAACCCCGAGTTCTGTAACCTCCCGCTATCATGAGATAATCCCATTTCTCTGTTTGTCTCATTTTTTCTTTCTTTGTATGACTTATATATAGCAAAGTGTGTCACCTTTCTGTTCCCGCAGTATGAATTAGGAACTCTTGCTTATATAAACGGTGCCTCGGAAATGAAATTCGGCAGCATTACCATATAACAAAATTAAGATTGAATAAATATTGTATACTTGGCGATTGAATAAATAGCATTTGCAATAGAATGCGTTCTTCTCTCTTGCAATCACATTGCCCCCCAAATTTATTTTTCGTAATATTTTAAAATACTTAACTTTTATAATACAAACTTTATTTCCGCTGCCATTTTATTTTCCTATGGAAAATCCCGACACTGTACTCCAAATTGAATTCTTCCATTTCGGACATTATCTAGGAATATCAATGATAACTGGATATTTGGTTTTGGTAAAAGAGTAGCTATAACTTATAATAGTGGAAACTGGTACTAGAGTCAAGGAAAATATCACCAACGCCATCTAGATTAACTATCAGATTCAGCTTTTTGCCGATTTTCGCAGCATCATCCTTTAGTCCGTTTGTTTAGTTAATTGCATTGTATATTTGTAGTGTATACTCTCTTTTTCATTGTTTCATTCCACAGATGTCATTTTTTCTAAATGATGTTGGTTAATAGAAGATTAATTAATTATTTAAATGACACAGTCTGACAACATTAAACGGAGAAAAACGTTTGTCTGCTTCTCTAATGCCATTGTTGCTACCATTCGTGTTAGATGCCTGAGGGCTCTTAAAATGCTTGGGTATCGCATTGTTTTTTTCCTGTATTATCTATATTTTCTATATTATCTATATAATTTATCTATATCTATTATCTATAAAATATTATCTATATAATTGTCTAGATTTTCTACATTATCTGATATCTATTCAGGCAACAAATCTGTAAAAACTTAACAAAGTAACAACTCCAGTTTAACGGCCATTCCGAAAAGCAAGTAAAGAAAAACTGCTATTCCAATTATGACTCATTTTCCTGCCCTCTATAAAGGTTAAGAAGAGTGAGGGCATCCTTATTTTGTCCGATTATATGTAACTTCTTAAAGTTTGGCTTAAAATTCCCTTGTTCAACAATTTCGGAATTTTTATTTCGAAAATGTCCTTAGGTTCAAAAATCGAGATTCCGGAGACGCTTTCTCAGACAAGTCCAATGGACGCAAAGATTCTCTACACAAGAAAAATCACGCTAATCACTATGACACAGTATTTTGTTTCATTCTAGAGCAGTTTACACAGACAACATAAAACATGACAAAAAATAAATAAATAAAAGAGACAAAAAATAGAACAGAAATGTTCCACTAGACCCCTCATTCCTGTTGAATGCTACACTGATCGTTTTTGAGCACACAACCTGAAATATCACATTTCAATATCTTAACATATCTTAAGTATCCATTATATCCTTAAGTCTCCGATATCTCAAGGAGTCTCCTTCAGTCTCGGATACCTTAAATCTATTTTAAGGCATCTTGATATTTTAACAATATCTTAAGTATCCATTATATCCTTAAGTCTCCGATATCTCAAGGAGTCTCCTTCAGTCTCGGATACCTTAAATCTATTTTGATATCTTAATTCTATTTTGATATCTTTTTTGGATATCTTGAATTCTTGATATCTTGATTGATATCTTGATATCTATTTTATCTTGATATCTTAATTCTACTTTTAAATGATAGTCACACAAATATCTACACGCGAGAATAGTTTTTTTTTCTCAAGCGAAGACTGAGAACATTTTACAAGGGGGTAGTGGTCTCACCGGGATGGGGCTTGGGGAGAGACATTGCCAGAAATAAAGTCAGTAAAACAGGTCCATTAACAGCAGCAGCGTCAGTAGATTAGATCAGCTACAGTAGTATCTTATATTAAGGTAGTATTTATATATATTATAAATCCCCCCCACCCCCCTGACAAAAACAACTCTTCCTGTAACACTGGGAAAACATCTTGCCCACAAGTTTCTCGAAGTCAACTTTTATGTCAAAAACAAAAAATAATAAATGGCACAGTACTGTACAACTTACGGTGCCAGAGAATTATGAACTGCAATTATATTTCAGAGCGTTCAAATACGCCATTAATTTTTTTCAATCAGATTCACTTTCACCTAGCCTTAAACAAAAAATCATATGACTAAGTTTACGAACGTTAAAAATATAGAGCATATTATGTAACGTTATCATTAAATGTTTAAAATGTGATTCTGATACCATATCACTTAGCAAATAAAATATTAAAAATAAAAAATGATGATTCATATTCCTTACCGATAGACCTTAGTGAGTACCTTCTTGTCGGTGCCACACCAATCGATAATCAACGACAGAACAGGAGCAAGTTTGAAATGGAGGTTGAAAGCAAATTCCCATTCCGGCTCAAACTCCATATGTTGACCAACTTGTCGTTTCGTTGCATCCATGCCCTGTAGAGTAATAGAAAATTTTAACATGCTATGACATGTTTGCCTCTTTACTACTGATGAAAAACACTGCAGTATGTTCGTTTTACTTAAGCTGCAAATAGACAAGTTTGAACGCCAATAACAAGTGTAGAACTGGCGAAAGTAGAAAAAATGAAGAAAGTTCAGGGATCTGGACCGGTAAATATACCTCTTTTCTTTTCCTCGACAGCTCAAAGAAATGTAGCTAAAAAATAAAATAGACTGTACCCAAGCCGTAGTGTGTGGGTTGTCTTCTTGGCACTTTTCAGATCTGTATAGATGTGATAAAAACTGCACCCAGGTCAAGGGGGTTAGCCCTCTACCTCTCCCTCTGAAAAAGTCCTCTTAATTATGGAAAACATTGCAGAAAAGTAAGTTAAAGTAAGTTGTAAGAAACTCATATCAACCTACTGATCAGAAAACACTGTCTATGTCACAGAATAATCCACATACACACCTAGACCACTAATCCACTAATCCACATACATTTTTAAAGTTCAATGTGACAATTACTCCTCATATCAGGATTTCTAATGTTCGAACCCTCATCTCTGTAGCTATACCAAACTAAGCATAAATTAAACCCGAACCATAAAAATAGCATCCTAATCATCATAAATGTTGTATGAATCATATAGTCCTGAAAAATCTATCTTAAATATGTGCTTTTGTTCTTGTGTAAAAGCTCCTCAATTATTCCTCATATCAGGATTTCTAATGTTCGAAACCTCCTCTCTGTAGCTATACCAAACTAAGCATAAATTAAACCCTACAAATAGGAAGGTATCAAGGTTAGGTTACGTACTCAATATATGCTATGCTATACCCCCCCCCCCCTAATGTGCAAATATATAGCCCAAATTTATTCCTAAACTATTATATATTCATCCTATTTTATTTTATTTTATTTGAATTGACAAAAATTGACTTTTTTTGTGTGTAGCATATAATGCACAAGTACCTACACTTCCTAAATTTAGAAAAAAAACACATAAAAAATAAACGAACCAAAACAATGGAAAGACGCTTAAAACCTTCTAATTTAAAGAAAATCCCAAAACAAATAGTCCATAATGTCCCTCAACTTCCTCAGATACTTTCGCCTTGCGCGAAAGGGCATAAATTCTAATTTTTTTAAATACTCCACCTTCAAACCTACTTATTTTCACCCACTGTGAAAAAATTTTCGTCCACCCACGCCCCCTTAATGTAGTGTAAATCGCTCGTGAGTCCTTCAAAATCTAACACACACGCCTGAATTGTGACTTTTATTTGACATTCTTTTGGCCTCCTCGGTTAAAACCAAACATTTCCTTCTACACCATACCTTGTACATCCCACAAATATTTAGAACTTTAATTTCCTCACTTGGCTATGAATCCATTAAATGAAAACACACATAAACCACTCTCTAATCTAAATGAAACAGTCCTACCCCAAAATGTAAACATACTGATTAGTTTCTTGAATCTTTCATGGTGCGGACCTAAACCCCTCTAAATTCCAAGTCATTTATTCACTTGTGTACCCATTATAACATGAAGACTTACAAGCTTTATCCATTCGCATGATTGCATTACTTCCACTTTAAACTCTCTCAAACACTTGAAACTTAACCAGGTCGAAAACTCCTTAAACTACAGAGTGCAAGGTCAAAATTGTGCTGTGTAACTTCTTATTCCAAATTATACCATAGTGACCAGTCAAAATCGAGTAGTCTCAATTCCCCAAGAAACCAGACATAAATCCTCTCTTAATACTATGTCACTTCATAACGGGGGGGGGGGGGTCAAAGTTAAAATTGCGTTTTGTAACTTCTCAGTCCTAATCATACCATATTGACTAGTCATTATTTACTAAACCAAATGTTATATTGACAAGTCTCTCAGTTCTCCAAGGAAATAGACATAAACCCTCTCTTGATGCTAAACCATTTCAATCTCTTTCCCACCTAATTTAAAGTCTATTCAAGGACGAAAGCAGAGTGGAGGGCAATGGAGCCAGGACCCTCCCGAAACCCTAAATTTTCTAGAATTTCTGGGCTCACCTTATTCAAATTTCAAACAATTTTTTCTGTGTCCCCCCACTGAACAAATTTATCATTATCCCCCCCCCCCCAAAAAAAAAAAAAAAACTGTCTGTCCCTAATTTGAAGATAGTTTGACTCATGACTTTTTAAAACTTATCCATTTGTATAAACCCATAATTCTTACCGTAAACTCCTTCACACTTAAACCCAAACTCCCGAAAGTGAAAACAACACGAAACTCCTTAGAAATAACCAGGATCAAACTTCTAAAATTATATTCGGTAACTTCTTATTCTTAATCATATCATATATTGACTATTCTATACGGAATTGATAGAATCTAATCCTATGGACTATTCTCTTGGCTCTCCTGGGCACCAAATCTTTTGATGATATTATCAGTTCTATCTATTGTCTGCTTAGTAAATTTTTAAAATATTCTAAAAAAAAGACCGTTCAGCAATAAAAATATAAAATCACAGCCAATTAAAAAAAAAAAAATTATATCTATATATATATATATATATATATATATATATATATATATATATATATATATATATATATATATATATATATATATATATATATATATATATATTATATATATATATATATATATATATATATATATATATATATATATTATATATATATATATATATATATATATATATCTATATATATATATATATATATATATATATATATATATATATATATATATATATATATATATATATATATATATATATATATATATATATATATATATATATATATATATATATATATATATATATATATATATATATATATATATGTACAATTATTTACGAACGAGGGAACGAAACGATTTGCGTAACGCATATGTCATGCTGTGACTGACTGAATTTTAGGTACCAGTTCAGCTACTTGTCGTGGAGCCGTTGGCGCAAAAGGAGATGCTCAGGGTGGAGGATTTGACGAAGCCGTGGATTTGCCAAAATACCAACACCAAACTCACGGCGTGCCTAAAGAGTTGTAAGGGTTAATTGTTTTAAAAGGGAGCAATAAGGGATTTTGGGGGATTTAGAAACTACGGGAAGAGCTCCACATTGGATCCTTTCTAGTTGGTCCTTGGTGGACCACCAATTTTTGGTGGTCCTTCTGATCCGAAGTCATGCCGTGATGCCAAACAGGACAAGCATATTTTACAAGCGGTCACATAGACGTAAGTAAAATACGCATTAGGTGGGAGGTTGGGACATCATGACGAGCAAGGAGTTTTAAAGATAGGATGGCCAGGTTTGCCCGTCTAGTATATCTTTTGTATCTGTTTTTCCAACTTCAGGTCATCTGTGAGACATATTTCTAAAAGTTTGATGTCCCTGATGCTGCAACCGGAAACATTCTGTAAAGCAAGAGACGAGTTGTCCTTCAGAAAAGAAAAGTTAATACAATATATATTGTCTTTTGATTTACCTATCCTCCCAGTAAAAGTCAATATCCACTTGGCACCTCAAAACTGCCTAAAAGTTTAATGTTGATCACCTAGGTCGTTCCCAAGATATTGCGGATATATTATTTTGGAAAACCTGACAACACAGTCTTTTGATTTTTCTTACTAATTTATCGTTAGCAGGCTTTGAGCCCCATATGGGCTTATACCGCAAATCTTTTAGGTAGATTGAACACGATCACTAGGTAGATTGGTAGATGGATTACTTTGAGCCAGAGTTAGGCAAAGTGATCAAAGACTTAAAAGTCTAATTAGAGTAAAGCCAAGACAGATAGTCTCTGTGAGAGCCAAAGCTGGCATAGCCTTTTCAGAGTTGTATATAAATGATTATTTTCACTTCTTGATGATAGTCTATCATCCTAGGGCAGAACTAAGGCAGGTAAACATGCAGTAAGGGTAATTCAACATAATAATTGACTATCAGTAAAATTGACATGTCGTCATTGAGATTGTGACAAATGTTAAGGAACATCAGAGACTAATTGGTAATTATAAAAAAGACTTATTAAGAAGTATTCATTTTATTGCTTGAGAAACTTACATAATCTATAACAAACATATTTTCCAGTATACGATTTGCTAGAATTTTGCAAAAAAGCAGTGAGGGGATGGCGACCCGCTTGAATTGCAAACAATATTACAAAGAATAAGGTTAAAAGCAGAAAATAATGCTGAAAGAATAAACGTTTGAGGGCCGGAGGCCCAAGAATCGTCCAATATGGTATATAATATATATGTTAAGTCTTCATACAAGACATGCAAGGCCACACTTGCGAGGGCCATATGCTAGTGTGAGATGAGGGATGTGAAAGAAAACTAGTGAAACTGGCTGTTTGCATACCAAAAGCTCATAAAAAATTAAAAAAAATCCCATAAAAAAGTGATTAAAAATTCCACGTTTCATCAGAAATGAATACTTTTTTTCTAAATTTTGTCCGAAATCCAACTTTTATATTTGAAGAAACAGACTGGAATCTAAAGACAAAAATTAAAGAGAGCAATTTCCACTCCACTGTTTTAAGCTATTTTCTTCCTAATCGACGAAAAAACTAAATTTTGAAAACAAGCCTAGCAATGACACGACCAGTGTTGTCACCTACAGCAAACATGTACCATTTTAAGTATTTTGGTGCAAAATTAGAGAATTAATAGCATTAAAAAAAGTAGTTCTTTTAGTCAAATTTTATTTTTGAAAGCAGTACAGTTCTTTAAACATCTCTACTTTTTGCTTTTTTATACATAGATATAGACAAAAAAGAATAGAGGCCAGACAAAATTCGTGATCAGACAACCGCGCCAACAACTAGATTCATGCTATATATTTAGGATTTAATTTTCAAAATGAAAATATAAAATAAATAGACATCACCAATCGAGAACCCGGCCTCGGTTCCTTTTTCAATCTCTATGATCTAATTAAATCGCCTAGAAAAACAATAATAAAAAACATAAAAACAATTAAAAAATCTTCTCCCTAAAAATTACATCACTTCAACAGATTCAATAGGGAATAGTAATATACCTGCATCCAGCCAAGTAGATTTGCCAATAAATCAAATCCATGCAGAAAGCCCCGACGCAATTCTTCATTCCAAGCTTCAGGCTTCGAACTAAGTAGATACTTTAAATCATACAATACGTACATTGCACGTCTCAGCGCAGTATTGTTACGTTCAAACGATAATTTGCCTTCTGAAAGAAAAATGGCTTCTATGAGACAACGAAAATTTGATTCGTTTTCAAAGTCATGATATTGACTGTTAGAATTTAACGCTGTAAACTAGAAGTATGAGGTAGAGGTATGACTGTAAGCTAGAGGTAGAGGTACATACAGGCTTTGAATTTCATATCAAAGTTGGTAAGTGCCTTTTGACATTTTCTAAGTATCAACAATCAGCCATAGGTGAAACTGAATAATTCCCTGTGTCTTAAAGAGCTGAGCGTTAAAGCTGCTTTGATGAAACACTTCAGTAGATACTTCAGTGCTCTAAAACATCTTATTTCTTAGCATGGTAAAAGCGAATCAAACCCAGCAAACTTTATTCTGATTTATTGGTCTAAGCTTCTTGAGGAAAATTATTATATTTCTCATTGCAAATAAGTTTTGGAACTTACTAAATCCTAAAGAAGTAACTGAAAACTAAGCACATTCTCGCCCAATATTTCCGCTGAAGAAACATTCTTTACGGCTAAGCAACACTTTCGCAGAAAAAAATACAAAGACCAGCATTCCATTTTTTTTTTTTCAAGTTGAACTTCAATTAAACAGTTTAAGTTTACTTTAATTTTGAAGTCACCAATTAGAAAATAGAAATTTAACACAAACTAAATTCCTTCCAACTGGAGGAGAGTTCCTTCCAAATTCCTTCCTTCTTTTCACCACAGAAGGGCTTTAAAAAAACCTAGCATCTTGCAACCATCATCAAAATAATCGATGTTGGAATCTCTTCCTTAAAAAACACTAGACAACATTAAAAGAAAAAAAAATTAACGTACAATAACTAAGATGGCTAAATATCAATACCCTTAAAAGAGTCAAATTCAATTTTCAAACAATTCCTGGAAATGATAAGTAAGTAAAGAACAACCCATCACAATAAAACCTACAAGGCCGTGCCCAGAGGGGGGGGGAGGTAGGAGGGTTTGAACCTTCCCTGAAATGTTTTTGTTTGACTCGTAAAAACGTAACAAAAATGGATATAAACAAATTTTTTATGCGTTTTTTGAGGTTTTTTGTTTAACACCCCCCCCCCCCCCGAAAAAAAATCTTTGAGTAAAACCCCCTCCAAAAAAAAATCCTGGGTACGGCCTTGAGAACCTATACTCTTAAAAAAGGAATTTTGATAATTCACTTATAAAAAAATACCGGCATAAAGAAATTTGCACAATTTTAGAAAAAAAGGGGAAAAATTTTGTTTTTTCCTATGGAAGCATGTTTGTTTTTGTTAGGTTTTTGCTTCTCAAGGAGGGATCCTATTCAACCATTGACTTTAAAATATCAGAAGTGGATTCATTCGATCGGAAATTGAAATGACTAGTGTCTAGTTCCCTTAAGTAACAAATGAGATCGCTCTACAGATATGACAGTTTCTGCCGTTTTGTAGTTTAGAATAGCCATTTTGTCACAAAGAGGGCCAAAAACCTATACAGTGAATCTCGGAAAAGGAAATCATCTTGAAACCGTCGTAAAGCTATTTATATAGCCCTATTTATATAGCTATTTATGCTGTTTCAAACATCACAATATCAAACGGTGGCAAACACACCCCTAAACACACACGCAGTCCCAATGGATTAAACAGTTATATTAGCTTCATTTGAATTGACTCATTTAAGGCTTTAAGAATTCACGTACAGTACTACATAGTTGAACATAAACTATTAGAGGGGAAGTGGCAGCGGGGATAGATGTCTCAAGCCTCTAGAAGTTCGTTTCTAGGCCTAACGCTTCTAACTTTCATTGAAAGGTCCTTCAGCAGTAGTACATGGGGGAGGATTTATCCCTTAAAACCCTTTCTAGTGGACATAGTAAAAAAAAAATGTCCTTTTTGACGATGATTCAAAATATACTGTAAAAGCTATATTCAGTGTAGGCTCAACAATCAAACTAAATTTACATGGGAACAATTTTTAGGAGAGTCCCCTATTTAGACATTACTGTTGCAATTCGTTTCTAACTGGTACCTCTGAAGATAACATAAGCTAAATATTTAGAATTCACACAAAAATAAATACATATTCACTAATTAAACTAAAAAAAAAAAAAAATTGAAGAAAAAAACAGCGAGATGAAAATTCAAAATTTCGAAGTCACTAGAGAAAAATTTGTCTATTAAACCAACAGGATTAAAATCTTGTGAAATTTACTTTTATTTAGGACAATAAATTTTTCCCTGAAGGAAAAGCTTATTGAAACATCCAAACTTGATTCATGCGCAATTTGATACAATATTTTTTATTTCATTTTTTCATGAAAAATAGCTAGTATCGTATAACTTGGATGTCTCAAAAGATTATTAAAGGAAATTATGCATGAAGTCTGAATGTCTCAAAAGCTTTCCTACATGGTTGTGGCAGTAGCTGTAATCTAGTCAAGACTAACTACATCTTTTTCTATTATTGTCATACTTAGCCACTGTGGTCTCAAAAATTGTTAAGTGAAAGTTTATAACACGTTCTGAAATAAAGCTGTCTAGTGATAAAAAAATTTCTCATTTAAAGGCGATTCAGGGATGGTAATTATTATCTGGACTTCTCTTAATAGTAAAAATTTATCGTTGAACGAATTTTCAACAATATTAGAAAAGACATTGAAACTAGTCAAAAATGGCAACGGACAGAAATCAAAAGTGCAACATAGGAATCATCAAAGTCCAAATCCCTAAACTGGCGGTTTTGAGCCATCTATCTTGAAAGCAAGGAAAATCGCTATCAAATAAATTCACGTGTCTTTCTATTCAGTTTTATAAATGGCAATTGTAAAAACACATTCATCTATTTTAATATTGGATCATAAGAACAAAAGTGAGCTGTACAAATCCGACAAATAAAAGTCCATAAAAACGGACTGAGCTGCCGACAGTAGTCAGAGATGTGCACGTAAGAGGAGGAAGGCTATAAAAAACCATACAAGCCAAAAGCCACAAGTTCTTTAATGCCAGTTATTTAACTAGCAGGCCTGCTTCGCAGTAATTCCCTCCTCCCATTTTCCTCACCACGATCGATAGTAAGGGCATTCACCCTCCTTATTGCACTGTCTTTTTATACTTCCCGGTTCGCTCACTTCGGTCAGCAGAGGGGGTTATCCGGATGAGCTCACTTCAAGTCGAACTTTATCTTTTTCACTGCATATTTCCAAAATTATGCTGCATTTATACTTCTAGCTCCTATCCAAACCAGTCAAAGACAGTGCTCCTCATTTGTTTCAACTGTGCCGATCCAATTATCTTGTCACTGCAAACACCTACTTCCAACAAAATATTATCCACCAGAGTACATGGTATAGTAGCGAAAATAACACAATGAAGATGATCGATCACGTCATTATCTGCGAACACTAGGAGTAATTGCTGAAGAACTGCAGAACGTTCAGGTCTGCAGATCTTGAAAACACAGGCTACGCACTTGTCTGCGCTGTTATCCAGCTTCCCCTCTAAGGCAAGCGATACAGAAAACCCGTCACTGCAGACGTTCGAAAAAAGAAGCCAGATAGTCGTTTAAAGTATATTGTAGACATCAAACCGCTTCAAGGCCTTTGATACACTGAACAGCAACGATAATGCATGTAAGTACTTTAAATCATAGATCAGCGAAGCGGCACAACCAGTTCTTGGCAACAGGAGTTTCAACGAAAAAAATTCGCTTAACGAGTGAAGCACTGCAGGCCACAGAGCAAAGACGAAAGGGACGAAGCTTTGATTCACCAGGACCGAACCCAGTTCGTTTCAAGTAAAGCTGAAGAAATCGAAATATCTTCTAAAGATAATGACATGGCGGTATACTTAAGCATCTCTGGGACTAAAAGAATACAAAACTCCTACTTAGGGACCTGTCCTGTCCGGGGACGGGACACTCCTACCTGACGAAGGGTTTGGTCTTGAACGGTGAAAGGTATTATGAAAATTTCAGGACTGTAAGGTCTGAAGGGGAGTTTGGTTGAATAAATCGGGGAGTTAAATTTTTGATAAATGTTTCTTCTAAAACGTACATTTCCTTCTTTTTAATTTGAATCATCGACGCAAAACATCCTAGATTAACAAGAAAAAAATAATTACCATCATTTTCTCCGGCGTTCACACTCAGACGTGAAGAAACGCAACAAGATTGCAAGTACGTCATCTATGCTGATTAGATGATGCGAAATCGTTGGTACTGTGAACAGCTGAACAGAGAGGGAACTGATTGAATAGCTGTGATCATGATCATCATTGATGAAATCTTTCATCATGACGTTATAATATTTGGTAAATATCTAAAATAAAGGAAAACTTGATAAATTTTCTGAACAGACAATCAATCTAGATTACATAGGTTAGTAATTTAAAGGCAAATAGGCGAAACCCCCATAATTTTCCTTTTTATTAAGGACTTATACTTTTATTTAGGATTTTATTAATGACTTATATTATACTATTTTATTAAGGACTTATACTTTTATTTAGGATTTTATTAATGACTAGCATTATACTATTTTATTAAGGACTTATACTTTTATTTAGGATTTCATTAATGACTTATATTATACTATTTTATTAAGGAATTATACTTTTATTTAGGATTTTATTAATGACTTATATTATACTATTTTATTAAGGATTTATACTTTTATTTAGGACCCTTCTTACCTGGCTCGCTGCTAGAAATAAAATAGACACTCTTTTTAATTCAAGATTTCCGAAATCTTAACTGGGGAAGAAGTTTTCATTATTATTATTGTTATTATTAATAGTACTAGTTGCACTATTATTACCGTTTTCACTAGTATTATTGTTGTTTTTAATATAAGAAGTTTTGTAAGGCCTTTTTACTAGCCTTTTCATTAAGACTAGCTCGATGCTATGGAAAGAATGCTCTTCTTAATTCAAGATTTCCGAAATCTTGACTTTGGATTACTATTTATTACTTGTTTTGACAAGGAGCTTTTGTCATTAAGATTAATCAAAATAAGATTTATCATTCATGAATCAGTTCCAAATGGTGATTCTTCCTCACTTAACAGTTTTTTTAAAACGCGTTTTTAAATTTTCGGTTACTATCGGCTAGAGTTCGTTCTTTTACTAGCTTGTCCCTAAGGGGACAACTATGATTCACAAGCAGAGTAAATATAAGTTCAGGAAATGATAGTATTCAATTCAATATGTCGATTTTCGACTATATGCATACAGATAATTGAACTTGATAAATAAATTGAGGGTCGAACATTAGAATGAGCTCAAACCAAGTCCTTTCAACAAATCTGCCATTTTCTTCTCTTTTTTGTAATCTTTTATTCTTTAACATGAGTTAAATTCTATTTCTTCACCAAAGCCAACAGATGAGTAAGACTTTTCAGATTTAGAGAAGTGTCTATTGTCACGGCTTCATTAAACACTTTTCAAAGTAGAGTATATTTCTAGTAAAAAGAGTATATGCCTAATTCTACCAAAGGATCAAATTTCCTCTTAAACTTCATTAGGAAGAGTCAATCGAAAAGTTCAAAGAGATAACATCCAGGATAAAGTTTATCCCAGACTGGCCATTTATTGTCAGAACTCAATCTACTCTTAGTTAAGTTATGAGGCAATTGTGGAGAAGCTATGAAGCAATTTTGGTTTCAATTTAATACCCCAAGATGTTCCTAAGTTCTTGTATATGTTACGGTGAATGTTCGCAAATTGGTTAATGTCGACATTCACTGGTGAATGCCCGAAATACCTTCTTTCTCCTTGGATTTAGTCACAGTTGCCAGTCAATTTTTTTCGATTTAATGCAAGGTCTGATGATGGAAGGTTAGGTTTGGTAAGACGGTGTTAGCTTGGTTTAGGTTAGCTTAAGTTAGGTTTTTAACCGGTTTCTGATATTTAGAACCAAGTTAAACCTAACCTAATCTAAATAACATAATCTAACCTAACTTTAACTTTTACCATCATTGGTTGCATAAGACTGAAAAAGCTGACTCGCAAAGCTAATTGAACCGAAGCAGAGACAAAGGAATTTCGAACATTCACCGGTGAATGTCGACATTTACTAGATCTCAGACATTCACCGTTACATATATACGCCATTTCGACAATCTGGAAATAAAGTAACTTTGATCTGTCTCGCTACTTAACCGTGCATAAATTATAAGTTCCGTAAGAGCTTTTGATATAAAGACGTTATTTACGTACGGATTTAGAGGGCTAACAAAATTGGTTAGCCCTCCCTCTTCCTCCAAGATCAAATTTGAATTTCCCTTGTTCAACGATCACCCTTCCTTCTTCTAGCAGTATCTGAAAGTTTCAACCCCATTACCCAAACTGTTCTCAAGATATCGCAGACATGCTATCTCACCGACCCGAACACACAGTGTCTTTCATTTACGTATCTCGTTCACGTAAATGAGACACAGTGTCTTCTCATTTGTGTGACAAACAGATAAAGTGAAGATTTTCTTCTGATTAATCAGATTGACGTAAGATAAAGCCTGTAAAGAAAACTAACTAAGAATAATTGAGAAAAACATGTTTTCAAATCAGGCTTTAGTGCTGTTTTTTCTAACTTCAATGTCTGTCTTTTTATTTGTAATTTTTCTGCTGCTCTCTGCTGGGAAAATAAATACTGTTAAGAAAAAATAAACATAGATTCCTATAATTTTGTAATCTTAAGGGATTGTCTAAATCCTATTTTGAAAAACGATCGCAAACAAGCATAATTACTTGTCTGTAGCCTTGTTACAGTGAATGTCCAAAATTGGTGAATGTCAACATTCACCGGTGAATGTCCGAAATGCCCTTTTTTCTCCTTGGATTTACTCAGCGTTGCCAGTCAACTTTTTCAGTTCTATGCAAGGTTTGATGGTGACAGGCTAGGTTAGATTAGGTTTTTAACTCTTTTCTGAGATTTATAACTTAACCTAACCTAATATAACTTTAACTTGTACCATCAAAGCTTGCATAAGACTGAAAAAGCTGATTCGCAAAACTAATTGAATCCAAGCAGAGAAAAGGAAATTTCAGACATTTACCGGTGAATGCGTATATTAACCAGATTTCGGAAATTCACAGTAACAACCTCTCTAATTTACAGAAAAACACTTCCAGGGCCACACCCAGATTCAGTTGCCCCCCCCCCCCCCCCCCCCCTCTCACACAAACATACTTTGAATCTACTTTTATTTTCTGCAGCTTCACTTACATTTGAACAATTACATTTAATATGAAAAAATCATTAACACTCTAGGCACCATGTCCCAAGTAGAAATTACAAATCCACTTAATCCTCCTCTCCTTAATACTCCACAAAAGTTTCAACTAAGATACTGTAGTCATTGAGCCATTCCCAAGATACTGTATATAATCTTACAAATCAGGTGCACATCTGATTTGTCAAATTATGATTTGTCTTTTGACTTATTCAGATCTACGTATCGTATTCAGAGTACACTCTTAGGAATCTTGGTCTACCGAACAACCCTAAGAGCTCACTCAAAATACAGCTAATTAGGAGCCAAAGCTTTTTTGGCCATTTACGGGCCCCTAAAACCCCTACTCCACCCACTCCCAACAAAATGTTATGATTTTTTTGATCCAGGAAATAATCTCCGAAAATTTTGAGCTAATCGTAAACCCATCATGCATCCCTCCTTTTCCAACGGGCTGTGGGAGTATGAGGCTGTGTCATGTCATCTTCAAAGGCATAATTATTGAGCCTTCGATTTTTTACAACGAAATGTCTATCTAAAAATTTTTTGTCAGATATCTTTGGAGTTAGGGGAGAGGTAGAAAATTAGGGCATTGGAAAGAGCTGCCCTTCAGTCAATTGCAAATCTTAAATAGGGCACTCAAAATTTGTCTTTCCATTTCAATGGTCCACTACTGTTTCCAGGATACGTCAGATATGGTATTTTGACAACCTGGGTGCACTTAGAGCCTTTTCATTTAGCTTTACCCTTTGTCCGAGTCATATTTCAATACCCACTTGTTTCCCTCAACATTCTCTGAAAGCTTCAGCTCAATACCCAAAGCCATTTCTGAGACATTGTAGATATGCCATTTTTATAACCGGGCAGCACATAGTGCCTTGATTTTTCTTCTTACTTTATGGTACATGAATTATAAGTCCCATGGGAACTTATAGCGACAAACCTAATTTTTATTTTAACTAGAGATGTTTACAACCTCCCGCTTCCCCCCCCCCCCCAAAAAAAAAAAAAAACAAAAAACTATATTTGAGCCTCTTGACCTTTCTACAACCGAGCCTGAAAGATTCAACTCGATCGTCTAAGCCGTCCCCAACGTATTGCAGACATAGGTATTTTCAAATACCACACTGCCTTCCCATGACGTACAAATAAGAGTTAGATATGGACAAATCCTTTGACTTGACAGTTAAATAACGAAAAAATCTCTGGATATTTTGATCACATATACAGTGGCCGTCATCAGCATATAACCGACCACTTCTGATGACGCCCACTGTATATGTGACCGAAATATCCAGAAATATTTTTTTGTATCTATCGTTGTTTTACTGTCAAATACAAGGATTTGTATCTATCGAATTGTTATATGTACGTATGGCAGACATGGTGTTCCGACGAACTGGATACGCACAGTGTATTTTTATTTACCTCTACCCCCCGACCAAATTTGAAGCCGAGTTGAGCCCTCTACCCTCTCTCTCCAGTATTTCCTTGAAGTTTCAACTCGATTTCCCAAGTTATACCCGAGATATTGTAAATAATTTGATAAATCAAGTGTATATAGTGTCTTATGATTTACTCAGCTACGCCTGTCGTTTCCAGAGCATAGTCTATGAAAACGCTCGGAATAATGGTATAGCGAACCATCCTTATTAGCTCGCTCGAAACACGAGTAATCGAAAACAAGTTTTTGGCTCTATCCTAGGGGGAGCACCTAATCCCCCCTCCCACAATAAAATGCTCGATCCTTCTGGCCCAAAGGACGATCCCTGAGAGTTTCGAGCGAATCACAAACCCTTGATCAAACACGACCCCTTTTCTATTAAAAAAAATATAAGTTGGAAAAAATGAGCAACGCCTATTTTACGGGTTTTTGAGCTGGAAAGTAATGTCGAGTCGGAAACGGGAATTCCGCTCCTGTTAGCAATCGCAATAGATTACGTTTAGCCATAAAGAATGGAGAAGCTCAAAAGGATTGCCAAAAATTAAAGAAAAAAAAGTAAATTAAACAACAAGAAAATTGTTTGCAAATACAACCAAAAAAAAAAAACATAGAACAACCAAAAAAACAAGGAATACAGCCCTTTTTACTTGAGTAGCAATTCTAGAGCCAATTTTTGTTAAGTATATTGTGTCTTAGTTTATACAGTGTAAACAAAAAGATAATTAATTTACTACGGCATCTATCGATAGAAAAAAAAAAAAACAACAAACCTTGGCAAATCGTTTTTTATTCTCGAAGTCCATTAGCAAACCACTTATGAACAGGTGATGCCATACAGATCTGGCTGCTTTCCAGAGTTGAGTGTCACAGTTCAATATCCCCTCTACTACTGACATCTCCTTTGAGGAAGCCTTAAAGAAATATAATAAATAAACTTATAATTCTAGTCAATGAAAGATATCAGGAGAGGCCCTGTAGTAACTTCTAGTGATCCTCAACATTCTTTTTCTTAGTTGTTTAATTCGTTATTGGATACTTTAGCCTTTACATTTCCTTTTTAATTTTGCAAATCTGAAAAATTACACTTTAAGACGGTTGATGAAACTAACAGAAGTTTTCCAACAAAAACTCCTTAAACATTTTATAATTTAAAAAAATGACTCAAAAGAAAAAAGGCAAATAAAGACACTAGTGAAGCATATTTCTATTTGTAACAATTTCTTTCTGTTTTAGTGATTCCTAGATACTTCAAAATCTGTTTTCTCAGGTCGTTGGCAACCCTGATCAGAAACTCTCGTCTGATGAACTATCCCAATGCCTCCGCAAGATTTTGGACTCAAGACCTTATGTCACTACTCAAAACATTGGTAAACAAACATCTGAGAAATGCGAGATGACTCAGATTCCCCGTGTGGATAGAATATATGGAGATTGTTTCTGCCAACGGGATCTAAGGCTTACAAAAGAAACTTTAATGAGTGCAAGATGGATCAGGAACGCTTAGAATCAGAGGACCACCATATTGCATACTCATTGATGCATATAATGGAAACCATAGTTGCAATTGTAGCTGCAGCCTAGAAAAGAGCAAGCCTGTGAAAATACGAAAGGCGTTCAGTGACATTTTCTCAAATGTTCAGAAAAAGCTAAAACTGTTTTTGTAAAATATGCCTCCACATTTCTCTCGAGCTCCAATCGTGCCTTTCTGGTCATCTCATGGTGGGCCTTGTGTGACATTCTTAGTGGCTGTGGAAGAATCGTGCACTTAACGCTTTTTGGTCTCTAAACTGGTCAAAATTTGGTTACAACACATATTGAGTCGATTGTAAAATTGAGAAGTCTCGAAAACGAAAGGGGATATGTGCATTCAGATTAAACCAATCAATCAGGCATGCCTGATTTTAGCACAATTGATATATACGTCATTTCTGACTGATATGTCACACTAAGTTAAGAGCAATGTGGGCACAATATATTGTTTTGGTTTTTTGACCAGGGCACTTCTTATAGAAAGAAAATGTCATAGGAACTTCAAAAAGAGCTCATGGAGGGAAACCAGCTCCCTCTCCCACGTCAATCACTTCCCCAAACACACCCAATCAAAATTTTGAGATAGCTATTTTGTTCAGCGTAGTTTAAAGGTCCAGAAATTATGACTTTGAGAATGATAACCCCCCCCCCCCTACAACCCTCAGAGCAAGGATTGTAAGGTATGCTCCGAGGGCATTTAAGGTTTTTATGGAAACGGTGTGTCTTATATACTTTGGAGGGGGCTCATTCGATTGAAAATCAGAAGTTGAAGAGCCATTTTTAAGAGTCAAATTTATCGGAGGGCAGCTATACCCTCCTACGTCATATTTTCCCCAAAGCATCCGCTAGAAATTTTAAGATAGCCATTTGTTCAAAAATATTCCAAAGATCTCAAAACATGGCTTTTGGGGTTGACACAACCCCACAGAGTATCGGGGTAAGGGTTTTAAGTTATGCCCCGGGGGGATGTAAGGTTATTATGAAGAGGTGGTCTTGTGAACTTTAGAGAAGGCTCATTTGATTGGAAATGCATGGTTCTAGTTCCATTTTAAGAATCAAACGTGATGGAGAGAAAATAGCCCCCGCCCCCTCCATGATATCCTCTTTTCCCCAAACACAATCAATCGAAATTGTGAGATAGTCATTTTGTAGCCAATAGTTCCAAAGAGAATATAACAATGTCTGCAGTAATCAAATATAATAAATATTTAGGCGGACGTTGAACTAAATAAAAACAAACTATGAGCATGTGGACTTTCAAAAAGGTGACAAAGCAATATCTCAAGAACAACTTATATTATTAAGTTAGATATTTAAGAGTAAGTTGTGGGCGACATTTTAACTAGCCAGAAGGCACTATGTGTATACTTTTAGTACTACAACTACAGTTACTGTAACTAATGACACTAAGAGCATTAAGGTGAAATTTCTAGGAAGTGTTTAGGGGGCGTTTAAACGAAAAAACTGTATACATACAGGTTTTCAAAAAGGCATATAAGCAATATCATAGGCACCACCCCTCTGTAATAGATAGAAATATCATTGAAAACATTTAAAGAAGCTAATTCGATTCAAAATCAAAAGTTCTAGGGTCCTTTCTAGGAGTAAAAAGAGATTGGAGGGCAATCAGCCCGTCTCTCAAGTCGATTGATTTCCCAAATACATCTAGTAAAAATTTTGAGACAGCTATTTTGTTTAGTATAGTAGAACGGTCCAGCAACTATGTCTTTAGGAATATTAGGCATGTCAAACCCCCACAATTATGCAATTGGCCCATTATGCTATATAACTAAATGCTTTTTTAAAACTAGATCAAAAGGCATTGTGTTTTGCGGTTGCCAATAAGACACTTCAGCAATATATCGAAAACGACTGAGGGTATTAAGTTGCCTCTTTTGGGGCGACTACTATTACTACTTCTGCTCTTACATTTTAAATAAATAAATAGATTGTAAGTGTATCTAGATTGTCAAAGAGCATAGATAGAATCTTTGGGGAATGATACTAAGTTTTTTTTTTTTTTTTTTCAGGTCAACTTGAGGAGATATAAAATAAAATTAAAAAATACTGTTTGTGTCAGGATTAAAAATTGTTGAAAAGGTTTTTCCCAACATACAAATAGCAAGCCAAACTATGGATTCTTATAGAAAAAAAAAACCTGACAAGATATAAAATGTTATTTTTTTCATGAGAATGACTTTATCAATAAAAAACGAACAGAAATTAATCTAAAAAAAACTTTTGCCATAAAACAAGTTTTTCAAAGAAAAGTAGAGTTCCGTTAAGCCATAAATGGGCAGAAATGAAGTCAAGTAATCACCCAAGCGTAAAAATACCGTAAATCACTATCAATAAATAAATGAGACTCAAAATGAACAGAAATTAGAATAAATAGCCGAGCCAAACTCAAAACGAGCAAAAATTAACATTAGTAGGGCTGATACCCCCATGCCTTCTCAAGACCAGAACATAATTTGCGCTTTACTGAAAACAAAATATGTTTTAAATGTTTTCACTTTTTTTTACTTAAATAAGTAAAAAACTTTTTTTACTCACTTTCTTTACCCTTTTTTTATTTTAAAGAATAAATATCAGTATAAGTATATTAAATTGACAATCTAATCTTTATATCTGCCCCATTTTTGGCTTAATAGAGCTCTACTTTTCTTTGAAAACTTGTTCTGTGGAAAAGGTTTTTAAATTAATACAGATATATGACACTGTCATTCAGCAAGGGGGGGGGCTGGCACCCACCTTGCCCCCCCCCTCCCTTATGGGCGCCCATGATTTCTACAGCAGAGAACACTACAGTTCATAGTAACTAAAAATTTAGAAACGTATTTGAAAAAAGGGAGAACAAAATGCGAAATACTTTCAATTTAGAGAAGATTCAGGCACGGTAACTATTATAAAGGTTCTTGAAAATCCTCAAAAATGATTGCAGATTGAAATAAAAAGAGCACCATTCGAATTACTATGGTCAAAAACCATAAATTAGAGGTTTTGAGCCCCTTCACTGTCCCTCCGTCTAGAGTAGCAGTGATTTGCATGTGTAACAGTGATCTGTCTCCTTTTCTCTTTTTTTTATGAGAAGAACACGCAAATGGATAGCTTAAAATCGCATAATTTTGATGGCCATAGTATTCTAAGGTCAGTTATTTAGATTAAGTGCATCTAAATTCTAAATATAAGACAAAATTACCTCCATAGCAATGTCACTGAATAAAATCCGAAAGGCCTCACAGCAGCCAAGCAATTGTTGAAGCCAATTTAGCAATCTCATGGCACCCACTTGATGAGCCATGACGTGAGCTGGCATCACAACGACTTTCAATGGTCTTTGACTAGTCGGCTGACGAGACGTCTGTCGCTCGATGACAAGTCGAACATTATTGCATGTCTAGAAATTAGCGAGCAATTATTAGTTATATCCTACCAATAGAAAAACGAAAACAGTTTGGGGTAAGAAGTTCTTCAGCTTTATTTGTCTCTTCAAGCTGATATTTAAAGAATTACAAAAGCAAAAACAGTAGGGCCGTTCTTTTGCACTAAGATCTTACATCTAAGATCTCATATGTTTCTGCAAAGATTTCTGTTCTTTTAACTCATCTTTGTTCTAAGATCTTACAGCTCAGGGATCTTAGCAAAAAGGGTGAAGGACGCCATCTTTCTGCCATATAGAACAATGATGAGAGAACTTTGATGATATACTCATCATTGTTCTTAGACCGCTGATCAGAGCAGAATGATGAAAGACGTTTGCAAAAGAACGCTATAAGATGTAAGATCCTAGGGCTAAGATTTGACTTTTAAGCGTTCTTTGTCAAAAGGTGTAAGATCTTAGCACAAAGATGAGTAAAAGAACGGCCCTAGTAAAAAAGAACTGTTTTTAGAGCTACTAAAACAACTCACTGCAACACCAAGCTACCTGAGGCCAACACAGCTGCGCATGCTCTTCCTCCACTCCAATCTATTCAAAATGAACTTTTTTACTTTTTTTCAAAATTTTTTTTGGTGAATTTCTATAGTCGACGATTATCTCTAAGATCAACTAGAAAAAATTTACTTTTCTAGCCTACAAGATTTACCAAAGATTAAACCAGAAGCATTTTTTTTTTAGAACGCCAAAAAAAAAGATTTTTATCTACAAATGCACTAATAAATTTCTAAAAAAAAGTTCTTCCTACCGGTTTTTTTTTTTTTTTGATTTTAGACAAAAATAAATTAAGAAACTTGTGATGGATTTTACAATTATTCAAGGAAGATTTCCTATGTCATGACCACCGCGCGCATTCTTAGCCTTGAAAATGTCTTTTTTTTTTTCTGGGAAGCAGACCAAAAGATTATATGTATTCCGTAGTGCATTTACTATTACTACTACAACAACTACTACTACTACCAACAACTCACTGCGTCACCAAGCCACCTAAGGCCAACAGAGTTACGCACGTTCCTCCTCCATTCCAATCTATTCACAGAATCAATCTTTACCCCCTCCCAGGAAGCTCCCATTTCCCTTAAATCTTTTCTTACGATATCCTCCCACCCCATTTTGGGTGACCTGCTTTTCGTTTGGCCCTAGACGGTTGGCCGACAGGGACAATCTTTGCAATCTGTCATCCTCATAGATTTTTTTTTTTTTTTTGCTGGGCCAATGATAGGAGAACCATTAGGTCAAAAGAACATTGTAGGGGTTGTTGTGTATTTTTTTTTTTTTATTATTGGTATTTTTTTTAAACTAGCCAACGTCTTGCGTACTAGCCAATTCCCAACTATTTTATAATAAATAAAAAATGTTTAAAAACCAAAAAAAAACTGCCCAATTAAAAAAAAAACTTAAATTGGATTGGATCTAAATAGTCTTAGATAGGTGCATAAGCCAAAAGTTTCACCGAAGTTTTTTTAGTTTACCTTAGTCTTCACAGTTATAGGCATGTTCCCTTGTTGGCTTTGTCCTTGTGTCTCGTGGACTTTCCACATACTAGCTCCTATGGATATCCCACGTTTATTATATTAGTGAATACGGAAGACTCAGCGAAATTTTAAGCATTTAGAAATTAGCTCCTGATTAGTTCTTGTAAAATATTAAAACGCCAAAGCTTCCACTCTCAACCTCCTTCCAGTCTCCACTCTTCCACTTTCAACCTCCTTCCAGACTCCACTCTCCACTCTTCCACTATCAACCTCCTTCCAGTCTCCAGTCTCAACCTCCTTCCATTCTCCACTCTCCCACTCTCAACCTCCTTCCACTCTCCACGCTTCCACTCTCAACCTCCTTCCACTCTCCACTCTTCCACTCTCAACCACCTTCCACTCTCCACTCGCCCACTCTTAACCTATCCCCACTAGTTACGATTAGTAAAAAAATAGCTTAAAAATAAAAGAAAGTGACCATTTTCAGAAAGTTGCAGGTTGGATTTAAATAGCCTTAGATGTAAGTAGAACCGAATTTCGATAACATTTTTGGCAGATTCCAATACTTTTGCCCTTATGGACACGGTTCCTTTTTGCCTTTGAATTTATATCTTCATGCAATATTTCCTTGCTGAGCGTATGCCTTTACAGGGCTCCCATAGATATCCTACAAGATATCTATAGATATTTGACGACATATAGATATCTAAGAACTGGGATTCAAGGGGGCGGGCACCCTCGCCTACAGGATAATTTATGTTCGGTTTCAACTTAAATTGATCTCTACCTTCTTTCAGAAACTTGTGCAATTTTAGGATTTCATATAAACATATATAAGCAGGGTTCTAAAATACGAACTAATTACTAACCTAATCTAAATTCCTTGCTGAGAGTGTTTCCCTTACAGGGCTTCCACAGATATCTATAGAGATCTAACAAGATATAGATACCTACGAGATATCTAAGAACTAGATTCAAAAGATGGCGGGCCCCCCTCGCCTACAGGGTAATTTATGTTCGGTTTCAACTTAAATTGATCTATACTCTTCTTTCAGAAACTTGTGCATTTTTAGGATTTCATATAAACAATATATAAGCAGGATCTAACTAATTACTAACCTAACCTAAATTCCTTACTGAGAGTGTTCCCTTACAGGGCTTCCACAGATATCTACAGAGATCTAACAAGATATAGATACCTACGAGATATCTAAGAACTAGGATTCAAAAGATGGCGGGCCCCCTCGCCTACAGGGTAATTTATGTTCGGTTTCAACTTAAATTGATCTATACTCTTCTTTTCAGAAACTTGTGCATTTTTAGGATTTCATATAAACATATATAAGCAGGGTCTAAATAATTACTAACCTAATCTAAATTCCTTGCTGAGAGTGTTCCCTTACAGGGCTTCCACAGATATCTAAAGAGATCTAACAAGATATAGATACCTACGAGATATCTAAAGAACTAGGATTCAAAAGATGGCGGGCCCCCTCGCCTACAGGGTAATTTATGTTCGGTTTCAACTTAAATTGATCTATACTCTTCTTTCAGAAACTTGTGCATTTTTAGGATTTCATATAAACATATATAAGCAGGGTCTAAATAATTACTAACCTAATCTAAATTCCTTGCTGAGAGTGTTTCCCTTTACAGGGCTTCCACAGATATCTAAAGAGATCTAACAAGATATAGATACCTACGAGATATCTAAGAACTAGGATTCAAAAGATGGCGGGCCCCCTCGCCTACAGGGTAATTTATGTTCGGTTTCAACTTAAATTGATCTATACTCTTCTTTCAGAAACTTGTGCATTTTTAGGATTTCATATAAACATATATAAGCAGGGTCTAAATAATTACTAACCTAATCTAAATTCCTTGCTGAGAGTGTTCCCTTACAGGGCTTCCACAGATATCTAAAGAGATCTAACAAGATATAGATACCTACGAGATATCTAAGAACTAGGATTCAAAAGATGGCGGGCCCCCTCGCCTACAGGGTAATTTATGTTCGGTTTCAACTTAAATTGATCTATACTCTTCTTTCAGAAACTTGTGCATTTTTAGGATTTCATATAAACATATATAAGCAGGGTCTAAATAATTACTAACCTAATCTAAATTCCTTGCTGAGAGTGTTCCCTTACAGGGCTTCCACAGATATCTAAAGAGATCTAACAAGATATTAGATACCTACGAGATATCTAAGAACTAGGATTCAAAAGATGGCGGGCCCCTCTCGCCTACAGGGTAATTTATGTTCGGTTTCAACTTAAATTGATCTATACTCTTCTTTCAGAAACTTGTGCATTTTTAGGATTTCATATAAACATATATAAGCAGGGTCTAAATAATTACTAACCCTAATCTAAATTCCTTGCTGAGAGTGTTCCCTTACAGGGCTTCCACAGATATCTAAAGAGATCTAACAAGATATAGATACCTACGAGATATCTAAGAACTAGGATTCAAAAGATGGCGGGCCCCCTCGCCTACAGGGTAATTTATGTTCGGTTTCAACTTAAATTGATCTATACTCTTCTTTCAGAAACTTGTGCATTTTTAGGATTTCATATAAACATATATAAGCAGGATCTAACTAATTACTAACCTAACCTAAATTCCTTACTGAGAGTGTTCCCTTACAGGGCTTCCACAGATATCTAAAGAGATCTAACAAGATATAGATACCTACGAGATATCTAAGAACTAGGATTCAAAAGATGGCGGGCCCCCTCGCCTACAGGGTAATTTATGTTCGGTTTCAACTTAAATTGATCTATACTCTTCTTTCAGAAACTTGTGCATTTTTAGGATTTCATATAAACATATATAAGCAGGGTCTAAATAATTACTAACCTAATCTAAAATTCCTTGCTGAGAGTGTTCCCTTACAACTTCCACAGATATCTAAAGAGATCTAACAAGATATAGATACCTACGAGATATCTAAGAACTAGGATTCAAAGATGGCGGGCCCCCTCGCCTACAGGGTAATTTATGTTCGGTTTCAACTTAAATTGATCTATACTCTTCTTTCAGAAACTTGTGCATTTTTAGGATTTCATATAAACATATATAAGCTGGTCTAAATAAATTACTAACCTAATCTAAATTCCTTGCTGAGATTGTTCCCTTACAGGGCTTCCACAGATATCTAAAGAGATCTAACAAGATATAGATACCTACGAGATATCTAAGAACTAGGATTCAAAAGATGGCGGGCCCCCTCGCCTACAGGGTAATTTATGTTCGGTTTCAAACTTAATTGATCTATACTCTTCTTTCAGAAACTTGTGCATTTTTAGGATTTCATATAAACACATATAAGCATGGTCTAAATAATTACTAACCTAATCTAAATTCCTTGCTGAGAGTGTTCCCTTACAGGGCTTCCACAGATATCTAAAGAGATCTAACAAGATATAGTATACCTACGAGACATCTAAGAAATGGGATTCAAATATGGCGGGCCCCCTCGCCTACAAGGGTAATTTATGTTCGGTTTCAACTTAAATTGATCTATACTCTTCTTTCAGAAACTTGTGCATTTTTAGGATTTCATATAAACATATATAAGCAGGATCTAACTAATTACTAACCTAACCTAAATTCCTTACTGAGAGTGTTCCCTTACAGGGCTTCCACAGATATCTAAAGAGATCTAACAAGATATAGATACCTACGAGATATCTAAGAACTAGGATTCAAAAGATGGCGGGCCCCCCCATCGCCTACAGGTATTTTATGTTCGGTTTCACTTAAATTGATCTATACTCTTCTTTCAGAAACTTGTGCATTTTTAGGATTTCATATAAACATATATAAGCAGGGTCTAAAATAATTACTAACCTAATCTAAATTCCTTGCTGAGAGTGTTTCCCTTACAGGGCTTCCACAGATATCTAAAGAGATCTAACAAGATATAGATACCTACGAGATATCTAAGAAACTAGGATTCAAAAGATGGCGGGCCCCCTCGCCTACAGGGTAATTTATGTTCGGTTTCAACTTAAATTGATCTATACTCTTCTTTCAGAAACTTGTGCATTTTTTAGCGGATTTCATATAAACATATATAAGCAGGGTCTAAATAATTACTAACCTAATCTAAATTCCTTGCTGAGAGTGTTCCCTTACAGGGCTTCCACAGATATCTAAAGAGATCTAACAAGATATAGATTCCTACGAGATATCTAAGAACTAGGATTCAAAAGATGGCGGGCCCCCTCGCCTACAGGGTAATTTATGTTCGGTTTTCAACTTAAATTGATCTATACTCTTCTTTCAGAAACTTGTGCATTTTTAGGATTTCATATAAAACCAATATAAGCAGGGTCTAAATAATTACTAACCTAATCTAAATTCCTTGCTGAGAGTGTTCCCTTACAGGGCTTCCACAGATATCTAAAGAGATCTAACAAGATATAGATACCTACGAGATATAATCTAAGAACTAGGATTCAAAAGATGGCGGGCCCCCTCGCCTACAGGGTAATTTATGTTCGGTTTCAACTTAAATTGATCTATACTCTTCTTTCAGAAACTTGTGCATTTTTAGGATTTCATATAAACATATATAAGCAGGATCTAACTAATTACTAACCTAACCTAAATTCCTTACTGAGAGTGTTCCCTTACAGGGCTTCCACAGATATCTATAGAGATCTAACAAGATATAGATACCTACGAGACATCTAAGAAATGGGATTCAAATATGGCGGGCCCCCTCGCCTACAGGTTAATTTATGTTCTTATCGGGCGTGGTTTCAACTTAAATTGATCTATACTCTTCTTTCAGAAACTTGTGCATTTTTTAGGATTTCATATAAACATATATAAGCAGGATCTAACTAATTACTAACCTAACCTAAATTCCTTACTGAGAGTGTTCCCTTACAGGGCTTCCACAGATATCTACAGAGATCTAACAAGATATAGATACCTACGAGACATCTAACAAATGGGATTCAAAAGATGGCGGGCCCCCTCGCCTACAGGGTAATTTATGTTCGGTTTCAACTTAAATTGATCTATACTCTTCTTTCAGAAACTTGTGCATTTTTAGGATTTCATATAAACATATATAAGCAGGGTCTAAATAATTACTAACCTAATCTAAATTCCTTGCTGAGAGTGTTCCCTTACAGGGCTTCCACAGATATCTAAAGAGATCTAACAAGATATAGATACCTACGAGATATCTAAGAACTAGGATTCAAAAGATGGCGGGCCCCCTCGATACAGGGTAATTTATGTTCGGTTTCAACTTAAATTGATCTATACTCTTCTTTCAGAAAACTTGTGCATTTTTAGGATTTCATATAAACATATATAAGCAGGATCTAACTAATTACTAACCTAACCTAAATTCCTTACTGAGAGTGTTCCCTTACAGGGCTTCCACAGATATCTATAGAGATCTAACAAGATATAGATACCTACGAGACACTAAGAAATGGGATTCAAAATATGGCGGGCCCCCTCGCCTACAGGGTAATTTACAGGGTATTATGTTCGGTTTCAACTTAAATTGATCTATACTCTTCTTTCAGAAACTTGTGCATTTTTAGGATTTCATATAAACATATATAAGCAGGATCTAACTAATTACTAACCTAACCTAAATTCCTTACTGAGAGTGTTCCCTTACAGGGCTTCCACAGATATCTACAGAGATCTAACAAGATATAGATACCTACGAGACATCTAACAAATGGGATTCAAAAGATGGCGGGCCCCCTCGCCTACAGGGTAATTTATGTTCGGTTTCAACTTAAATTGATCTATACACTTCTTTCAGAAACTTGTGCATTTTTAGGATTTCATATAAACATATATAAGCAGGATCTAACTAATTACTAACCTAACCTAAATTCTTTACTGAGTGTTCCCTTACAGGGCTTCCACAGATATCTATAGAGATCTAACAAGATATAGATACCTACGAGACATCTAAGAAATGGGATTCAAAGATGGCGGGCCCCCTCGCCTACAGGGTAATTTATGTTCGGTTTCAACTAAAATTGCTCTCTACTCTTCTTTTAAAAATTTATATTTTTTAGAATTTAATATAATCATATACAAGTGGGATCTAACTAATTACTTGCCTTCGAAAAAAAAACGTGTCTAAAAAAAGTTGCATCCAAAGAGGTCCGAAGCGTGTACCGAAGAGCCACTTTATTACTTGGTCTGACGACTTAGGATTTGAAGCAGTAATTGAAAAAAATATATCTAAAATTAGTAACTTACAAAATCTATAGGTCAAGTCACTAGTTATACTAAAGAGAGTCTTATGTGAGAGAAAGTAGAAGGTGAAAGGGAACCCAGAAGAAACTGGGATCGCACTGTAGTGAGCAGCTAATAGGCGTATATAGGCCAACTATTTGGCAACTTCACGACGCCTATTTTGTCGACCTATTATACTGCATCCATCTGCAGTGTTTTTTTTCCAGGACTGATTTGTTCTTAATGTTCAAAACGGCCAAACTCTATTGAGGAGAAACCTCAGCCAAGGTGTCCATCAACTACCCGACATGACAAAACTACTGAAAAATTTAAGAGCCTTGGTTTACGGACTCCCCAAAAAAGATGAACTGCCACAGATTAGAGGGAAATCTTAGAGTTCAGTTTAGTGAATTTTAAGTGAAGATTTGAGCATTAAAAACGATCGTTACAAAGTTGTATCTTACGTCCTACTTGACGATCAAAAAAACTGAGTGAAATTTCGCCAATTTTTGGCTAAAAAGGACATGATTCCGCTAGTCCACGTATCTCACTCGCCTAACCTGGCTCCGTGTGACGTCTACTCATTTTCAAGCATAAAAAGAGGCATGAAGTGACACTGAATTTACAAGGTTGATGACAACAAGGTGGTGGGACAAATGTGGTAATCCTAATGGAGAGTACCTCGAAGGGAATACGGTTGTTTTATAAAAAGCTTGAAAACTGGTTTTATACAGTAGTTCTGATTCCTCTTGGCTCCCCCTTGTACATTTAATCAAATGATGAAAAGAAATACTTACAGCAAAATTTGAGCATTTAACAATACAACGTCCTTCTCTATCAATGATTGTGGCAAAGTCAACAGCCTCCTTTTGTGCACAATCTATAGCTCGCTTTAACGTATCTATAACTTGTTCAAAAGTGTGTGTTTCATCATTGAAAAGCATAGTACAATACACTTCTTCTTCGGCCAGGGAAAGCTGGGCGTTCTCATTCCCCGAATAATTGACCTACGGTTTAAATTGTTAGTTTGTGAAATTCTGAAATTTAAACTGAAGGTATATACAAAAATCAATTAAACAACGTCTATACTGACAAGAATGGAGTAGAAATGTCTTTATTATTAGCAAAAAGGGGAATGACTGCTAAAGATTAACTGTTTTTTCATTAAACGGCAAACCCGTCAAAATACAAAAGAACATGCAATTTTTTACAAAAAATAAGACCGAATTAAAAAAAAAACACAATTCCAGGGGGGTGCCCCAACCTTACATACTTGCCTTAATGGTTGCAATATGATTTTCTTACAATGAAGTGTATTTCGTCAAGTTATGAAATTCTCACCCTCCGGCAGTTTAAACAAATATATGAACCCTCAGACCACGACTATTTTTTTTATGAAGCTTGACTTGACTTGACTTGCTTTATTTACTACTAATTACAAAATAAACTATATACAAGCAACCGCCCGGGGAAGGCTCAAAAAGCCTGATGAAAGACGGCTGCAATCCTCTAATTCTCAACCTCTCAAAATTCTAATTCTCAAAAAAAAAAAAAAAAAAAAAGACCTGAAACACTCTCTCTCAATTAAACAATAATACCAAAAACTATGAAGAAAAGAAAAAAAAAAATTAAGACATTAATGATGACAATAATAATAAATTACCTCCCCTCTCCCAATAAATGTTTTTTTATTTTTACTTTAAACGACCCAATGTGTTCAGCTTCCCGAACGCCAACTGGGATATCATTCCAAATAGCCGGAGCCAAATACCGAATCCCGAAACCTGCACGTGTGGTGTCTCGATACTCAACCGTAAAATTTTCCGCCTCTCTAGTCGGTTCCGCCTCGCGACCATTCCGACATATTTCTCAACATTCCTATGGAAGTTGTGAAATTTTTAGTCCCTGATAATTGACCGGCAATTTAAATTGTTATATGGGCCTCAATATAGATCCCTGTTTTATTAAGAAGCTATTACTTCAATTTATCTCTTCAGATTGTTGATAACAGCTTTTTTCACAGAACGAAGTTAACTGAGATTCAGATAGACTCAGGTATTTATTACTTAACCCCAAAGAAATAGAACAGAACTACATTATATAGAAAACTCAAGAGCCGCATAAAAAACAGAAGTCCTGTGGGTGGTTGTATCTTCTAACAGCCTTTTAACACCAAAATTATTCAATAAATGATAACAGAAAAAATAATTCATCATATTTCACAAACACCAACTTCAAAAAATCGTAATCTTCAAAATAACTATTAAAATTTTCCCGACACAACCAAGCAACGTCTCCAACTCCCAGCGCCCCCTCCCAAAAACCCAAAAATTACAGTCACCTTTTTCAATAAAAATTTCTTTGACTTTCTTTTAAACAAAATCAAGTTACCAACCGCTCTAACACTATCCGGGAGAGACCATTCCACACTGAAACAGCATTGTTTCTCATAGCGAAATCTGACCTCGTTGAGTGTCGGATTTCATGAACCAGATGATCAAAGTTTCTAGTAGCATATTCTTGGTAACCAGAATTCCAGGAAAACATATTCCAGAAGTATTAAAGAGACAACTTATTTTAGACAATTTATATTTAGACAAGTTATTCAAAAAAAAAAAATAACGACTCAAAAACACAATCAAAGATCCCACAAAGGCTGTATGGCCTGTAAAGTGGGGAAATCACGAAACGACACAAGTACTGGCAGAAATAGAAAGAAAAAGAAAACAAAAAAAAAGAACAGAAAAAAGCAACAAAAAAAGAAAAAGAAGTGACAGAATGAAAGAGATTTCACTGATAAAGACACAATCGACAACTAATATACAATGTAAACACTGAAATGCAAGAACTAATAGGTTATAGTCACTCTGTTGTCCAGCATTCAGAGCACGAAACTTTTCATAACATGCAGCAGTGTGTTTTCACAATGGTGCTCCGGTAATCTTTAGAAATTTTTGCCTTGCTGATTCACCCTTACAGGGCCCCTATGGATACCCAAATTATTATATGGATGAAAATGAATACTCACTTACTTGGTAACTGACCTGCAATTCAACCTCAGATTAGAAGACTGTTTTATTAAGGGCAATAGATTCCTGATGATAGTCTTTTTTTCACAGAATAAAGTTAGAAAAAAAAAAAAACGAATGGTAATAACAAGCTGTAGCTGCTAGTTCTGACTACTCCTAAATGATGTTAACAAGGCGATGAATAATTCACAAGTAAAGCGAAAACATTTAAAACAACACGAACGAAGCTAGCAATGCATAAAACCTTATCAGAGTGAGCCCTTAGAATAAATAGGACTTGGTATTTATGTAATGAAAGTTAGAGAATATAAAACATTTCCGGCAAATTTTGGTAGCAAGTGGTTCTATTCTAATTATTCATAACGAAACTTCAATCCAGAACATGTTTAGTGACTAAAATATTTAGGTATTTCACCTAAATATTGTTCATATAAACTTTGTTATTGACTAACTTTGACAAAGTTTTCATTGACAAAGTTTAAACTGCTATATGAATCGCTAATTATTTTTCAATTCATACAAAATTACAGAATTAGAAATATACTTGCCCTTTTCTAGTTTTTCTAAAGCTTAAAGAGCCTTAAGTTCAAAACCGAAATAGAAGATGATTGTCAAAACTTAACCAAAAAGAAGTCTGAGAATTTTAGTAGTAAAAAGAGAATTTATCAAGAGAAAAAATAATAGATTCTTTTATTGGTATTGGAGTAAACATTCACACGAATGAGAGCGTGTCCTTGCAGGACTGTCCAGCAGCAAGAAAAAAGAGTAAAAAAAAAAAAATATTATTCAAAGACAAAATAATTTTAACTGGAAATGGGAGTAAAAACTAGTGATTGTTCATAATTAGGCCCAAGGAGTTATATAAAATAATACACTGTGCCAAATCTCCAGAAGCAGAATCCAGAAAAACAGGTGAAGTAGTTGGAGAAGTACAGGACCATCAAAACCTCAGAGTACCAAGAACATAAAAAAATGTTTTTGTCCCCCCCCCTCCCCCACCACTGGATCTATCTTAGATATATTCAGACCTTAGAAGCGCGATTTTCTAAGATTTTTCTTTTGGTTGCTACAAAATAATGAAATTTTAAGGGAAGTATCACATTTCCATCAGTGTTGCTATGTTGAATCGTTAAAATAAATAAGCGAAATCAATTAGTTCAGTCTGACAACAAATTGTCCACAAAAATTCAAACTTCAGAATCTGTTGTTTTCAAAGACAACACACCTTTCAAGGAAACCTACATCTTCTTAGGCCGTTTGGTTCCACATGTATTTAGCTTATTTTTGGTTGAATTTTCTTTATTTTTCTTTGCTACTACCAAAACTACATATAAAGATCTGTTTCCTTAAACAATCAATTTTCTTATTGTTGCTAAAAATTTATATATATGGTTGCTTAAGTTTCCGCTTAACCAATACAAACAATCGGTTTTCATTTTCACTGTCCTTGGTACTTCGATGCAGTTAGTGAAAACAATCGAAGTTATTTTATCGAGATTACCACACGAATCGTACATGTGAGATTGTCAATAATCTAGCAATGTCAAAGAGAGTCTATGCAAAATAAAGTCAGGCCCTGGGACTTGCAAGAACAAAACCCAGGATGGCTGAAAGAGGTCTTAGGTTTTAGACCTTTATCTTCCAGATTTTGTTGTTTTTTTCTATTTTTTTAATTACCACAAAGGCAGTGTCATCAGAGTTCAAAGGTCTTTGCTGAACTCAAGAAAACCATCCTGGACGAGGTCACAACTACTACTTCATAGCTTTCTAAAATGCTATGAACCACTGTGTGCTGTGCTTCAAGATATGCAAGCAGCAAAATGGGGACAATGGAGGCAATGGGTGCGAATAGAATAAAGACGAACAAGGTAAAGGTTCTGAAATTCTAATATAAGCTCAATAAACTATACTTATTCAAAATTTTCTTTTAATTCTGAGTAAGAATTAAAAATTTAGTCAACTGAAACTCTGGTCCGTCTTTCGGGTCGTTCTGTACAGGCTATTGGCCTTAGGTCCAAAGTCTCCGATCGTCGGAAACCAATGCTGATTCACTATGCTATTAGAGAGGCTTCGACACAAGAGTGTGGAGGTTAATCACATTCCATTCGCCTTGTTCGTCACTTTAAATTACTATTTGACTAAAATATTAGATAAGCATATGTAAACATTTTTTGAACATTAGGTAATTGAATGATGAGCTTTTGAGATTATTGTTTGTAATTAGGTAAGTGTTTACAAAGAGCACGCAGTTATATGGAATGGTATTCACTAGTTTCTTACACATTAACACAAATTACTAATTTTTATTTCCTGTGTTTCAGGAAAGAAATAGGTTCAGCCTTGAATATAAAAGGCGAAAAATAGCAGATTGAAAATTAAAACTAAAGAGAAGAAAATTATTTCCTTTGATGTTCAGGAGATTGTTACCGCTTTCCACTACCAGTCTAATTTGGGAGGATCTGCAGAATGATTTAATCAGAGGCAACGCTATAGCTTTGCCTATAGTAAAGACTATACGATTCCAAAGTTTTATTATTTATTTATTATTTATTTTTACCCAGAGGCACTTCATATGGAAGGGGTCGTCGTATAAACTTCAAAGGGGGCTCATTCGATTGAAAATCGAGAGTTCTAGTGCCCTTTTTAAGGGTCAAAAGTGATTGGAAGGCAACTAACACCCCTTCCACGCCCACCATTTCCCCAAACACATCCATTCAAAATTTTGAGATAGCCATTTTGTTCTACGTAGTTGACTTCATGATAGAAATTATGTTTTTGAGGAGGACACTCCCCACAGCCCTCAGGGCAAGGGTTGTAAGTTATGCCCTGGGGCATATAAGCATTTTAAGGGTAGTATAAACTTCAAAAAGGGCTCATTCAAATGGAAATTCAAAGGGCTAGTGACCTATTTAATAGTCGAAAGTGATTGGAGGGCAACTAACCTCCCTCTCACGCCCACCTTTTCCACAAACAATTCCAATCAAAATTTTGAGATAGCCATTTTGTTCAATGTAGTTAAAATTTCTGCAAATTAGGTCTTTGAGGATGTCAACCCTCCCCTCCCCCACAACTCTCAGGGAAGGGTTGTAAGTTATGGCCTGGGGGCATATAGGGTTTTTATAGAAAGCGTTGTCGTAGAAACTTCAAAAAGGGCTCATTCGATTGGAAACTTAAATGACTAGTGTCCTTTTTAATAGTCGAAAGTGATTGGAAGGCAACTAACACCACTTCGACGCCCACCATTTCCCCAAACACATCCAATCAAAATTTCAAGACAGTGATTTTGTTCAACGTAGTTGAAAGTTCGAGAAATTATATCTTTGGGCAGGCTACTCCCCCCACAGTCTTCAGGGCAAGGGTTATAAGTTATGCCCTGGGGGCATATATGGTTCTTATGGAAGGAATGCTCGTGTAAACTTAAAAGGGGGCTCATTTGAAGGGAAATTGAAAGTTCTAATGTGGTTCTTATGGAAGGGATGCTCGTATAAACTTCAAAGAGGGCTCAATTGATTGGAAATTGAAAGTTCAAGTTCACTTTTTAAGAGTAAAAAGAGATTAGAGGGCACCTAGCCCCCCCCCCCCCCCTCCACGCCTTTTTTTGCCAAACCCATCTGATAAGAACTTCAAGATAGCCATTAAAAAAAAATAGTTCAAAGACCATATAACGAGAACTCCGGGGTCGACAAAGCCTCCCAGGGCCCGAGGGCAGGCGTTGTAAGTTACGCCCTGGGGGAATATATGGTTCTTATGGATGGGATGCTCGTAAAAAAACTGCACAAAGGGCTCATTTGACTGGAAATTGAAAGTTCAGTTTTTGAGAGTCAAATGGGATTGGAGGGCAAATAACCCCCCGCGCTCCTTTTTTCCCGACTGCATCCGATAAAAATTTTGAGATAGCCATCAAGTTAAAAATAGTTCAGGAAGTCAGATAAAAAAAACTCATGTGTCGACACAACCCCCCCAGGGCCCGGGGGCAGGCGTTGTAAGTTATGCCCTGGGGCATATATGGTTCTTATGAAGGGGGTGCTCGTATAAACTTCAGAGAGGGCTCATATAATTGGACATTGAAAGTTCAAGATCACTTTTAGATAGTCAAAAAGAGATCCGAGGGCAACTATTCAACCCCCCCCCCCCCCGCGCATTCCAACCCCGGCAACTAGCCATCCCCGCCACGCCTTCTTTTTCCAAACCCATCTATGAAAATTTTGAGATACAAATTTTGTTACAAAAAAAAAATAGTTCAAAGATCAGATAAGAAAAACTACGGTGTCAATACAACCCCCCCCCCCCCCCCCCCCGGTCCGGGAGAAGGCGTTCTAAGTTATACCCTAAAGGCATGTATGGTTCTTATGAAAGGGGCGCTCGTATAAACTTCATAGAGGGCTCATTTGATTGGAAATCGAAAGTTCTAGTTCACTTTTTAAGAGTCAAGAAATTTAAGGACAACTAGCCCTCCCCCAGGCCCTTTTTTCCCCAAACCCATCCGCTACAAATTTTGAGATAGCCAGTTTTTTAAATATTATTCAAAAATTAGATGACAAAACTCCGGTGTCAACATACCCCCCCCCCCCAGGGCCCGAAGGGTAGGCGTTGTAAGTTTTGTCCTGGGGGCATATATGGTTCTTATGAAAGGGATGCTCGTATAAACTTCAGAGAGCTCATTTGATTGGAAATTGAAAGTTCTAGTTCACTTTTTAAGAGTCAAAAGATATTCGAGGGCAAACTTCAGAGAGAGCTCATTTGATTGGAAATTGAAAATTGTAATTCAGTTTTTAAGAGTCAAAAGAGATCAGAGGGAAACCTACCCCTCCCACGCCCCTTTTTCCCCAAATTCATCAGATAAAAATTTTGAGATAGCCACTTGTTTAAAAATAGTTTAAAAGTCAGATTGAAAAAAAATCCGGTGTCGACACAACTACCCAGGGCCTGGGAACAAGCGTTGCAAGTTATGCCCTGGGGGCATATATGATTCTTATGGAAGGGATGCTCGTATAAACTTCCTAATTTGAATGGAAATTGAAAGTTTTAGTTTAGTTTTTGAGAGTCAACAGAGATTGGAGGGCCACTAGCCCCCCCTCCCACGCCCTTTTTCCCCCAAACCCATCCGATACAAATTTTGAGATAGCAATTTTTTTAAAAATAGTTCGAAGGTCAGATAACAAAAACTCCGGTGTCGACACAACCCCCCAAGGCCCGGGGGGCAGGCAATGTAAGCTATTTCCTGGGGCCGTATATGGTTCTTATGAAAGGGATGCTCGTATAAACTTCAGAGAGGACTCATTTGAATGGAAATTAAAATTTCTAGTTGATGGAAATTAAAAGCCCCTCCCGCACTCCACGCCTTTGGGTTAATCGGATGGATAAACCCATCCGATAAAAATTTGAGGTGACTAAGTTAAAAATAGTTCAAACATCAGATATTAAAACTCCGGGGTTGACACAGCCCCCCAGGGACAGGCGTTTTAAGTTATACTCTGGGGGTATATATGGTTCTTATAGACGGGATGCTTGTATAAACTTCAGAGAGGGCTCATTTGATTGAAAATAGCAAGTTCTAGTTCACTTTTAAAGAGTCAAAAGAGATCGAAGGGCAATTATCCCCCCCACGCCTTTTTTACCCCAAACCCATCCAATAAAAAATTTTAGACAGCCATTTTGTTAAAATAGTTCAAACATCAGATAATAAAAACACCAAGGTAGACACAAACCCATTTTTTCCCTCTGATATTGTTATTTTGATACCAGTTTTGATACTTTGATGAATATTTGGTTTTTAAAAAAAAAAGTTTGATTTTGAAATAAAGATTTTAAAAACTTGAAACTTTTTGCAATCAAAAACGAAAAAAAAAATTAATTGAAAAAAACTTTCCGAAAAATACGTTTTTCAAAGAAAAGTAAGGGCCATTTTATACTTGAGCTCAGCAGATACAAATACCTGTTAAAATTCAAACTCAAAACGACCAGAAATTACTAGTAAAGAATAAATGAAACCCAAAACGAACAGAAATTCAATAAACAATCATAGCAAAAACATACAAAAAGTAATAATATAAATGAATAAATAGATCTTAAAGTGAGTAATGCTTAGACTGAATATGAAAATCAGGCTTAAAACAAAAAAAAATCCTATTGAAGTATAAAAAAAAATTGAAACGAACAGAAATTAAATAAACAATCAATGCAAACAAACACAATAGACATCAATGTAAATGAATAAATAAATCTTAAAACAAGTGAAACTAAAATTGAATATGCAAATCAAGCTTGAGACGAACAAAAATCACTACAAACAAGAGTTTGGGTATCGCCTCCTCTCACTTTAAAAGTCAAAAACCTACTGCGTCATTGGCGTTTTACTGAAAACTATATGCGCCTTGAACAGTCTTGGAAAGTATACACAACATCAAATTGAATATTTGATATATAATGATATTAATTGTTGAAAGATCCATCAGTTCAAGAATTTATTTCACTGTAATTTTATTTTTATTTTCAATGCTGTAAGAACTGGAAAAAAAAATATTTGTAATATAATTCGTTTTCAGTGAAGCGCCAATGACGCAGTAGGCTTTTGGTTTTTATTTACAGTTAAGGAAGGAGGCAGTATCCAAACTATTTTTTGTAGTGAAACCATATTCGTCTTGAACAATTTTAGAAAGAACTAATAAATTAAACTAAATATTTGATGTATAATGAGATTAATTGCTGAAAGCTCAACAGTTCAAAATTTTACTATAATTTTATTGTTTATTTTCAATATTAAGTACAATAGAAAATATTTGTAATAAAATTGGTTTTCAGTAAAGCGCCAATGACGCAGTAGGTTTTAGACTTTTAAAGTGAGAGAAGGAGACGATACACAAACTCTTGTTTGTAGTGATTTTTGTTCGTTTCAAGCTTGATTTGCATATTCAATTTAAGTTTCATTCGTTTTAAGATTTATTTATTTATTTACATTAATAGCTATTGTATGTTTGTTTGCATTGATTGTTTATTTAATTTCGGTTCGTTTTAAGTTTCATTTATACTTCAATAGCACAATAGTTTTTTTCCGTTTTAAGCTTTATTTTCATATTCAATCTAAGAATTACTCGCTTTAAGATCTATTTATTCATTTGTATTATACTTGTTGTATGTTTTTTGCCATGATTGTTTCTTTAATTTCTGTTCGTTTTGGGTTTAATTTATTCTTTAATAGTAATTTCTGGCCGTTTTGAGTTTGAATTTTAACAGGTATTTGTATCTGCTGAGCTCCAAGTTTAAAATGGCCTTTACTTTTCTTGGAAAAACTTATTTTTCGGAAAGTTTTTTTTTAAATTAATATTGTGTAACGGGCTGCCCAAATTCCGTAAAGTCAAATCTGCTATTATTTCTTTAGGGGGGGGGATGAATGGCAGGTTCGGCAAGTCCCCTCCTCAATACCTCGCTCTTTACACTAGAGTTTGACCTTTTGTCCCAATACTTTAAGAAAGCCTCCTGAAACAAAAGAACCCTTTAATTGCAATAAGAAGTTTTTTAAAGGTACTAAACAGCTCTAGCGTGAAGGGCGGGGAATTGAGGAGGTGGCAGCCTCCCTTATACACGGAATCATTTCTGTTTACTTTAAGTTTTAATACTGCTCCTTACTTTCAGTTGAAAAAATATATTTTTTCTATATTAAATAGCTTTAAAAACTTACTTTGTAATGGAAATTAAATATATACGACATAAAAACCATCCGCCGGCTAAACCCCCTTAAGGCTTCACTCATACAATCATGCGCATTTTAACATACTTACGAAGCCTCTTCTTTTTAATGGGTTATTGATTTTTTTTTTTTTTAATGGGTATGCCAGATTATGGCATGGCGCGCTCATTTTGCCTGGGTAATGAAATTTAAGCGCCGAAACCCATTTAGGCAATGAGTTTTCATCTGATGAGCCCCGATATGCTGTGATCACCTTGGGAATATAAAGTTTTTGTAGATTTAAGGTGCTATAGCTTGGTTTCGGAACATTGACGTATACTTATTGATGTTGATTTTGCTCTAATTTGGACTTGATTTTCGGATTGTCGGATTGGATATACTGTTTTGTCCTGGGGAACTGGATGGATGAGTAGGGTCTAAACCTTGTTCAAGTGCTCATTTATTTCAGTTACTAAAGTAGGAAGACATTTTTTTTTTTTTTTTTTTTTTTTTTTTTTTTTTTTTTTTTTTTTTTTTTTTTTTTTTTTTTTTTTTTTTAGCCAAGTAATTACCGTAATACATTATAAATTGGCACAATCGCCTTTGAGGGCAAATCATCTCACCTCTGGAGGCATAGTTTGCAGGCTTAGCCATTGCTCGGATTGACATAGCTATTTTGAAACGTCGGTCCGAAACTGCGGGGGATCAAAGGGGCACCGGTGACGCATACACACAAAAAATTTAGCTGGAAACCCCTAATGCATTTCATCATAGCCAGCGCAATAGCGCTGCCGAAGTTAAGAACGATGTTGGCACAGTGTATTATTTTTTTTCTTTTTTTATTTACACCAGGACACTTCGGTTCGAAGGAGTTGTCGTAGAAACTTTGAAAAGGGCTGATTCGATTGGAAACTGGAGTAGCTTGGGCCCTTTTTAATAGTCGAAAGTGATTGCAAGGCAACTAACACCCCTTCCACGCTCACCATTTCCCCAAGCACACCCAATCAAAATTTTGAGACAGCGTTTTGTTCAGCGTAGTTGATATCCAGATGGGAATTATATTTTTGAGGAGGACACTCCCCCGCAGCTCTCAGGGCAAGGGTTGTAAGTTATGCCCTAGGGAGATATAAGGTTTTTATAGAAAGCGTTGCCATAGAAACTTCAAAAAGGGCTCATTCGATTGTAAATTACCCCCTCTCACGCCCACCATTTCCCCAAACACATGCAATCAAAATTTGAGATATCCATTTTGTTCAACGTAGTTGAAAGTTCTGGAAATTTGTCTTTGAGGATGATAACCCCCTCAGAGCCCTCAGGGCAAGGGTTGTAAGTTATGCCCTGGGGGTATATAAAGTTTTTATAGTGAGCGTTGTCATAGAAACTTCAAAAAAAAGCTCATTTGATTGAAAATTGAAAGGGCTAGTGCCCTTTTTAATAGTCGAAAGTGATTGGAGAGCAACTAACCCCCCTCTAACGCCCACCATTTCCCCAAACACGTACAATTAAAATTTTGAGATGGACATTTTCTTCAACGTAGTTGAAAGTTCTGGAAATTATGTCTTTGAGGATGACAAACCCGATTCTTTCTAATTAATCTGAGTAGGGTTCTAAACACTATGCTTTCTAAAATCCAGAATACAATCTGTACTTTACTGAAAAATTCTTTTAAATTTTATCACTTTTATAACTTTAAGAAATCAAAAATTAATCAAGATTTTAAGGAATAAATACCAACATATGTATATTAAACTGACAATGGACATTTTTTTCTGTAAATTCATTTAAATTTTTTTTGTAAAGTACAAACTATATTCTGGCTTTTAGAAAGCATAGGTTTAGAGCCCTACTCAGATTAATTTCTGCTCGTATTGAGTTTGATTTATTTTAATTTCTGTTTGTTTTGGGTTTCATTTATTTATTGATACTGATTTGTGAAAGTTGTATGCTTAGTAGATTATTGGATTCAATTTTTGTTCATTTTTGGTTTAATGGAGTTTTTAAATTTTTTTTTTTTAAACTTATTTTTTACAAAAAGTTTCTTTGATTAATCACTTACAAAAGCACTGAAGCTCAACGTCTGCAAAAGAACGAGCTCTCTACTAATTTTCTAACATATTTTGGTGATGATAGGTACCAGAAAAAAAAAAAAAAAAAGTATACACGGGGGACCTACATGTCTTTACTAGGTCTATGCTATTGCACCGACTAGGAAATGGCCTTTCTTCTCGTTATTTGATATAAAATGAAAATTATATGTTAAAATTTTGATTTTTTTTTTTTGTTTATGTGAGTAAAATTATGGTGTATTTTCGACAATTAAACTTCTTAACTACTTCAAGCCACATCAACTTACTAAATATTAAAATAAATAATTTTCTTCCCATTTTTTCTATAGTTTTTACATCATTATTCTATCATTTCCAAAACCTTTAACCATTAAACAACTCCTTTTTTTAACCTGGCATTCGTCACCTTTCTTCGACAAAGTTTAACATGAAACTTCCCAATTTGTATAGATTGGTAAAAGTGCAGAATATTTATCAAATTAAACATACATATCTAATATTCTAGTCATGAGCTTACCTAATAGCTTACCAAATATTCTTAAAACATCTACAAACGATTACCTAATACTTTAATCAAATATTAAACAAGATGAAAGCAATACAACTGAAGCTGAATAATATAATTAACGTATTACTATGCATTATATTATCACTATGTATTATAAATCATCTGTTATTATATACTATAATAATAAAAATAATTTATTTGCCCAACATCTACAAAAGATTATATAGGTGAAGAAAAGAAAGAAAAGAAAGAGGAAGAAAGAAAAGAAAGGAAGAAAAGGAAGAAAAAGAGGAAGAAAAGAAATAAGGATCAGTGAAAGAGAAGAAAGAGGAAGAAAGAAAAGAAAGAAAAAGAGGGAGAAAAGAAAGAAGGATCATATTAACCACACCAATAAAAAGAAACACTATTATTGATATAAAAAGCTATTAAAATAAAATAAAATAAAAACCAATAAAATAAAAGCTATTATTGAAGAAAGACGTCGTCTATTCAGTATCACAGACTTTTCAAGAATTCTCGACCATTCCTCGGCTGGATTCGTAATTCCAAATTTTTCGAGACAGAAATTTCGGTGCCGCTTAGGAATAAAAAAAAATAAACTTATCGTATCCAAAATAGCACATTGATTTTATCGGTGTCATTCTGGGCAAGTGGAACAGACGCATCGACGAGATTAATAGCATGAGGTTGGCACAATGAACGATAAACTGCAGTAAGCGAGCCTACTATATTGCTAGACTATTATATTACGCGTTATACATATATTATATGTTATGATTAAATTTCATGTTATTTATTCGATCCCGCTTTCTAGGGCTATAATGAGAGAAAGGAGGAGATGGTTAGGACAAGTTCTGCGGATCAAGGATGACGGATTGCCAAAGATTGTCCTTGTCGGTTAAACGAAAACAGATCGTCCCTGAAAGGGGTGGGAGGATGTCGTAAGGGAAGATTTAAAGGAAATGGGAACCTGGGAGGGTGTAAAGAGGGAAGCTTTGAATAGATTGGGATGGAGGAAGAGCGTGCATAGCTATTTTGGCCTCATGCGGCTTGGTGCTATAGTGAGTTGTTAGTAGTAGTAGTAGAAATATTATAATTAATGTCCAATAATATAAAAATGATCTCGTCTTCGTGTCAAATCATGCAATTATTACGTCAAAAACAATATAGTTTAAAGACAAAGCAATACTGTGTACTTGTTGCTACACTAAAATCTGAATATTTCACTAAAAAATTCAACATCGTTTCAAGACTTCAAAGTTTAAGAGGTTAAGCCTAAAAATACATTTTTGCCTAGTATAAAGCTCTGACCTCATTTCAACGTTTTGTCCTAGCAATGTAAGCAAAAAAAAAAAAAAAATCTAATAATAAAGAACAAGGTGTCACTTTGAGTTTCCTTTAAGGGCTCAAAATGGAATTTATGAGGGTAGTGATTAGTACATTCGAAAAGACCAGTAAAGGTCGTATCAGGAGTCATGCACGTTTCTAGCAGCAAATTAGTCGAGGAAACGAAAAATTTATTGAGCTTTCAAGTTCACGCAAAAGGGTGACGATCAATTAATTGCCATCGTTTCATTTTTTTTAAATGCCATCAAAGGTAGAATCATGGCTGTTCTTGAAATCAAGTGACAAGGTGTCACTTTAAGGGTTCCTTGAAGGGGTCAAAATAGAGTTTGTGAGGGTAGTGATTAGTATATTCAAAAAGAGAATTAAAAGTCGTATCGAGTGGTATGCACGTCTTCTAGCAGCAAATTGGTCGAGAAAACGAAAAATTTATTGAGCTTTCAAGTTCACGCAAAAGGGTGACGTTCAAATTAATTGCCATCGTTTCATTTTTTTAAATGCCATCAAAGGTAGAACCATGGCTGTTCTTGAAATCAAGTGACAAGGTGTCACTTTAAGGGTCCCTTGAATGGGTCAAAATAGTTTGTGATGATAGTGATTAGTATATTCAAAAAGAGCATTAAAAGTCGTATCGAGTAGTATGCATATCTTCTAGCAGCAAATTGGTCGAAAAAACGAAAAATTTATTCAGCTTTCAAGTTCACGCAAAAGGGTGACGTTCAAATTAATTGCCGTCGTTTCATTTTTTTTTTAATACCATCAAAAGGCAGAATCATGGCTGTTCTTGAAATCAAGTGACAAGGTGTCACTTTAAGGGTTCCTTGAAGGGGTCAAAATAGAGTTTGTGAGGGTAGTGATTAGTATATTCAAAAGAGAATTAAAAGTCGTATCGAGTGGTATGCACGTCTTCTAGCAGCAAATTGGTCGAGAAAACGAAAAATTTATTGAGCTTTCAAGTTCACGCAAAAGGGTGACGTTCAAATTAATTGCCATCGTTTCATTTTTTTAATGCCATCAAAGGTAGAATCATGGCTGTTCTTGAAATCAAGTGACAAGGTGTCACTTTAAGGGTTCCTTGAAGGGGTCAAAATAGAGTTTTTGATGATCGTGATTAGTATATTCAAAAAAAGCACTAAAAGTCGTATCGAGTGGTATGCACGTCTTCTAGCAGCAAATTGGTCGAGAAAACGAAAAATTTATTCAGCTTTCAAGTTCACGCAAAAGGGTGACGTTCAAATTAATTGCCGTCGTTTCATTTTTTTAAATACCATCAAAAGGCAGAATATGGATGTTCTTGAAATCAAGCTTTCAAGTTCACGCAAAAGGGTGACGTTCAAATTAATTGCCATCGTTTCATTTTCTTAAATGCCATCAAAGGTAGAATCATGGCTGTCCTTGAAATCGAGTGACAAGGTGTCACTTCAAGGGTTCCTTGAAGGGGTCAAAATAGAGTTTGTGAGGGTAGTGATTATTATATTGAAAAAGAGCATCAAAAGTCGTATCGAGTGGTATGCACGTCTTCTAGCAGCAAATTGGTCGAGAAAACGAAAAATTTATTCAGCTTTCAAGTTCACGCAAAAGGGTGACGTTCAAATTAATTGCCGTCGTTTCATTTTATTTAAATACCATCAAAAGGCAGAATCATGGCTGTTTTTGAAATCAAGTGACAAGGTGTCACTTTAAGGGTTCCTTGAAGGGGTCAAAATTCGTATCGAGTGGTATGCACGTCTTCTAGCAGCAAATTGGTCGAGAAAACGAAAAATTTATTGAGCTTTCAAGTTCACGCAAAAGGGTGACGTTCAAATTGATTGCCATCGTTTCATTTTTTTAAATGCCATCAAAGGTAGAATCATGGCTGTTCTTGAAATCAAGTGACAAGGTGTCACTTTAAAGGTTCCTTGAAGGGGTCAAAATAGAGTTTGTGAGGGGACTGATTATTATATTCAAAATGAGCATTAAAAGTCGTATCAAGTGGTATGCACGTCTTCTAGCCGCAAACTGGTCGAGAAAACGAAAAATTTATTCAGCTTTCAAGTTCACGCAAAAGGGTGATGTTCAAATTAATTGCCGTCGTTTCATTTTATTTAAATACCATCAGAAGGCAGAATCAAGGCTGTTTTTGAAATCAAGTGACAAGGTGTCACTTTAAGGGTTCCTTGAAGGGGTCAAAATAGAGTTTGTGAGGGTAGTGATTAGTATATTCAAAAAGAGAATTAAAAGTCGCATCGAGTGGTATGCACGTCTTCTAGCAGCAAATTGGTAGAGAAAACGAGAAATTTATTCAGCTTTCAAGTTCACGCAAAAGGGTGACGTTCAAATTAATTGCCATCGTTTCATTTTTTTAAATGCCATCAAAGGTAGAATAATGGCTGTTCTTGAAATCAAGTGACAAGGTGTCACTTTAAGGGTTCCTTGAAGGGGTCAAAATAGAGTTTGTGAGGGTAGTGATTATTATATTCAAAAAGAGCATTAAAAGTCGTATCGAGTGGTATGCACGTCTTCTAGCAGCACATTGGTCGAGAAAACGAAAAATTTATTCAGCTTTCAAGTTCACGCAAAAGGGTGACGTTCAAATTAATTGCCGTTATTTCATTTTATTTAAATACCATCAGAAGGCAGAATCATGGCTGTTTTTGAAATCAAGTGACAAGGTGTTTTTTTTAGGGTTCCTTGAAGGGGTCAAAATAGAGTTTGTGAGGGTAGTGATTAGTATATCCAAAAAGAGCATTAAAAGTCGTATCAAGTGGTATGCACGTCTTCTAGCAGCAAACTGGTCGAGAAAACGAAAAAATTTTCAGCTTTCAAGTTCACGCAAAAGGGTTACGATCAAATTAATTGCCGTCGTTTCATTTTTTTAAATACCATCAAAAGGCAGAATCATGGCTGTTCTTAAAATCGAGTGACAAGGTGTAACTTTAAGGGTTCCTTGAAGGGGTCAAAATAGAGTTTCTGAGGGTAGTGATTGGTAAATTCAAAAAGAGCATTAAAAGTCGTATCGAGTGGTATGCACGTCTTCTAGCAACAAATTGGTCGAGAAAACGAAAACTTTATTCAGCTTTCAAGTTCACGCAAAAGGGTGACGTTCAAATTAATTGCCATCGTTTCATTTTTTTAAATACCATCAAAAGGCAGAAATCAAGGCTGTTTTTGAAATCAAGTGACAAGGTGTCACTTTAAGGGTTCCTTGAAGGGGTCAAAATAGAGTTTCTGAGGGTAGTGATTGGTAATTCAAAAAGAGCATTAAAAGTCGTATCGAGTGGTATGCACGTCTTCTAGCAGCAAATTGGCCGAGAAAAGAAAAAAATTATTCAGCTTTCAAGTTCACGCAAAAGGGTGACGTCAAATTAATTGCTGTCGTTTCATTTTTTTAAATACCATCAAAAGGGAGAAATCAATCATGGCTGTTCTTGAAATCAAGCGACAAGGTGTCACTTTAAGGGTTCCTTGAAGGGTCAAAATAGAGTTTGTGGGGGTAGTGATTGGTATATTCAAAAAAAAGAGCATTAAAAGTCGTATCGAATGGTATGCACGTCTTCTAGCAGCAAATTGGTCGAGAAAACAAAAATTTATTCAGCTTTCAAGTTCACGCAAAAGGGTGACGTTCAAATTAATTGCCATCGTTTCATTTTTTTTTAAATGCCATCAAAGGTAGAATCATGGCTGTTCTTGAAATCAAGTGACAAGGTGTCACTTTAAGGGTTCCTTGAAGGGGTCAAAATAGAGTTTGTGATGTTGCTGAATATTATATTCAAAAAGAGCATTAAAAATCGTATCGAGTGGTATGCACGTCTTCTAGCAGCAAATTGGTCGAGAAAACGAAAAATTTATTCAGCTTTCAAGTTCACGCAAAAGGGTGACGTTCAAATTAATTGCCGTCGTTTCATTTTTGTTTTTTTTAATACAATCAAAAGGCAGAATCATGGCTGTTTTTGAAATCAAGTGACAAGGTGCCACTTTAAGGGTTCCTTAAAGGGTCAAAATAGAGTTTGTGAGGGTAGTGATTAGTATATTCAAAAAGAGCATTAAAAAGTCGTATCGAGTGGTATGCACGTCTTCTAGCAGCAAATTGGTCGAGAAAACAAAAATTTATTCAGCTTTCAAGTGCACGCAAAAGGGTGACGTTCAAATTAATTGCCATCGTTTCATTTTTTTAAATACCATCAAAGGTAGAATCGTGGCTGTTCTTGAAATCAAGTGACAAGGTGTCACTTTAAGGGTTCCTTGAAGGGGTCAAAATAGAGTTTGTGATGTTGGTGAATAGTTATATTCAAAAAGAGCATTAAAAGTCGTGTCGAGTGGTATGCACGTCTTCTAGCAGAAAATTGGTCAAGAAAACGAAAAATTTATTCGCTTTCAAGTTTACGCAAAAGGGTGACGTTCAAATTAATTGCCGTATTTTCATTTTTTTAAATGCCATCAAAGGTAGAATCATGGCTGTTTTTGAAATCAAGTGACAAGGTGTCACTTTAAGGGTTCCTTGAAGGGGTCAAAATAGAGTTTGTGAGGGTAGTGATTAGTACATTCAAAAAGAGCATTAAAAGTCATATCGGGTGGTATGCACGTCTTCTAGCAGCAAACTGGTCGAGAAAACGGAAAATTTATTCAGCTTTCAAGTTCACTCAAAAGGGTGACGTTCAAATTAATTGCCATCGTTTCATTTTTTTAAATGCCATCAAAAGGTAGAATCATGGCTGTTCTTGAAATCAAGCTTTCAAGTTCACGCAAAAGGGTGACGTTCAAATTAATTGCCATCGTTTCATTTTTTTAAATGCCATCAAAGGTAGAATCATGGCTGTCCTTGAAATCAAGTGACAAGTGTCACTTTAACGGTTCCTTGAAGGGTCAAAATAGAGTTTGTGAGGGTAGTGATTATTAAATTGAAAAAGAGCATTAAAAGTCATATCGAGTGGTATGCACGTCTTCCAGCGGCAAATTGGTCGAGAAAACGAAAAATTTATTGAGCTTTCAAGTTCACGCAAAAGGGTGACGTTCAAATTAATTGCCATCGTTTCATTTTTTTAAATGCCATCAAAGGTAGAATTATGGCTGTCCTTGAAATCAAGTGACAAGGTGTCACTTCAAGGGTTCCTTGAAGGGGTCAAAATAGAGTTTCTGAGGGTAGTGATTGGTAAATTGAAAAAGAGCATTAAAAGTCGTATCGAGTGGTATGCACGTCTTCTAGAAGCAAATTGGTCGAGAAAACAAAAAATTTATTCAGCTTTCAAGTTCACGCAAAAGGGTGACGTTCAAATTAATTGCCATCGTTTCATTTTTTTAAATGCCATCAAAGGTAAAATCATGGCTGTTCTTGAAATAAAGTGACAAGGTGTCACTTTAAGGGTTCCTTGAAGGGTCAAAATAGAGTTTGTGAGGGGAGTGATTATTATATTCAAAATGAGCATTAAAAGTCGTATCGAGTGGCAGGCACGTCTTCTAGCCGCAAACTGGTCGAGAAAACGAAAAATTTATTCAGCTTTCAAGTTCACGCAAAAGGGTGACGTTCAAATTAATTGCCGTCGTTTCATTTTATTTAAATACCATCAAAGGCAGAATCATGGCTGTTCTTAAAATCGAGTGACAAGGTGTCACTTTGAGGGTTCCTTGAAGGGGTCAAAATAGAGTTTCTGAGGGTAGTGATTGTAAATTCAAAGAGAGCATTAAAAGTCGTATCGAGTGGTATGGACGTCTTCTAGCAGCAAATTGGTCGAGAAAACGAAAAATTTATTCAGCTTTCAAGTTCACGCAAAAGGGTGACGTCAAATTAATTGCCGTCGTTTTTTTTTTTAAATACCATCAAAAGGGAGAATCATGGCTGTTCTTGAAATCAAGCGACAAGGTGCCACTTTAAGGGTTCCTTAAAGGGTCAAAATAGAGTTTGTGAGGGTAGTGATTAGTATATTCAAAAAGAGCATTAAAAGTCGTATCGAGTGGTATGCACGTCTTCTAGCAGCAAATTGGTCGAGAAAACAAAAATTTATTCAGCTTTCAAGTGCACGCAAAAGGGTGACGTTCAAATTAATTGCCATCGTTTCATTTTTTTAAATACCATCAAAGGTAGAATCGTGGCTGTTCTTGAAATCAAGTGACAAGGTGTCACTTTAAGGGTTCCTTGAAGGGGTCAAAATAGAGTTTGTGATGTTGGTGAATAGTATATTCAAAAAGAGCATTAAAAGTCGTGTCGAGTGGTATGCACGTCTTCTAGCAGAAAATTGGTCAAGAAAACGAAAAATTTATTCGTCTTTCAAGTTTACGCAAAAGGGTGACGTTCAAATTAATTGCCATAATTTCATTTTTTTAAATGCCATCAAAGGTAGAATCATGGCTGTTTTTGAAATCAAGTGACAAGGTGTCACTTTAAGGGTTCCTTGAAGGGGTCAAAATAGAGTTTGTGAGGGTAGTGATTAGTACATTCAAAAAGAGCATTAAAAGTCGTATCGGGTGGTGTGCACGTCTTCTAGCAGCAAATTGGTCGAGAAAACGGAAAATTTATTCAGCTTTCAAGTTCACTCAAAAGGGTGACGTTCAAATTAATTGCCATCGTTTCATTTTTTTTTAATGCCATCAAAGGTAGAATCATGGCTGTTCTTGAAATCAAGCTTTCAAGTTCACGCAAAAGGGTGACGTTCAAATTAATTGCCATCGTTTCATTTTTTTAAATGCCATCAAAGGTAGAATCATGGCTGTCCTTGAAATCAAGTGACAAGGTGTCACTTTAACGGTTCCTTGAAGGGGTCAAAATAGAGTTTGTGAGGGTAGTGATTATTAAATTGAAAAAGAGCATTAAAAGTCATATCGAGTGGTATGCACGTCTTCCAGCGGCAAATTGGTCGAGAAAACGAAAAATTTATTGAGCTTTCAAGTTCACGCAAAAGGGTGACGTTCAAATTAATTGCCATCGTTTCATTTTTTTAAATGCCATCAAAGGTAGAATTATGGCTGTCCTTGAAATCAAGTGACAAGGTGTCACTTCAAGGGTTCCTTGAAGGGGTCAAAATAGAGTTTGTGAGGGTAGTGATTATTATATTGAAAAAGAGCATTAAAAGTCGTATCGAGTGGTATGCACGTCTTCTAGAAGCAAATTGGTCGAGAAAACAAAAAATTTATTCAGCTTTCAAGTTCACGCAAAAGGGTGACGTTCAAATTAATTGCCATCGTTTCATTTTTTTTAAATGCCATCAAAGGTAAAATCATGGCTGTTCTTGAAATAAAGTGACAAGGTGTCACTTTAAGGGTTCCTTGAAGGGGTCAAAATAGAGTTTGTGAGGGGAGTGATTATTATATTCAAAATGAGCATTAAAAGTCGTATCGAGTGGCATGCACGTCTTCTAGCCGCAAACTGGTCGAGAAAACGAAAAATTTATTCAGCTTTCAAGTTCACGCAAAAGGGTGACGTTCAAATTAATTGCCGTCGTTTCATTTTATTTAAATACCATCAAAAGGCAGAATCATGGCTGTTCTTAAAATCGAGTGACAAGGTGTAACTTTGAGGGTTCCTTGAAGGGGTCAAAATAGAGTTTCTGAGGGTAGTGATTGGTAAATTCAAAGAGAGCATTAAAAGTCGTATCGAGTGGTATGGACGTCTTCTAGCAGCAAATTGGTCGAGAAAACGAAAACTTTATTCAGCTTTCAAGTTCACGCAAAAGGGTGACGTCAAATTAATTGCCGTCGTTTCATTTTTTTAAATACCATCAAAAGGGAGAATCATGGCTGTTCTTGAAATCAAGCGACAAGGTGTCAATTTAAGGGTTCCTTGAAGGGTCAAAATAGAGTTTGTGAAGGTAGTGATTAGTATATTCAAAAAGAGAATTAAAAGTCGTATCGAGTGGTATGCACGTCTTCTAGCAGCAAATTGGTCGAGAAAACGAAAAATTTATTCAGCTTTCAAGTTCACGCAAAAGGGTGACGTTCAAATTAATTGCCGTCGTTTCATTTTTTTAAATAACATCAAAAGGCAGAATCATGGCTGTTTTTGAAATCAAGTGACAAGGTGTCACTTTAAGGGTTCCTTGAAGGGGTCAAAATAGAGTTTCTTAGGGTAGTGATTGGTAAATTCAAAAAGAGAATTAACAGTCGTATCGAGTGGTATGCACGTCTTCTAGCAGCAAATTAGCCGAGAAAAGAAAAAAATTATTCAGCTTTCAAGTTCACGCAAAAGGGTGACGTTCAAATTAATTGCCATCGTTTCATTTTTTTAAATGCCATCAAAGGTAGAATCATGGCTGTTCTTGAAATCAAGTGACAAGGTGTCACTTTAAGGGTTCCTTGAAGGGGTCAAAATAGAGTTTGTGATGTTGGTGAATAGTATATTCAAAAAGAGCATTAAAAGTCGTGTCGAGTGGCATGCACGTCTTCTAGCAGCAAATTGGTCGAGAAAACGAAAAATTTATTCAGCTTTCATGTTCACGCAAAAGGGTGACGTTCAAATTAATTGCCATCGTTTCATTTTTTTAATGCCATCAAAGGTAGAATCATGGCTGTTCTTGAAATCAAGCTTTCAAGTTCACGCAAAAGGGTGACGTTCAAATTAATTGCCATCGTTTCATTTTTTTAAATGCCATCAAAGGTAGAATCATGGCTGTCCTTGAAATCAAGTGACAAGGTGTCACTTCAAGGGTTCCTTGAAGGGGTCAAAATAGAGTTTGTGAGGGTAGTGATTATTATATTGAAAAAGAGCATTAAAAGTCGTATCGAGTGGTATGCACGTCTTCTAGCGGCAAATTGGTCGAGAAAACGAAAAATTTATTCAGCTTTCAAGTTCACGCAAAAGGGTGACGTTCAAATTAATTGCCGTCGTTTCATTTATTTAAATATCATCAAAAGGCAGAATCATGGCTGTTTTGAAATCAAGTGACAAGGTGTCACTTTAAGCGTTCCTTGAAGGGGTCAAAATTCGTATCGAGTAGTATGCACGTCTTCTAGCAGCAAATTGATCGAGAAAAACGAAAAATTTATTCAGCTTTTAAGTTCACGCAAAAGGGCGACGTTCAAATTAATTGCCATCGTTTCATTTTTTTAAATGCCATCAAAGGTAGAATCATGGCTGTTCTTGAAATCAAGTGACAAGGTGTCACTTTAAGGGTTCCTTGAAGGGGTCAAAATAGAGTTTGTGAGGGTAGTGATTATTATATTCAAAAAGAGAATTAAAAGTCGCATCGAGTGGTATGCACGTCTTCTAGCAGCAAATTGGTCGAGAAAAGAAAAATTTATTCAGCTTTCAAGTTCAAGCAAAAGGGTGACGTTCAAATTAATTGCCGTCATTTCATTTTATTTAAATACCATCAAAAGGCAGAATCATGGCTGTTTTTGAAATCAAGTGACAAGGTGTCACTTTAAGGGTTCCTTGAAGGGGTCAAAATAGAGTTTGTGAGGGTAGTGATTAGTATATTCAAAAAGAGCATTAAAAGTCATATCGAGTGGTATGCACGTCTTCTAGCAGCAAATTGGTCGAGAAAACGAAAAATTTATTCAGCTTTCAAGTTCACGCAAAAGGGTGACGTTCAAATTAATTGCCGTCATTTCATTTTATTTAAATACCATCAAAAGGCAGAATCATGGCTGTTTTTTGAAATCAAGTGACAAGGTGTCACTTTAAGGGTTCCTTGAAGGGGTCAAAATAGAGTTTGTGAGGGTAGTGATTAGTATATTCAAAAAGAGCATTAAAAGTCGTATCAAATGGTATGCACGTCTTCTAGCAGCAAATTGGCCGAGAAAACGAAAAATTTATTCAGCTTTCAAGTTCACGCAAAAGGGTGACGTTCAAATTAATTGCCGTCGTTTCATTTTTTTTTTTTTTAAATACCATCAAAAGGCAGAATCATGGCTGTTTTTGAAATGAAGAGTCAAGGTGTCATTTTAAGGGTTCCTTGAAGGGGTCAAAATAGAGTTTGTGAGGGTAGTGATTATTATATTCAAAAAGAGCATTAAAAGTCGTATCGAGTGGTATGCACGTCTTCTAGCAGCAATTGGCCGAGAAAACGAAAAATTTATTCAGCTTTCAAGTTCACGCAAAAGGGTGACGATCAAATTAATTGCCGTCGTTTCATTTTTTTTTTTTTAAATACCATCAAAAGGCAGAATCATGGCTGTTCGAAATCGAGTGACAAGGTGTAACTTTAAGGGTTCCTTGAAGGGGTCAAAATAGAGTTTGTGAGGGTAGTGATTAGTATATTCAAAAAGAGCATTAAAAGTCATATCGAGTGGTATGCACGTTTCTAGCAGCAAATTGGTCGAGAAAACGAAAAATTTATTCAGCTTTCAAGTTCACGCAAAAGGGTGACGTTCAAATTAATTGCCGTCGTTTATTTTTTTTTTTTTTTTAAATACCATCAAAAGGCAGAATCATGGCTGTTCTTGAAATGAAGAGACAAGGTGTAACTTTAAGGGTTCCTTGAAGGGGTCAAAATAGAGTTTGTGAGGGTAGTGATTATTATATTCAAAAAGAGCATTAAAAGTCGTATCGAGTGGTATGCACGTCTTCTAGCAGCAAATTGGCCGAGAAAACGAAACATTTATTCAGCTTTCAAGTTCACGCAAAAGGTGACGTTCAAATTATTTGCCGTCGTTTCATTTTTTTTAAATACCATCAAAAGGCAGAATCATGGCTGTTCGAAATCGAAGTGACAAGGTGTAACTTTAAGGGTTCCTTGAAGGGGTCAAAATAGAGTTTGTGAGGGTAGTGATTATTATATTCAAAAAGAGCATTAAAAATCGTATCGAGTGGTATGCACGTCTTCTAGCAGCAAATTGGCCGAGAAAACGAAAAATTTATTCAGCTTTCAAGTTCACGCAAAAGGGTGACGTTCAATTAATTGCCGTCGTTTCATTTTGTTTAAATACCATCAAAAGGCAGAATCATGGCTGTTTTTGAAATCAAGTGACAAGGTGCCACTTTAAGGGTTCCTTGAAGGTTTGTGAGGGTCAAAGTATAGAGTTTGTGAGTTTGTGAGGAAGGGTAGTGATTATATATTCAAAAAGAGCATTAAAAGTCGTATCGAGTGGTATGCACGTCTTCTAGCAGCAAATTGGCCGAGAAAACGAAAAATTTATTCAGCTTTCAAGTTCACGCAAAAGGGTGACGTTCAAATTAATTGCCGTCATTTCATTTTATTTAAATACCATCAAAAGGCAGAATCATGGCTGTTTTTGAAATCAAGTGACAAGGTGTCACTTTAAGGGTTCCTTGAAGGGGTCAAAATAGAGTTTGTGAGGGTGGGTAGTGATTAGTATATTCAAAAAGAGCATTAAAAGTCATATCGAGTGGTATGCACGTCTTCTAGCAGCAAATTGGTCGAGAAAAGCAAAAATTTATCAGCTTTCAAGTTCACGCAAAAGGGTGACGTTCAAATTAATTGCCGTCGTTTATTTTTTTTATTTAAATACCATCAAAAGGCAGAATCATGGCTGTTCTTGAAATGAAGAGACAAGGTGTCACTTTAAGGGTTCCTTGAAGGGGTCAAAATAGAGTTTGTGAGGGTAGTGATTATTATATTCAAAAAGAGCATTAAAAGTCGTATCGAGTGGTATGCACGTCTTCTAGCAGCAAATTGGCCGAGAAAACGAAAAATGTATTCAGCTTTCAAGTTCACGCAAAAGGGTGACGTTCAAATTAATTGCCATCGTTTCATTTTTTAAATACCATCAAAGGTAGAATCATGGCTGTTCTTGAAGTATAGTGACAAGGTGTCACTTTAAGGGTTCCTTGAAGGGGTCAAAATAGAGTTTGTGAGGGTAGTGATTATTATATTCAAAAAGAGCATTAAAAGTCGTATCGAGTGGTATGCACGTCTTCTAGCAGCAAATTGGCCGAGAAAACGAAAAATTTATTCAGCTTTCAAGTTCACGCAAAAGGGTGACGTTCAATTAATTGCCGTCGGTTCATTTTGTTTAAATACCATCAAAAGGCAGAATCATGGCTGTTTTTGAAATCAAGTGACAAGGTGCCACTTTAAGGGTTCCTTGAAGAGGTCAAAACAGAGTTTGTGAGGGTGGGTAGTGATTAGTATATTCAAAAAGAGCATTAAAAATCGTATCGAGTTTGTGAGGGTGGGTAGTGATTAGTATATTCAAAAAGAGCATTAAAAGTCGTATCGAGCGGTATGCACGTCTTCTAGCAGCAAATTGGCCGAGAAAACGAAAAATTTATTCAGCTTTCAAGTTCACGCAAAAGGGTGACGTTCAATTAATTGCCGTCGTTTCATTTTGTTTAAATACCATCAAAGGTAGAATCATGGCTGTTCTTGAAATCGAGTGACAAGGTGTCACTTTAAGGGTTCCATGAAGGGGTCAAAATAGGGTTTGTGAGGGTAGTAATTAGTATATTGAAAAAGAGCATTAAAAGTCGTATCGAGTGGTATGCACGTCTTCTAGCGGCAAATTGTTCGAGAAAACGAAAAATTTATTCAGCTTTCAAGTTCACGCAAAAGGGTGACGTTCAAATTAATTGCCGTCGTTTATTTTTTTTTATTTAAATACCATCAAAAGGCAGAATCATGGCTGTTCTTGAAATGAAGAGACAAGGTGTCACTTTAAGGGTTCCTTGAAGGGGTCAAAATAGAGTTTGTGAGGGTAGTGATTATTATATTCAAAAAGAGCATTAAAAGTCGTATCGAGTGGTATGCACGTCTTCTAGCAGCAAATTGGCCGAGAAAACGAAAAATTTATTCAGCTTTCAAGTTCACGCAAAAGGGTGACGTTCAATTAATTGCCGTCGTTTCATTTTGTTTAAATACCATCAAAGGTAGAATCATGGCTGTTCTTGAAATCGAGTGACAAGGTGTCACTTTAAGGGTTCCATGAAGGGGTCAAAATAGGGTTTGTGAGGGTAGTAATTAGTATATTGAAAAAGAGCATTAAAAGTCGTATCGAGTGTTATGCACGTCTTCTAGCGGCAAATTGTTCGAGAAAACGAAAAATTTATTCAGCTTTCAAGTTCACGCAAAAGGGTGACGTTCAAATTAATTGCCGTCGTTTATTTTTTTTATTTAAATACCATCAAAAGGCAGAATCATGGCTGTTCTTGAAATGAAGAGACAAGGTGTCACTTTAAGGGTTCCTTGAAGGGGTCAAAATAGAGTTTGTGAGGGTAGTGATTATTATATTCAAAAAGAGCATTAAAAGTCGTATCGAGTGGTATGCACGTCTTCTAGCAGCAAATTGGCCGAGAAAACGAAAAATTTATTCAGCTTTCAAGTTCACGCAAAAGGGTGACGTTCAATTAATTGCCGTCGTTTCATTTTGTTTAAATACCATCAAAGGTAGAATCATGGCTGTTCTTGAAATCGAGTGACAAGGTGTCACTTTAAGGGTTCCATGAAGGGGTCAAAATAGGGTTTGTGAGGGTAGTAATTAGTATAATGAAAAAGAGCATTAAAAGTCGTATCGAGTGGTATGCACGTCTTCTAGCGGCAAATTGTTCGAGAAAACGAAAAATTTATTCAGCTTTCAAGTTCACGCAAAAGGGTGACGTTCAAATTAATTGCCGTCATTTCATTTTTTTTTTAAATCATCAAAAGGCATAATTTTGAATGTTCTTAAAATCAAGTGACAAGGTGTCACTTTAAGGTTTCCTCTAAGGGCCCAAAATAGAGTTTGTGATGGTAGTGATTAGTGTATTCGAAAAGAGCGTTAAATGTCGTATCGAGTGGTATGCACGTCTTCTAGCAACAAATTAGTCAAGAAAAGAAAAAACATATTCTGCTTTCCAGGAAGCTTAAAAGGGTTCGGTTCAAATCAATGCCGCGAATTCATTAAAAAAAATACATGAATTCATTAAAAAATTCATTAAAAAAAAAAAATACATTCATTAAAAAAATACGTGCATACCAAAAAAAATAAAACATATTATAAAACGACAGAATCATGGTTGTTCTTAAAATCTAAGAAATATTTGTAGAGGCCGTTATAAATTAATTATGATTTGGCAACTTTTTTACATCGAAGACATAATGGCGCACTTGTAAAAAAATATACTGTTACACAGTTCCTATTTTTGTCGGTTGTTAATGGTCAGAAAATTTACAGTTCTTAACCGAACATTTTCTACTCGGTTTTGTTTAATGCTCCTGTAACGAACAAGAGGTTGAGAAATTTATGAGTTGTAGCTTCAGTGGTTTAACGCCAAATGATGGGTAGGAGTATCACTGTGTATTGGTCTGGGTATTGGCATTGGGCTGAGGATAGGTATTACTAGTGCCACACAAGGTGTAAAGTCTACTAACTTCATTAAAAAGGAATAAAATTTTAAATACAGTTGAATAGTTGATAGAATTGATTTTCAAAATTAAGGGATTAAAGCTAAAATTTCTCTGTAAGAGACAATTGATTTGTATTTTCTTGTGTTTCCCTGTAATATTTTAGGTCCAAATTAAGTCTGGACAATTTAGGTCTAGGCTAGCTTGAGAAAAACCTGGCCACCTTGACTTTGAGCTACTGAGAAAATCCTTCGTTCGGTACCCTCGCCAACATTTTTAAGTACTGAAATTCAAGTATGCAATAATTTACCACAGGCTAAATAGAAACCCCTAAAAAAATGCTAAAAAAACACGGCTAAATTTTTTTTTAGATATTTCTTCTCGACAATAGCGCCAGTTTTAACTGTTACAAGTCTTCTACTCTTCGATGGTGACTAAAAAAAAAAAAAAAAAAAAAAAAAAAAAAAAAAAAAAAAAAAAAAAAAAAAAAAATAAAAAAAAAAAAATAGAAGTCAACTCTTCAGAAAAGAACACAACCAATCGAGAATGATGAAATGAAAATAAACCCCATGTGAATTGAAATTAGTTTATACATCCTTGTGACACTTATTTGACACCTTATTAACCTGATTATGGAGATTATATACAAGTAAGCCAAACTCTTTGATAGAGACGATGGAACGTAGACAAAGAAAAACGCAAAAAAGAAAAGGAATAAAAATAGGGGATGAACACATTGCAACGTAAAACAGATAGGTACATCGCGAACATTTTGAAGAGGTGGCGAGGACTTCAAAGAAGGAGAGTTGATATTCCATGTGGCGGAAGGGGTGTCAATCAATATCATAAACATTGTAAGCAATAGACACGTTTCATACAACAAAATACATTGTATGAAATGAGTCAAAGGACGTATATGACAAATCTAAAAAAAAAGATCTAAAAGCATCCTTATTGAGGCACAAGAGCAATCTCTTCTGGGCAATATTTTGATGCCCGCATTCCCGCCACCGAAGCATCAAGGATGCTTGAAGTCATGCATAATTGCACATAGTTACCTGTAAATCCTGAGGTAGATTCATAGTGAGTTCTGAGGTAAGAATTTGATAAGCATATTTCAGAACAGTTCCAAACACTATTTTCGTCCTTCCCATAACATCAGGGGGGCATTCTGGCCATCAATTTTTCACGGCCCCCTTCAGAGGCTGCCAATCCTTTGGCGTGATTTTCACAAAACGCTTCAGTTTTCCAGGCTTCAGGGTCTCCACAGTCACAATACCACCGCCAACTGACATACTCAGTCGGTATCTAAAGGAAAAAGCGCAAACAAAAAATCAAGGTTGTTAACTTAGATACCAGAATGGGGGAGTGGGTCAATGACCCAATAAGAAACAAAAAGATATTTTAAAAAGAAATCAACTACCAATTTTATTGAAGTTACGAGCGTGATGTTGGGCCTGCACTTTTTTCTTCTTTTTTTTAAATAAAGAAAGAGACTCTGATAAGATGCAGGGAGTTTCACTGCTTCAAAGACTTATTTTTCTTACTCACAAAATAGTTTTATTATTCTTTTAACTTAAAAAAAAAAACTGCCATGCATCGATTCCACATGTCTCAAAAAGCTCATACCCTGCTATGCATCGATTCCACATGTCTCAAAAAGCTTATTGAGGTCCCAAATTAATATAAATAAACAAAACTTGAATTCGTGTGCCGTAAGTAAGTTTTCTTGTGCCGACTTTGAAATTGTGAGTTTTCATAAAAAAAAGTTCTGATTTTATTTTCATCTTAATAAATATAAGAAGACATCAAATATATACATGTATAACTTTCATTAACTTCAGAGTTACCAATCAGAAACCAGATGCCTCAATATATTTCTTAGGTAATATTGTTTTGGGTTGTAGGCCTAATCTTGGTAAAGTGCACCCTCGGTGCATAACTTTTCAATTATTTTCTTTTTTTAAGACATCCTAATAATATTATGTTTTATTACAGTAAACACGAAAGAGTTGCTTAACTCTAGGCCGAAGGTCCTGCGCCAGCATCCCGAATTCGTCTTCACAATTATACAGCTACCAAGAGAGTTGATGAATTTCATTGCTAGAGAATTTATTTTTTGGTTTATGGTGGATACCTACCACGACAAAAAGAAGACCAGATTTAAAAGGCCCGTTATTTTTATGTTTTTGTGGGTTTGAAGAAGAAGGATTTATTGAAAAAAAAAACATATCAACAAAAAATTATTGCTGCCTCCCCTAAAAAGCAAAGCTTGTCCATGGGGGAGGTAGAGAAAACAAAATCCTTAAAACAAAGAACACTTGCCACCGACACCACTAATACCATCACACTAAACAATAAATACAAAATAATATCATATATTATACTTCCTCTGGGACATCATATCAACAAAACCCCCACAATAAATCAATCAATCAGTCAAAACTCATATTCAGCAAAAAGCAGTTCCTTAATGATTTTTCTAAAAATATTGGGGTCACCAATAGTCTTAATATCACTATTCAAACTATTCCATTTCCGCGTACCTCTATAAAAAAACAGAAAAACATGAACGGGAAGATATACCTCTAGGTATATCACAGTTTTTTATACAAGTAGTTGTTTATACAATAAACAACATTGTTTTTGTATGTTTTTTTATCGCAAATCATAGTAAAATAATGACGAAGACAACAGCGAGGTATTGACGAGGGGGCGAACCCCCTCATATACGTAACAATTTCTGTTCGTTTCAAATTTTAATGCTACTCCTTACTTTCAGTTGAAAAAACTTGCTTTTTTATTTAATTTTAGTAAAGGGCCTTTTATTCTGAAAAATCAAGAAGAGCAATAGGGAATTCTTTTCATAAGATAGTGAAGATAATTTGAATGAATATTTCGGCCCTTTGTTCAAGGGCCGTCCTCAGCAAAACAAAAATATATAAAAGAAAAAATCTTACTAATCATATTTATGTTTTGTTGATCATAAGTGTAGTTATAGATTATAGCTATAGTTGATCATAGGTTATGTTTTGACACTGCGCTTTTGTTTTCTATGTTAACATTTGTGGTACAAATTCGTAAATAATATAAATAACGTAATAATAAGTAAATAATGTGTGGTAAACTTGATTTACAGTAGATTCAAATCCGGCTTCTCTTTGGGACACCGTTCAGAAAGTTGTGTGTAGTTTTTTGTTCAAAGATACTTCTCCTGTCCAGTTCGATCCCCCTACGACATGCCTGGCATATGTGATGCAGAGTCAATGACGTTCCATCGTGAAGAAGCACATCCAATCTTTCCATGGAAATTCCTGTTCTAATGCCGCCTTTGTCAATGTAACAAGATAAACATATAGGAGCACAAACTGCTCTGATTATTTGAAGGAGGAAACGCCAAGGCAAGATTACTGAACAAAGTACTTTGTTGGTTCCTTCTGGAACCAACTCCCTGGGAGTGCTGTCCTACCAAAGTCATATATAAACACCTTCAAACTAAAGTTAAACAGGTGTTTAAAAGGTATAGCGACTATACTGATCAGGACTAATGGCATATTGGGGACTTGATGTTTTTAGTCCTAGGAAGAATGTTTTAGAAAATGCGTCAACTCACCTATGCTGTTTGTGGGCAGACCTTTTGAAACAGTCAAACACAGAGAACACATGTTGGGTCAGTGCCACAGTCCCTGAAATAAAATACAGATATCACTAGAAATAATTGATAAAAATTTGACATTAACGATTTTACTGAACCAAGAACGCCGTGCAGTATGCCAATACAGCAATATGTTTAGTTAGTCAGTAGTAAATCAGTCGGCAAAACTGCAACGTGAAGTTTACTGCAACTTCACCAACATTACGGAAACTGTGCCAATTGTATCAAAATATGAATCTCACTAGGTTGTACACCAAGTAAAAATGATCATCAAGTCGATAAAGTTCGTCACCCCCTGTTCCTCTCCCCCATAATGAGGCTAGTGGCACATCTAGCTTACATTTATATATACACTTTAACCCACTTTAATTAGACAAAAAGGTATAATATACAAGATAAATTATAAAGCATAAACATGAAACTAATATTTTGAGTGTAAAGCAAATTAAAAATCGATAAAATAATAACATTTTAATTCGCTGAAGAAGCTGCGGTAGCGATAGCATATGGAATGCGGCAACATTTTCGGAAAAAAATGTTATACTTATTAGGCACGCGGCGTGTACCGTTCTCTCACTTGCAGATCATGTTCAGCAGCACAACAGTAATGACAGAGTTAGGCAAATAATTTATTTTATTTTGCAGTTACCCAGGTGGAATAATTATTATGACAAAAAAAAATATTACAATGGACAAACAAAGATCAAAAAAGAGTGTATTTCACCATGTGTGGACATAAAACTGTATAAAATGTATAAAAATGGTGATAAATTGATGTTTAATTTATACAGAGGCGTAACTACAATCAGGACGTGCGATATTGAGCAACACTTTCTTCAAAACATACAGATGTAGGTGAAATGACAAATGAAGATACATCCGAATATATTGCTAAACGTTCATTAAATTTTTGAAAACAATTAAATATAAGAAAAACTGTTTTTTAACTGAAAGTAATGAGCGACACTAAAATTTAAAAAGAACAGAAATTGTTCCATATATGAAAGGGGCTGTCCCCTACTCAACGCCTCGCTCTTTATGCTAAAGTTTGACTCTTTGTCACAAGTCTACTTTCCGAAACAATAAAAAACTTTAGCATAAAGAGCAAGGCATTGAGGAGGGCCCTTTTCATATACGGAATCATTTCTGTTCGTTTAAAGCTTTGATGTCGCTCCTTACTTTCAGTTAAAAATAACTTGTTTTTTTATTTAATTTTTAAACATTTTTCAAATAATACATGTTCAAATTTGGCACACCGTTCATGAAAAATTAAAACAAACTTGCATATTAATTTTGGCAGATTTATTCCGTATATGAAGGGCTGTCCCTCCTCAATACCTTGCTCTTTACGCTAAAGCTGTTAACACTTTTAAAAAAAACTTCCTCTTCTAATTAAACGGCCCCGTGTTTCAGTAGACGCCAGGGCCGTATCCAGGATTTTTTTTTCGGGGGGTGTTTTTACACAAGGATTTGTTTTTTCGGAGGAGGGGGGTTTACACAAAAAAAAAAAAATCAAAACGCATTGTTTGTTTATATCCATTTTTGTTACGTTTTTACGAGTCAGAAAAACATTTTGGGGGGGGGGTTAATATTAAGGAAGGGGATATATGCTCCAGATTAAACCTTATTATCTATTTTGGATCCATCCACAAAAAATAGGAAATTACTCAATATATATATATACAATTTAATCTGATTCTGCCTGTCTTTTTATAAATAGAGGGGCATAAATTTATTTTGTCCAATTGAGAAATGGGTGTTAATTAGACGGAATGTCCAATTCCAGTGGGGGAAGGGACTGGGGGGAAAGCGGGGCCAGTAGATCTAGGAAGAAAAAGGCATTTCATTTGAACATTAGCAAATTCATGATCTAGGCCTAAAAAAAACTGATGCATTTCTTAACCAGTTGTGTTCTGTGTGTGAGATATTAGCTTCAATTTAGAAAAAAAAATAATAATTGAGAGGACATTTCTTCTTCTGTGTATAGTTGATACCCCACTGTCTTTATGCAGAAACTTGGTACTTGTTGATTTCCTGAGGCCAAATATAAGGTGAACTATGTCATTTGCGTGGTATCTATTTTCTACAGTTGTTGCCTTTGCACAAGCTCCATAAACAATGACCCCATAATGAATTTGAGACCCCTTATCTCTTTTATAAAACTTAAGTAATGTCTTCTCAATGCAGCACCAAGGTGAAAAGTGAGGTTAACTGTGTGGATGCAATAAGATAATTTGTTCAGGATTATATTCTTCTTCTTTTTTGTAAGCTGCATGTTAAGCCTGATTTCCAGAGTCTAAATTTGACATTTTCTTTTTTTTATTTCACAGGGGAATGTACTTCGACTGTCCTTTGAAAAAATTGTTCGTTGTTTTTCTCATATCTTTGTTAAGGTTCACAAAAGACTTGTGTGCACATTGATTTGTAAGACCATTTCATTGGACGTGGGGACTGATCCTCAAGTTAAAATATTACAACTCCTCTGCTTAGAAGTTATAGGCAAGGGTACCCACAGAATCACTTCCAAAAGACAAAGCCTATAAGAGCTGCTCCTGTAAAAATGGTAGGGGGAGGGGGGCTAAGATTTGAAATAACGATTTGAAGCCACATATTTTCTTCCTAAATGTTTCAAAAGCTTGGAGTTTCTAAGTTCATATTTGTTCTTCAAGCCATTCTTTGGTATCAGAAAAAAAATCCTGTCCTCTTGAACCTTTCTATCTATCTTATTTCCTAATTATATGGTTTCGATAAATTAATTTCTATGCTTCCAAACACATGGATGTAGAATAAATTCATCTAAACTTAGGCTGAAATGGTCTTGACAGCACTGTAAAATATACCAAATAAATCATATAATTTTCAAAAAAAAAAAAAAACAGCTTACTTCAGCAAAAATAGGTTACGAAAATTAGAAGCCTGTGGACAATTTTCCTTATATAACTTTTAATATTGCATCTTATACTAGTACATACTTGAGGGGGCATCCCACTTTCTGACAAAATTAGTCAGAAGATCCCTCTGATAAAACCTGGAAAACTTATCCCTAAATAATTTTTCTTTACCCTCCAACCTTTTTTTACTCTCCAGAAAGTGGTTCTATCTGGTAAAAACACTTGATACCTGGTACTCACTACACAATAGAAACTATGTAAATAGACACTATATTAATTAGCATTCAAGTCCAAATGGGCTCCCCCCCCCCCTTCACTCTCTTATTGTCTTCTCCTACCATAAAGGTAGGAACATATCCTATACAACCAGTGTAAACAAAGCAAATACACATACCCCACTCAATCTTCTCTTGCCAGAGAGGATAATGTGTACCTTTTTTTAGCCAATTTAACCAATTTTATATGCATGCATAGTAGACAAACAAACAAAGCACTGTACAGTACAGATAATTGGCAGAATTAGTATAGGCCTAATCTTGACATTCTAGCAGGAAAGGACCAGGGCAAAGAGACACCTTTCCTCCCCCCTCCCCCCCCCCACGCACAGTCATCATCTTCTAGATGTCTGTATAGACACATTCAAAAGTAGAAGCATGAACATGAACATTTCATTATTCGGGGGGGGGGGGGGGGGAGGGAGTGGCTTGACTCTTAAGCCAGCAGAGACCACTTTACAATTTAGATTAGGTTTATGATGGAACTTGAAAGTTGCTCTTTCTGGAAGGTGCTCGAATTGCAAAACAAAAGGCAAGGCTTTCAAATATTCCTTCTATGTTTCTATTATTACTTACATTATATTCAATTCATCCATCAGGATACCAAAAGGACTTATCAGCTATGTAGTTGGGATAAACATTATTTCAGCTATTAATTTGGTTTGAGTCTTTTTCTTTTTTGCATACTATTCAGACTAGCTTATTCTGTCTAATATTACAATATTGGACAAATAAAAGTTTAAATGCAGATAAGTCCTTTTATTAGAGAGTGAAAATAGATACAAAAAACTCTGGATATTGCAATCACTAGTGTATTTGGTCAAAATATTGAGAATTTTTTGTCTCTGTTTTCACTATTTAATAAAAGAACTAATCCCTATTTGAACCTTTATCTGTTTGTCATAGAAAGGCAGTGTGTTCTTTGAAAAAAATATCTATATTACAATATCAAAAGTGAGTTTTGTATTTATTTATATTAACTGCCTTTAAATCTGGAGAGCAATTGAAGGTTGGAAAAACTTTATTGTAAAAATCTTGAAACTTGTAGCAATAGATAACTCTGAAGGCTTGAATTAAAGATGGTAATCAACTATTTCCGATTCAGAAAGGTGCATGCCAAAGAGCTCTGACTTCTCCAGTTTTGTGTTGATAATTGTGTAACCAGTGCTCAGGATAAGTTGAACTGTACATTTATATTCAAAGAATTCGATCTTTTGTTAGTTACATTTGCAGATGACTTACTGAACCTTTCCTGCACTTTCCAAGGATACTCTTCAACTTTTGAGCTTCTCCAAGATGAGTACAAACACATTGGATTGAGCTTTTTCAAGGAGGCACACTTGTGCCTCTATAAAGAGGCGACCCACCACAATGTTAAGCGATTTCCGGTCCTAGCGGTCGCAGAGAGACAGCGGTAATCGCATTTTGTAGCCCAAGCTCAAACTAAGAAACGTGCAAAATTTCACCCCCCCTCCGACTTTATCTTCATGGGTAAAAGTGGGCCGGAAGTTTCGACCCTCCGACCACAGCCCCCCTTTAACGTTGTCCGATTGGGTTGAAATTTAGAGGTTAAGCTTTCCTAGGGCCCGGGAGCTTATCCTCGAAATTTCAGCTCAATCCGATCACTCCTTCCCTGTTTTCCAAAAACCAAATATAGCCACTTAAAGTTCAATTTTTTTTTTTCTTAGCCACGCCTACAGGCCACAGTTGGCAACTGATCCGGGTTGAATGAGGACTCATTCGAAGCAGAATTCGACCTGTTAGGGCCTTTTGATATTTTCAGACCGAAAAAATTATCCCCCGAATTTACATTTACGAAAACCTCGTTTTCCTATAAGAACCCGCTATAAGCGGGCTCTTATCGTTTTCCTATAAGAGCCCGCGAAAACGCGGGCTCGTTTTCCTATAAGAGCCCGCAAGCCCGCAAGCTGTTAAATCAGCTAACAGTTAGTCGAGCAATAATAAGTAATAAACTGTACAAAAAACGTGCAGAAATTATTTGAAAAAAACTACGTTTTCTAAAGAGTTAAAGAGGCTGAGTTACAAGGTCGAACCTTAAAACGTACAGGGATTAGGAGGCACAGTTGGGGGGCTGCCACCCCCCAAACCCCCCGCTTTCACAGCCTATAAATAAAAAAAAATTTTTAAACTGAAATTAAGAAGCGACATTAAAACTTAAAACGAACAGAAAATATTCCGTATATGAAAGGGGCTGTGCCCTCCTCAACGCCTCGCTCTTTACGCTAAAGTTTTTATTGTTTAAAAAAAAAGAGTTGTGAGAAAGTCAAACTTTAGCGTAAAGAGCGAGGCGTTGAGGAGGGCACAGCCCCTTTCATATACGGAATAATTTCTGTTCGTTTTAAGTTTTAATGTTGCTCCTTACTTTCAGTTTAAAATTTTTTTTTTTATTTAAAGGCTGCGAAAGCGGGGGGTTTGGGGGGCGGCAGCCCCCCAACTGTGCCTCCTAATCCCTGTACGTTTTAAGGTTCGACCTTGTAACTCAGCCTCTTTAACTCTTTAGAAAACGTAGTTTTTTTCAAATAATAACACATAAAACAGCTGTTCTACCATTCAACTATAAAGGGAATAGAAATTCAATAAGTCTACCTGGCTCTGAGGTTCCTTTAGCTAGCAGCCTTACTTCCCTGAGCTTGCCTATTGGAGGAAACCTGAAAGAAACTGTAAATCTGGCCCTGAAAAACTATACTAGTAAGATCCAGGCTGCATATGCCTCCCTGGCTTCAAACGTGTCATATATGAGTAGAGCTCACTGTTCTCAGTTATATAATAGCCTAACAGTTCCTCACTTACTTGGTCTTCTTTTAATTGTGGTAAGAGAAAGCGAGCTTTTTGCCTTTATTTTAAATTTGCAAAGTATTTAATAGAACTTCCAACTTGGACAAGTAACTCTTTTCTGCAAAGAAAGTATCAATTGGTAAACCCAGCTGGGGCTATTGAGAAGCGCATTTGTGATTTCTCCACTGAATGCCAGAAGTCTTCACATCTTTGGTCATTTCTGTTTATCCTTTGTTTGTAGTTGTGTGTTTTTTTTTATTTCTGTTGTTTCTTTTTTTAGTTTTTCTTGATTTTTACTCTGTCTTTTTCTGGGCTCTGTCCATATTTTTGTGATGGGTTATAAATAAAATGATTGATTGATGATATCTTAGTAATTATAGTTTTAAATTACATCATGAGGGTATATCAATGAGACTTTGTTGATGCATATTAAAAACAAAACAGTGTCCATCAAACAAAAGGAAATTTGGTTGCAACCACATACCAAACAGTTTTTTTCCTAAGTTTTTTAACTATTTGAATGACTATATAAAAAGGCAAGAGTTGCTCCATTAATTTTCTAATACAATAAATACCTGCAGCTATATGTTGGTTCACCCATTCTGAACACTTTGCCACACAAAGCTGGTGGATTGTCCAGTTCTGATAGCTCCTAAAAATAAATAAAAATAAAATTTTTCATAGGAAAGTGTTTTTGTTTTTTTTATAGAAACAGGATGAAACAATATCTCCACCAAAATATTTTCAATCAATAATTCATTGTGAAAAAGAGGCCCATAAATAATAATTGGCACAAGATGTACTGAACATTCAAAAACAGACACAAATACTCATATTGTTTTGACTGTGTTTTTTTTAGCACAGAAGTTCTGGTGCCTTTTTTGTCAGCATGACCAGAAAAACGACTTAGTTCATATTCTTACGTTTTATTGAAGTTTAAGTGTGTTTCATACCCATAAATTCCAAAATGGATTCTCAATTCTTTTGACCTTCATGGCTCCATAATCGCCAGTAATGTTCAACATTTTACTTGATTATTATGCTAATTCCAAGAGGAGATACAAGAACTGACCTCAGAGTCACTGTTCTCCTTTCTTTGCAGAACTTAGGAGAAAGAGCTTGGTTCAAAAAAAAATGAAAAAATGAACCAAGGCTTCAGAAGATGGGGGGGGGGGCAAAAAATGTAACTATGGTTGTCTAAAAACCATTCTTGTTTACCTGAGCACGTCAACAATCATCATCTCTTATTCAACAAGGATTTTATGGCACAATTTCTTGGTTAAAACAAGCACACAAATTGTTTGTTTCTTTCAGTTTGAGTTATGAGATAAGAAAGTTGGTAATTATAAAGCAGCCACTGTAACTCTAGCTCCTGTATCCATTTTCATTTCACCCCATCTTTCCCAAGTAATTAAAAAAAACCTCCCATTTCTATGTGTTTTCAATTTGAGAAAAAAAAACTCTCAGACAAAAAAAATAAAAAAAGTTTTAAGAATGTCACAGCTTCTCTGAGGTATTAAAGAAAGTTGGCATATTACTAAAGTTAGGATTTAGAAGTAAACTATTCTATTAGAATTTGATGTGAAATAAGGTATTTAAAATGCTGCTGAGGTTTCATGATGGCCAACATAGTTGACAATAATTGTAAATCTACACCATCTAGCAAACTCATCTGGACAATTGGTGTCAAAGCAATGCTGTTATAGGGCTAATCTGTTTCATTCTTAAGTTTCAATGTTTCTTGGTAATTATAAAGCAGCCACTGTAACTCTAGTTCCTATATCCATCTTCATTTCACCCCATCTTTCCCCAGAAATGTAAAAAAAAACTCCCCTTTCTATGTGTTTTCAATTTGAGAAGAAAAAAAAACTCCAAAAAGTTTTAAGAATGTCATAGCTTCCCTGAGATATTAAAGAAAGTTGGCATATTACTACAGTTAGGATTTAGAAGTAAACTATTCTATTGGAATTTGATGGGAAATAAGGTATTTAAAATGTTGTTGAGGTTTTCATGATGGCCAACATAGTTGACAATAATTGTAGATCTACACCCTCTAGCAAACTGATCTGGACAATTGGTGTCAAAGCAATGCTGTTATAGGGCTAATCTGTTTCATCCTTAAGGTTCAAAAGTTTCTTGGGCATTCAAAAACGTGAAAAAAAGGAAAATGGTGTATAAAGCTGCAATATAAAAGGTTATCCAATAATAATCCCTTTGACTAGAATGGTTTTGCCAGGAATGAGATTAGCCAAGTACCTTCTACCCTTGCCTTAACAACTGGAGCAGTAAGAGTCAGAGCACCATCTTCATCAACTGCATGCAATAATTTTGAAAAAAAATTATAAATAGATTATAGACAGCTTTGTTTTTCCATTAAGATACCTGGCAACATATATTGTGCTTTCTTTTTAAATATCACTGAATCATGTCAAGTACTAGCAATGAAGCTTTCAACCTGCACTCCCAATGCTGTATAATAGAAATCTCAAAAGAAAAATATAAAATATAAGGCAGCATCATTCATCAAGGGGGGGGCGGAGCCCTCCTCTGTCCCCCCCATATGTGCACCCACAGAGTCATGTCAAGTCAAATACTAGTAATAAAGCTTATGCAGCTTTCAACCTGGTCCAACTTTGTCACAATAAGTATGAAATAAGACTTGCCAGAGACTCAATAAAACAGATGAAATGACCAACAGAATGACAATTCTCAGCTAAGGACATGAGAGAGATCTCAAAAGTGTAGGACTTAGAGAGATACATAAAAGATTGGTAAAGGGGAGAAATTTTATTGCTGTGCAGCACTTCCAATATATCAAAGTATACAACAAAAAATCAAGAGGATTGCTTGGAGCATGACATTAATCTCTTAAAAAACAAATTAGGAATTTGGGGGGGAGGGCTGGATCCCCCTCTAAATACAAGACTGGCAGACAGGTCATCAGCCATGATTTTGGGTTTTCCCAGTTTATTTGTAGTCTAGCTTTTCCGATTTTATTGTTGGGTTTTCTCTTACATAGAATTGTGAGCCAGTTACTGACAAGAAACAAGTAAAAATAACAATAATACAAACCAGCTGAATAGCATAGCTTAGTATATAGCAATATAGCATAAGGCTACATCACCTAATCCTGAACAAATATTTTAACTAAAATGTATGTTTCCTAAACATGGACAACATGATCCTAATCTTAGAAATGATGTAGTCTATATAGGTTTTTCAGTAAATTTATACATAATCAGACAATTTAGCTAAAAAGAAAGTAAACATGTCACGTGATGCCTTTTTTATACTTTTTTTCAAATTCAATAAAGCTTTTGGAGTAAATTCTGTTTTCAGCCCTTAATAGGGCTTCAAAAAGAAACATATTACTTGTCTTTAAATTTTGGACAATGATGTAAAGTTAGAAACTAATAAAATATAAAAATAACTTTTAAATAAGGCCTCAAACAAATTTCTGTGATGTTTCAGAGCCTTGTTAGCAAAAAAGAAAAAGAGGATGCATCAGTGCAAAAATATGATTTTCCATGTTGTTCAAGATGGGGGGTTGCAAGTTTCCTATTTAGGGGGTTCAACAATGGTTATTCTAAGTGTACTTTTTGTTTTGCTCTGATGTCTTTACTGAGGGGTTTTAGGCTCTTTTTAAAAATGCCTACAAATTTGTTTTCAAAATAAAATTTTACTGTTAAGACTAATGAAAATAATAATTTTCATCCTTCAATCAGCTAAAAATGCATTTTTTTTTTCTTAGTAGACAGTGTTTTAAAGAAAACATTTTTAAAATTTTGGTTACTATAGGCTATTATTAGCCCCTTTGAGGGCTTAAAGTGTAGAGCCCTAGAAGTATTATTGAATTTAGAAAGAATACAAAAAAGGCATCAAGTGATGTATTCACTTTTCCTTAGCTATATTAGCTTTCAAGACTATGTAAAAATCCAGGCCTACTTGTTTTTGATAGTTAAGAGTAGGCTAGTTGGGATTGGCAGACTACAATCTTAAAAACCTGTTTTCTTAAACATTTAAACTTTAAAAAAGTTACTCTTATAGCCTATCCTATTTATATATAACTATTTTCCTTTGCATTGCTTGTCTTAAGTTGAATCTACCTAACATTGACTGACTGTGATTTAGAACCTCTGTTGTTACTTCAAGATTTCAAGTCCATGATTGGCAGTAATTTCTAAGATTATGGCTCAAGCTTAAATATGTGTATGTGTGACTTTCTACTACTGACTTTCAGTGTATTTAAAAATATTTAACATTGTCTGCAGCTACAATATTCAAGCTAATTAAACCTACACATATTAAGAAAATTAAGACAAAATCCAATGATGAAACAATCTAGGCTAATTTCTAATTGATAGAGATACATAGCAACTTAACTGTTGAAGTGGTGATCACTTTTCTGTGGTGACTACTGGGTATCTTACCCAATTAGTCTTTTTTATAAGTGCCTAGTTCAGAATTGGTAAATTTCTAGGTGGTGCTATAATTTAGCTAAGATGAAAGTGAAAATGTCATTTGATTCTTTTTTATGATCTTTCATAATTCAATAATTGCTACTAAGCTAATTGAATTTTGAGTCCTTAAAGGGCCTCACAGGTATTTTATATGAATTATGAAAGAGCATAAAAAAACATCAAATGATGTTTTGACTTTCATCCTAGCTAAATTATATGGCCCACTGCAAAGTTACCATGAAATTTACCTACCCCCCTAATGTACAAATATATAGCCTGAATTGGAATATACCTTTCTGAATTGTCAACAGCAAAGTTTTGAATAGCAAAATTCAGCACTATTTTTGTCAATAGCATTTGAAAAACTTGAAACAGTAGGAAAATGGTTTACAATTGAGTTGCCTATGCCTAATAAATGAGGTTTGAATTGTTATAAATAAGTATTTTTGGAAAATAGTACCCTTGAACAACTTATTAATAAGCTAGTGATATGCTTTTAACCACTTTTCAATAACTGGTAAATTTTTACCAAATCATATTATTGACTTACAAATAAAGTGAATATACCACTAGCTGCCTTTTTTTTATGCTCTCTTTCCAAATATAATAATCATTTTTACCTTAAATTACCTTAAATCGCATCTTCTAGCGACTAAGGTTGCAGGAACCTGTAGATGTCGCCAGGTAGTATTGACAGGAGTTTGTTGCACAATTCATTAGTGGATCATCACATCCTACACGTATACAGGACAGTTGAATATCACACACTAATAGACCCTAGTGGTGGATGCAGGCTCATCCCACTGCGTCCTCCATGGCTTGTTCCTCCAGTCATGGTCAACGCCAGTCTTGAAGCTGTTAACTGAAGCTGCGGAAACAGTTGAATCGCTCAGTGAATTCCACAACGGAACAACGCGATTGGTGAAGAAGTTGTATTTCTCACGCTTTCTGCTGAATCTTTGGCGGAGTTTTATGGGGTTACCTCGCGCTCTGCTAGACTGGTCCTGTTCGAGAATGGGCTTGATAACACTGCTGTTCATCAACTTATATGCCAAAATTACGTCCCCCCTTTTTCTACGGTAGGTCAGAGTTTGCAAATCAAGCTTTTCTAGGCGTTGCTCATATGGGATTTGTTGGTTGGCAAATGGGAGCCTAGTAGCTCTTCTCTGGACTTTTTCAAGCAACTCTGCATCACATTTAAAGTGGGGGTTTGCAACTGCCATCCCAAACTCAAGATGAGGGCGGACAAGGGCTGTGTAAAGCTTCTTAATGACCCTGGGGTGGCGACTAGTCACTGATCGCTTGATTAGGCCTAGGATCTTGTTTGCCTTTGCGGCTTGAGTTCGGCAGTGACTATGGAACTTCAGCTTATTATCTATGATTACCCCGAGATCACGTTCTTCCTCTGCGCTTTGGATGGGTGTTATAGCACTAGTTTTTGTCAGAAATGATTTTTATCCCCATCCCTATATATACCAATTCAGGGTATATATTTGTATATTAGGGGGGGGATGGGGGAAAATTTTATTTCTGATGCAAATGAGAGGTAAGTTTAAGCTTTACCCCTACCCCCCTAATGTGCAAATATATACCCTGAATTGGTTTATAGGGGTGGGGGTAAAATTCATTTCTGACAAAAATGATTATTATATTTGGAAAGAGCATAAAAAAAAGGCAGAAAGTGGTATATTCACTTTATTTGTAAGAGGATTTGTACATATAGACACAGTCAAATTAGCCATCTGGTGGTATCCCATTTGTAAGTCAATAATAAGATTTGGTAAAAAAGTTACCCAATAACTTAACTAGTGTCGATAAATTCTTTGTGTGGTTACAAAAACGAAACACCCTTGGGGCCCCTTTAAGGGCTCAACATGTAGCCTAACTAGTCCTAGAAGCAATTATTGAATTATGAAAGGGCATAAAAAAAGGCATTAAATGGCATTTTCACTTTTATCTTAGCTAAATTATAGCACCACCCAGAAATTTACCAAATTGGGATCATGGCACAAGATGACCAACCCAAATAATATTAAATGTCAACATGTCAACATTAGAAATTAAGCTAAGAATGTTGCTTTAATTACAGGCTAGCTGGTTCAGAAAGAAAATACCATATCAAGATCACTTTATGAATATTCAATAATAACAAAGGTTCAATACTTTGAAAACAGCTTTAGGGTCTCTTCCACAAATGAACATTTCCAAAGGGTCTAGTAGAACTCTCTTCACCTCATCCTCATCAAATACAATGTGTAGACAATCACAGTTCATACCAGGACTGAAAATACTGGGGACTTTAAACTTCCAATAGTCTCTAAAGTGTCTTGAATTGAGATATCCATTATCAAAGTTTTTCTTCCAAATTTCAACCATTTGTTCTGGTGTTGTAGAGGGATCTAAGTTCATGGTTAACTGTTCAACTGAATCCCAGGATGAAGATTCAGAAGTTTCTTCTGTACCTTGTTCACCCCTAAAGTTCTCATCTTCACTAAATAGGACTAGCAATCTGCAGAAACAAATAAAGTTTATTATTCAATTCCCAAGGTCATAGTTCTTTGATTTCTAAAATTTCTTCTTTAATATGATTGGGATCGACAGTCGACAAAGCCGAATAGACTAAAACGACGGTGAATTTCAGAATATTTTTTAGGTGATTTTGGGCAAAAGGTTTTTCGATGGTTCACTGAATGAATTTCGGGTGTTTTACAATGTGGAGCTCTAAGTAGTAAATCTTTTTTTTCTTGTGAACATGAAAATTTTTTAGTGCTTAGGAATATCAACTCAAACAATTCATATTTGGTTATTAGCGACTCACAAACATCTACTGTAGTATTAATTACTATGCATTGAAAATATGTATGTAACAACTTGAGTTAATTATTTGTGAACCAATGTGTATTAGAATCTAGGAGTAATAATGAGATTTTATTTTTTCTTTTAACCAATATTACCTTTTGAAAGGGCTTATAGTCTTAAATCATGCTACCTTTTACTGATTTTACATTATCAAAGAATTGGTAAATTTGGCAATTTTCTAATTGCTACTTCTGATGGAGAGACAATTTTAGCCTAAATTATTATGTGGTTGGCTGGGAAAGGAGAGGTATATTTTATTGAATAGGATAGCCAGGTGTCATGGTGCAATCATTTTTGGAAGGGTATTCATGTACCTGCTTTGTGCATTAATTTGTTTTTTAATACATCTTTTCAGAAAACAAACTTTATTCTTAGACTCTTTTTACTCATCTTTTGTTTGTGAAAAAAAAAGACTATAAAAGAAAAAAAGACTAAAAAAGACTATATGAATAAAAGACTATATTTCAAAAAATTATCTCCAGCTTTTTAATATTAGTCAGGAAGTTAAAAACAACGTTTAGGATATTCAGCTTCTTATAACGAAAAGACGAATATTTAAAATGCGAAGTGGTTATTTTTAGGCAGGACCTTCAAATACTATTTCTTAGCCTCAGGTGAGAGAAGAAAAAGTGTTGTAACGGAAAAAAATTAGAGATGCCATGTTTAATAATTATTGAAACTCGTAGTGACATATAATTTAAATGTCTGATAAACTTTTAGTTTTTATTTCTTCTTAATGAATAGACAAGTTAATAAAGCACCGTGTTAATGTGTTTTTCTTAGCATTATCGAAAATCATTTTTGTTATTGACTTGGTAATTTTTTAATGTTGCATTGTGTTTCTTTAATATTTTATCCCAGTGTTTCGTTCATACGCAAGATCATTTGGGCAAACTACATGCCAAATTCTCAGTGTAAATGTTAAAAGAGGATAAAAAAATGAAAGTTTATGCAGAAAATCCAAAGAGGAAAGGCAGCGGAAAGATAAAAATGATAAGTTAGTACTTTGTTACATTTCATAGTATACAGATTGAGTCAATTACCCAAAATTCTTGTTGAGCAAAGGAAAATAGTCTTTCCAACAATTCTAAAGTAGCAGTAGGATTGAAGCGTTAGTTCCGTAAGAACAATCTACAACAACAAGAGCGGTTAAGAAACATGTAGTTGTTTCTATAATCTTATCACAGGAAAATTGAAAGAACATAACTAAACAAAACAAACTGCAACTTTCAAAAAAGCCACCTTCGTAATGCTAAGAAACAAAACGTTGTTATTGTATTCCTGTCTTTATTTACTCCTATCTAACATCTCCTAGGCTATTTCAAGATAAAAATAACTTTTCTGGTGATGTTGGTGTTTGAAACTTACCTCAGAAACCACGAAACAACATAACTAAACATGCCACATCATGTCTTTCAAACAAATTTCTTTCGGAAGGCTACAAAACCAAGCACAGAAAAAAAAGCAAACTAAAAACATATCAAAGTATATTTTTCAAAGGATGTACCTTCGCAATATAAAGAAAACCTACAACAGAAGCCATGAGACAACATAAACATAGCAGACACTGAGCTCCAAATAAAGCCCTCTTGGTGTCTCCTACCGCTTATTTACTCCCCTACAACATCTCTTAGTCTATTTTGAGACCAAAAGTCCTTTTCTGGCGTTTATAGTGTCTTCCTTCCTTTCTTTAGTCCTAACCAACATCTCCTACTTTTTTTCCAAGCCTCTCTTGTCTTTTCACAACCCTCTTGGTCTCACCTGGCACTCCTTCGGCTTCTCTCCCTTCCATTTCCTGTCTTACGACTTGCTCTGGTCTTTTCCCAAACATTTAGTGTCTTTCCACTCTTTATATACTTTCATCCATTTCCCCCTAGTCCATTTCAAGACCAAAGGTCCCTTTTTGACGTTGAGTTTTGTCTTCCACCGTATATTTAATCCTAACTAACAATTCATATACTATCTCAAGATCAAATTACCTTTTTCCTTTTTTTTTATGTTTAAAACTTGATCGTTTGAAAATGGATTCCCAGAAATGGTCAGCAAAATTTTATTCTGAATTGCTTGAATCTTGAAAATATAAGAATTTGGTAAAATAAACCTGATGTAGACGTAACATTTCCGTTTAAGAACGCGGGTACCCCTTACAGTTTTTCCGCAAGGGGTCAAAAAACTTTCCCCTGGTGCCTAGAACCTTCTAAGGTTGTTACATGGGTCAAGGTGACCAAATTTTTTACTATGGGGGTATACGTTAGGCGTCTCAGGACTAGGCCCAAAAGGCTATTGTCTCTGAACAGTGTGAAACTTGCAGATGTAATTCTCTGGGTCAGGATCCTAATAAAACAGAAAATAGTTCCTGGCCCCAAAATTGGTCCTAAAATGACTGATTTTTTCTGCTTTAGTAGAAAATTTTGCATTCTCAATTAAAGAAAAAACACTACACAAAAGAAAATTGAAGAAAAATAGGGCGTGCCTATAAACAAGTCAAAAAGGGAAGTTTTTTGGAACAGCTAGACACACACACACAATCACAATTTTCTAGGTGTATGGCAACCTGTCCAATTAAGCTGAAGTAATTTCATATGAAATAAAATATTTATGACGCAAAATACAAAATGCAAAGTTTTGAAATACCCGTTTTTATTAAAATAAAAGCAAACATCCTTGTATGTGAGGCTTGGAAAGGAAATTGAAAAATAACCGCTTTTCTTGATATGTACTTCATTTGGCCGGATTGATGTGGTTGACTTATGGTACAGAAGCTACATTGAATGGGATCGGGTATCTTTGTACTGATATTTTATCGGGCTGACCTCTGGTCCGTTTAAATTAGGAATACCTTAGAAAATCGTAAGTGTTTAAATGCCTTATAGTTGGTAATTGTACTATTGTATTTGTTTATTCTGTAGGGCAAATAGTCCCAGGGGCATATATATATAGCCAGACCCAGTATCGCTGTGAAGTTAAACACAAAAGTAATTCTATTATACCCGACCTCTCTACAACGCCATTTAAGCCTCTCAGCTATACCAGTGGGACGCCAGCATAAATAGTCAGGCCGAACCTAAGGGCACGCTACTCTAGTTTTAATCACCTTAGGACCTTAACCATGCCCCCTCTAAGTGTCAGAAAAACACCCACTTAAAATTACTTTACTACAGTTATTGGCTTGGGAAAAAACTGGGTCGAGAAGACTAAATGAAGTTGTAAATTAAAATGAAAATGACCTTACCAAAAATGCAAAATGGCTTCTCTAACAACGGTACTGGACATTGCAAAAATTTTACACGAATACGCGGGGATTTCAGATGTAAAAAAAATTCATCGAAAAAATGACAATTTTCGATGATTAGCAGAAACATTTGACGATAAAGTCAAAAAGTAATGCATAGCAGCTGGATTAAGGGGAAGTGGGCTAAAATATTTTGAATCAATTAAAGAAAAGGAGGCAAATGTCATTGAAACTCTAATAGAATACTTTAAAACGAGGTTCATAGAAACGAGTGTTTCCGAGAGACTAAGAACAGAGGTAGTTACGTTTAACGCCTCAAATAGTATTTGGGAGCACACAGACAAGATTTGTCGGTTTGTATGCTTACAGTTGGGCAAAAGCAAAAGCAACGAGACATTGCGAAAGGTACAATTACATACCTTTACACAGGGGTTACCAAAAAGACTGCTAAGGCTAAAATTATCACACAATCCTGAAAATCTAGAGCAGGCTATCAGCTTGGTTGAAAGGTAGGTAAAAATCAATGAAGCGATGATACAATTTGACCAGATATCCATAAATATAATCAAGAAAAAATCAAAAGATCATATCAGAAAATCAAGATACTGTATAATGTAAGAGTGTAAAAATGGGGAAACCCATTGTTAAGGCCATGAGGCACGAGGAAGGCCGATATTTCTCACCATGGACTGACCCTCCCCATTTGACAACCAATCCCAAGGTATTAGGTCCTTAATGTCTTGGAATACCAATCATTATGGACACCTACCTACCCCTCCTGAAGACAATAGTAGAACAAATAGTGACAGGCCAAGAATATACAGAAATAGCTATAGACCCCCTGCGGAACGGAAGATCACCAAGCAATATAGAAAAAATTCAATTGCTATTATTGTGGCAAACCGAATCACTATGCGGCAGATTTTTGGTTTAGAATACAAAAGGAAGGGCCAACATACGATACAAAACACCAGTTCCCACCACAAGGTATCAGGAATTCAATGAGGCAGGGAACAAATAATACTTGGCAAACATCAAATAATATTCCTAAGTTTATACCTAGAAACCAAACGGTAAACAATACGCAAGGTCAAAATCTTAACACGGAAGAGAACTGAGAAAACCCCCAAAACTTTAGGAACCAGCCTGTAAGGGTCGCCAGAGCTGTACCTTTTAGAAGATCCCTATATAGTTTAAAATGTTGTGATACGGAGATAAATAATGATTTACCGATTTTGCGTTGTTTTAAAATTGAGTGTTTTCAAAATTTACCGTGTTTACTTGATACAGCTGCTTCACAATCCTTAATTAGAGATGAAGCTTTTAGGAGGTTTCCTCCTAGCGTACAAAATCGCGTCGAGAGAGGCCAGAATACCCTGACATCGTTAACAAGTCACAAACTGACAATTTTGGGGGAATTTCCATTAAAATTTAGCACAGGGAATAATGAAATAGCAGTAGCAGCGATAATATGTATGCAGCTCCCTTTCCCTTGTACTTTAGGAGTGGACGCTATAACAAAATATGGAATAGTGTGGGAGCCACTCACCAACAATATTACCACAACCAAGCCAATCAAAAACTGATAGATAAGTTTCCGTAACAACGGATAATAATACTGATAAATCGGAATGTAATTTAAAATTTAACGGGAAAATAACAATCAAGGGAGGAACAAATGGCTCAAGTCTTAGTGACGTCAGATACAAAGGAGGATAATAACAGAACAATGATGCTAAAATAGGAGGATATACCCTCGAGGAGTATCTCTCAATTTTCATGGAAAATCAAATCATTAAAATTGAGAAAGGTATCGCATATTTAAAATTATCAAATCTAAGCAATGATAAGGTAAAGCTAAACAAAGCAACATTAGGATCGGCAGAACAGATTTCAAATAAAAATATAAAATCACTAAGCAGTCCTGAATTAAGCATAAATTTTACAAGCCAAGAGCAAATTTCACACCGAAACCAAAACCACAAGAAAACTATGGAATAACAAAAAACTGGTTTTTTAAAACAGTTTAATTTAGAACATTTACCGGAAAATATTGATTAAACCTTGGTGGGAAATATCTTATGTGACTATAAGTGGACTTTTGCAAAAAACAAAGCTGATTACGGCTTAACCCAGCTGATGACACTCAATATACCAACGCAAAGATCTCCAATTAAAAATCTCCATATAAGACCCCTTACCTTTTAAGATCATGGCTGGATGACCAAATCAAAGAAATGGGTGATCAAAGTGTTATAAAAAAGGGGTTAGCGAGTGGTGTTTTCCACTAGTAATAGTCAGAAAGAAAGACAATACATGGAGATGCTGCATGAAAGAAAGACAATACATGGAAATATAAATGTTTTTACTTTTATAACTTTAATAGATCAACTAATATTAACATTTTGGTTACTAAATATCAGTATACGTGTATATGAAACTGACAATGCAAATTCATTTGTATTTTTTCAGTAAAGTGTAAAATTTGTTCTGGCCTTGGGAAGGCATAGGGATTTTGCGCCCAACTTATGTTAATTCTGCTCGTTTTGAGTTTGACTCGGTTCTTTATTGTAATTTTCTGTTCGTTTTGGGTTTCATTTATTTATCGATGCTGATTTGTGGTAGTTTCACGCTTGGTAGATTATTTGATTTTATTTTTGATCTTTTTTTTGTTCAATGGAGTTCTTTACTTTTCTTTGAAAAACTTATTTTCTAGAAAAACTTTTTTTAATTAATTTCTGTTCGTTTTATATTGACATATTCTTTTCAGGGAAAAAGAAAATAATACATTAAATCTTTTCGTTTTCTAAGACTTTATAGTTTGGCCTGCTATTTGTATGCTGGAAAAAAATTTTCAGCAATTTTTAACAAAATACACCCTTTTAAAAATCTGGACACAAATAGTACTGTTTAATTTGGTTTCATACCTCCTCTAGTTGACCTGAAATGGAAAACTTGATACCATTCGCAAAAAAATCTGTTTATTTTCTTTGATAGCTTGGATACACCTACGCTATTTTGATTTGGTTAAATTTTAAGAGCAGAAGTAGCCCCGAAAGTTTGAACGTAATACCCTCAGTCGTTCTTGGGATACTACTGAGATGCCTTTTTGGTAATTAGCATTATCACAGTGCATTTTGATTTAATCTAAGGCAACAGTTAGTTTTTAAATATAATGGGCAAATGGGAGGGTGGGAGTGGAAGGGAGACTAGTTACCCTCCAATCACTTTCAACTATTAAAAAGGGCATCAGCCCTTTCTATTTTCAATCGACTGAGCCCTTTTCGAAGTTCCCACGACAACTCCTTCGATACGAAGTGCCCTGGTCTAAACAACAACAACAACAAAAAATAATACATTATACCCACATCGACCTTTACTATAAGAATGTCCAGCCTTCCAATCACTTTCGACTATTCTCCCTCCTAGCCCTCCGACTATAAAACCTTATATACCCCCAGGGCATAACTTAAAACCCTTGCCCTGAGGGATGTGGGGGAGTGTCCTCCTCAAAAACATATTTTCTATCTGGAAATCAACTACGCTGAACAGCTACGCTCTACCTCTTGGATGGTATGGAAAAGAGGTTTTTTTTTTAAATATAATACATAATATATGTGAATTTGATAAATGTAAACCACGGGCTCTAAAGGAGGCTTAGTGGACCATACTAAATATTTTTTTTTAAAAATATACATTCATTAAATTTGGCTTAGTAAGAACTTGTTTTATTTAATTTTCATTAAAAAACAATTTTTGAAATTTTCAATAATTGTTTTTAATGAAAATTAATCAGAGGATTAGTGGCTAATGGTGAAACCTCTATAAAAAAAAAAAATCGCGCCTTGACCTCTACCTCCTGGGTGGTTTGGAAAAGAAGTCGTGTGAAAAAATGATTTTCTTTAAATTTTTTTTAGTTTGAAGAAACATTGCCAAAAAAAGAAGGCTGAAAAAGAGAACAAGGAGGTTGTCTAAAAAAGAGTAGCGAATCGGGAAGAGCTGGAATCAATCAGGAATCAAGTTGCATTATACTTCATCCTTTTAAAGACATAGGAAGAAACCGAAGACGACGGTGACGGCAACGTTCTTCTGTTCCAAAGACACAATCGCGATGAAATTTCCTAAGTCGCCGCATTTGCCAGCAAGTCATTGTCTATTCCTGCGACTAGTGTGACCGCAGAAAGACTATTTTTGGTGGTAGGCCTGATAGTGACTATGATAGTGACTTAGAAAAGAAATGGCCTCAGTCCACGCAGAGTGGATAAGTTGATTTTCATTCACGATAACTATAGCCACATCCCGCAGTTCTAATATACTTCTGAAGTTTGCCTGAAGGAGTTAGTTTTCGACGGACTAATATTCAAAAGATAAATGATAAATTTTGATATGATATTCGAAGTTTTTGTATGCAGTAATTTTCGAGGAATAAAAAAAAATACTAATTTTGATTATTAATCCTGTTAGAAAAACATAGCTCTTAGACATTTCAACTATTCTGCAAGGATTCTGAAATGCCAAAAACCATTTCGTTTTTACCAGATTTCTACTTCTCTTGATGAATAATGAAGAAAACCAGCGTCCAGCCAGCGACTCGTAAACTTTCTACCTCATGAATAGGTAGAATATCTTGTAAACAATAAATGGATTTGAGGAAGACTAAAATTTATTCTATAAATCATATACAACAACTTTCTATATAAACCCTATATGCCCCCAGGGCATAAGTTACAACTCTTGCACTGAGGGCTCTGAGGGGGTTATCATCCTAAAAGACCTAATTTCCAGAACTTTCAACTACGTTGAACAAATGAATATCTCAAAATTTTGATTGGATGTGTTTGGGAAAATGGTGGGCGTGAGAGGGGCGTTAGTCGCTATCCAATCACTTTCAACTATAAAAAAAGGCACTAGCCCTTTCGATTTCCAATTGAATGAGCCCTTTTTGAAGTTTCTACGACAACGCTTTCAATAAAAACTTTATATACCCCCAGGGCATAACTTACAACCCTTGCACTGAGGGCTCTGAGGGGGTTATTATCCTAAAAGACCTAATTTCCAGAACTTTCAACTACGTTGAACAAAATGAATATCTCAAAATTTTGATTGGATGTGTTTTGGGAAAATGGTGGGCGTGAGAGGGGCTTAGTCGCTATCCAATCACTTTCAACTATAAAAAAAAGGCACTAGCCCTTTCAATTTCCAATTGAATGAGCCCTTTTGAAGTTTCTACGACAGCACTTTCAATAAAAACTTTATATGCCCCCAGGGCATAACCTACAACCTTTGCCCTGAGGGCTGTGGAGGGAGGGGTTGTCATCCTTATAGACCTAAATTTCAAAACTTTCAACTACGTTGAATAAAATGGCTATCTAAAATTTTTGATTGGATGTGTTTGGAGACAATGTGGGCGTGGGAGGGGAGTTAGTTGCCCTCAAATCCCTTTTGACTATTAAAAAGGTACTAGTCCTTTGAATTTCAAATATAATGAGCCCATTTTCAAGTTTCTACGACAAAGATATCAATAAAAACCTTATATGCCCCAGGGCATAATTTATAATCCTTGCCCTGAGGGTTGTAGGGGAGTGTCCTCCTCAAAAATATGTTTTCTATCTGGAAATCCACTACCCTGAGCAAAATGACTATCTCAAAATTTTTATTGGATGTGTTTGGGGGAATGATGGGTGTGGGGGAGGCTAGTTGCCCTCCAATCACTTTCGACTATTAAAAGGGCACTAGCCCTTTGAATTTCCAGTCGAATGAGCTTTTATTGAAGTTTATACGACAACGCCTTTTTAAATAGGTTATATACCCCCAGGGCATAACTTAAAACCCTTGCCCTGAGGGATGTGGGGGAGTGTTCTCCTCAAAAACATATTTTCTGTCTGGAAATCAACAACGCTGAATAAAATGGCTATCTCAAAATTTGATTGGATGTGTTTGGGGGAATGAAGGGTGTGGGGGGGGGGGGGGGCTAGTTGCCCTCCAATCACTTTCGACTATTAAAAAGAGTACTAGCCCGTTGAATTTCCAATCGAATGAGCCTGTTTTGAAGTTTCTACGATAACACCTTCTATAACAACCTTATATGCCCCTAGGGCATAACTTAAAACCCTTGCCCTGATGGTTGTGGGGGAGTGCCCTCCTCAAAAATATATTTTCTATCTGGAAATCAACTACGCTGAACAAAATGGCTATCTCAAAATTTGATTGGATGTGTTTGGGGGAATGAAGGGTGTGGGGGGGAGCTAGTTGCCCTCCAATCACTTTCGACTATTAAAAAGGGTACTAGCCCTTTGAATTTCTAATCGAATAACCCTTTTTTGAAGTTTCTACGACAACGCCTTCTATAAAAACCTTACATGCCCCAGGGCATAACTTAAAACCCTTGCCCTGAGGGTTGTGGGGGAGTGTCCTCCTCAAAAAAAATATTTTCTATCTGGAAATCAACTACACTGAACAAAATTACTCTTTAAAAATTTTTATTGGATGTGTTTGGGGGAATGATGGGCGTGGGGGGGGGGCTAGTTGCCCTCCAATCACTTTTGACTATTAAAAAGGGTACTAGCACTTTGAATTTCCAATCGAATGAGCCTGTTTTAAAGTTTCTACGACAACGCCTTCTATAAAACCTTATATGCCCCCAGGGCATAACTTAAAACCTTGTCCTTAGGGTTGTGAGGGAGTGTCCTCCTCAAAAATATATTTTCTATTTGGAAAACAACTACGCTGAACAAAATGGCTATCTCAAAATTTTGATTGGATGTGTGTTGGGGGAAGGATGGGCATGGGGGACTAGTTGCCCTCCAATCACATTCGACTATTAAAAAGGGCACTAGCCACTCCAATTTCCAATCGAATTAGCCCTTTTCGAAGTTTCTACGACAACGCCTTCTATAAAAATCTTATATGCCCCCAAGGCATAACTTAAAACCCTTGCCCTGAGGGTTGTGGGGAAGTTTCCTCCTCAAAAAACTATTTTCTATTTGGAAATCAACTACGCTGAAAAAATGGCTATTTCAAAATTTTGATTGGATGTGTTTGGGGGAATGATGGCGTGGGGGGGGGGGCTAGTTGCCCTCCAATCACTTTCGACTATTAAAATGGGTACTAGCCCTTTGAATTTCCAATCGAATGAGCCTGTTTTGAAGTTTCTACGACAACGCCTTCTATAAAAACCTTATATGCCCCCAGGGCATAACATAAAACCCTTGCCCTGAGGGTTGTGAGGGAGTGTCCTCCGAAAAAACATATTTTCTATCTGGAAAACAACTACGCTGAACAAAAGGGCTATCTCAAAATTTTGATTGGATCTGTTTGGGGAATAATGGGCATGGGGGGGGGGCTAGTTGCCCTCCAATCACTTTCGACTATTAAAAAAAGTATTAGTCCTTTGATTTTCAATTGAATGAGCCCTTTTGAAGTTTCTATGACAACAATTTCAATAAAAACTTTATATGCCCCCAGGGCATAACTTACAACCCTTGCACTGAGGGCTCTGAGGGGGTTATCATCCTAAAAGACAAAATTTCCAGAACTTTCCACTACGTTGAACAAAATGGATATCTCAAAATTTTAATTCGATGTGTTTGGGAAAATAGTGGGCGTGAGAGGGGCGTTAGTCGCTATCCAATCACTTTCAATTATTAAAAAAGGCACAAGCCCTTTCAATTTCCAATTGAATGAGCCCTTTTGAAGTTTCTACGACAGCGCTTTCAATAGAAACTTTATATGCCCCCTGGGCATAACTTACAACCCTTGCCCTGAGGGTTGTGGGGGAGTGTCCTCCTCAAAAAACATATTTTCTATCTGGAAATCAACTACACTGAACAAAATTACTCTTTAAAAATTTTTATTGGATGTGTTTGGGGGAATGAAGGGTGTGGGGGGGGGGGCTAGTTGCCCTCCAATCACTTTCGACTATTAAAAAGAGTACTAGCCCGTTGAATTTCCAATCGAATGAGCCTGTTTTGAAGTTTCTACGATAACACTTCTATAACAACCTTATATGCCCCTAGGGCATAACTTAAAACCCTTGCCCTGATGGTTGTGGGGGAGTGCCCTCCTCAAAAATATATTTTCTATCTGGAAATCAACTACGCTGAACAAAATGGCTATCTCAAAATTTTGATTGGATGTATTTGGGGGAATGACGGGCGTGGGGGGGGGGCTAGTTGCCCTCCAATCACCTTCGACTAAAAAGGGCACTAGCCACTCCAATTTCCAATCGAATGTGCCCTTTTTGAAGTTTCTACGACGACTCCTTTGATACGAAGTGCCCGGTATGGAGAACCAAAAAAAGCAACACATTGTGCCCACATCGTTCTTTACTTAGGCAGCGCCAGCGCGCTGCCTATGATCAAGCAAATTTGAATATCCAACAGACGCTATAGAAGCACTGGAAAAGCTCAAAAGAGAATTGTTGAAAGCTCCGGTGCTAAAATTTCCAGACTTGTTCCAAGAACTCTGTTTGTAAAAGGACGCACCAGCCTACAGAATCGGAGCAGTATGACTGACTACAAATTCTGAGGGGGAGGAATCAATAGTCCAGTGTACCAGCCGCTCTCTAACAGAGGCAGAAAGAAAATATTCACCGGTTGAGAGACTATGCTTGGCAGTTGTAGTTTTCATCAAAATATTTTCGAAAACTTTTTGCTCGCAAAAAAGTTTCCCTTACACCTAGATCAAAAATCGATAATTTGGCTTCATACCACGCAAAATATTTCAGCGAGACCGACGCGATTATTACCATAGTTCCAAAAGCTCTAGAAGGAAAAATATTACAGATGTCAAACGCAATAAACGGGTGACACATGGAAGAAGCGAAGACGCTTGGACGAATAAAGGGAAATTTTTATTATCCAAAAATGTACTCCAGGGTAAAAACCTTTATACAGCGTTATTCAAGCTTCTCAACTATACCAGTAGGACGCCAGAATAAACAGTCTGGCCGAACCTAATGGCATGCTACCCTAGTTTTAATCACCTTAGGACCGTAACCATACACCCACCTCTTCAAGGGTCAGAATAACACCCACTTAAAGTTACTTTACTACAGATACAGACAGACCCTAATTTACAAAAAAAAAAAAAATTTCGGGCACGGGTTCTCAAAAAATGGGCAAAACATTTTAATCGGTAGACTTGAAACTTTATATCTAAAGTTTATTGGACCAAGGAGACCTGAATCAGATTGAAACTTACCACCCTACATTCCTAAGCCAAGGCGAACATAATGTAAGAGAAAAATATTGCACCAAATGTGAAAAAAAAAAAAAACTTATTTCGAAACGCAGATTTGGAAAACCGGAGACGGCTTTTTCCTAATCACCTATAAAGTTATTTGTACATGGGGCCAATAGAACCTTCATGAAGAATTTTTTTTGAAAAAAGATAGGCTGTACTGACTTATTAAGTCGGAGAAGAAGCATATAATTTTTCTGTGTCTCTTTTGCAGTCTACTACCCAACATAATATATCGTGTGATGTGAATGAACCTTGAAGAATGCTTTAGAATAGTATTGGTTAAATTAAATCTATAAGATTCTCCATCGGTGCAAAAAAAACATAAAGTTAAGTTTGGAGTGATTACACCTGGCTAAAGTTGGGATAATTATTCTTGGCTCCTTGTAGAGCAAATAGGGTAGACCTCAATGAAAACACAAATTTTTTACAATTTGGTTGTATCGCTATTTGACACCTTAAACTGAACCAACAAATTTTGTTTTCTCTAGTTGCCCTAAACTTGTTTGGCATGCAGACAGGGACAAATCGAAAATATTGAAGAAGAAACAACTGGAAACAAATTGTTTTATTCATTCGAGACACTCAAAATAAGTTAAAACTTCCTTTGTCGTCGATTGCCTTGGAATTACTAGCAAACAAACTGAAAAACAAAATTGAAATAATCTATTTTATCGATTCTTGGCATCAAAAATATTTTCTTTCTTCTTATCACTACTTCCACTATCACACTGGTTCCACTGCTTCCACTCTATAATACTGCTTCCTCTTATCAGCATGATGAATCAGCATCATCAGTATAATCAGCTTCACCAGCTTGACGAAGTCATAAGGACTAAAACAGGGATTATTTATAATGACCTTGATATGTGTTTCCTTAAACAAACAGTTACAACAAATAAGGATATGAAAACCCGCTCTAAGTAAAATTATGAATAAAAAAGGGCTTATTCGAGGGTTTTTACAAGATGGGGTTCAATATGACCTCAGGCGTATAGAAGACTAATAAGTACAAAAAGTTCCAGTCCATGCAAATAAAAATATCTCTCCTCGCCTACCCCCAACTTTATAGGAGTAACATTAGTTAAAATAAACTATTATTATTTTTACTATTATCACAACGCAAACAGCTTTCGCTTGTCACCCAAAAACAGTTTTTGCTGTTGCATAAAGATACGGCCGATCGAAAATCTTGACTAAATATTCAGATTTTGCTCAAATTTGAATTGCAATACAACATTTTAGTTCTTCAGCAAAAGAACTGATAAAAATTCGCAAATCTTCGTTCAGTGAACCAATAATTAAAATAACAATAAAAAGCGAACGGATACATATTTTAGAACAAAATAGCAGTTATTTTAAAATAAAAGTAAAAATAAAATCTAAAACTGACAGAAATCAAAATGGATGACTAGTTAAATCCCAAACCCAACAGAAATAGATATAAATAGTCAACCCAAACTTAAAACAAACGGATAGTCCACAAAGAAGAGAAGAGCTACTGCACCCCTAAGCCCGGGAAAGCCAGATGTCATTTGCACTTAACTGAAAACAAAATATATTTAAAACCCTTGCTGTTTTGTCATCGTACTACTAAATAAAGTAAAATTCATTTAGGGTTCCGGGAGTCAACGGCTTTGTATTTTAAATAACCAAACCTAGTTTCATTAGTCTTTCTCTTTTTAAAATCATCAAAGATAAAATCAATGGTAGAATTGTTTATTGATTCACCAGTCAAAAATATTGTTTTAACGAACTAAACAGATTGTTTCGAAACGTACCATTGCTAAATCCGGAATTTTTTATTTAGGTATCAATCTACCATTTGTTGAATGAAATAGAATCAGAAAGAAAATTTTGACAAAAAATCTTCAAACCGAATAATAGAATTAAATTTACAAATGTAATTATCTGATAAACATTTTTTTTTCTTTCCCGCAATCTTGACTATTAGCGAAAATTTTTCTTCATTTCTTGTTCATGTTTGGGAACATAAAAACCTCATTGATAAAAAAAAAATATTTGAATTTAGTAAATTACAAATGACACTTAAGACCTAATTTTTTAGGAGGGGGGTTGCCCTACCTTTATTTTCAGTATTTTCCATGTGTAAGTCTTGATCAGTCCTTGTGATTTCCCCCCCCCCCCGTGTTAGGAAAAATAAAAAAAAAAAATACTACTCGAAATGCAAATCATTTTCAATACTCAAATTCTGGCTTTTATACGGTTTACGGGGAGCCGTAGCCGCACTCTGGTTTGTTGTAACTTCTGTTCCTTTAAAGTTAGCAATGATTATTCGTTTTAATTTTTGTATGTTTTAGGATGATCAATTCCATAGTACTAGTATTTATTACCTTTGATATAGTTATTCTTTTTAGTTACGGTTCGTTTTGTGTTTCATTTATTCATTCATATTAATATCTGCTGGTTTTAGTTTCAAGATTTTATCTTTACTCATTTTAGATGTTTATATTGCTTTGTAGTTATCTTTGAAGATATTATTTTTCAGAGAACATATTTTAAAACTAATAAGCATGATAAATTTGATGTAACCCCTCCCAAATTTTATTTTGCCGCATAGACCAAGACGCCACGCCGGTTATGTTTGGTGGCGAATAGCTGATTTTAGGGGTAACGCGGCGCGCCGCCGGCTGATTTGAGAGACATGTCTCTCAAATCTGAATAAAAAGACAAATCTCTTAAAGCCCTTCAGAACTTCGAGGGAAAATGCTACATAATAAAACATGTAAATTGAGGAAACCACACCATAAGCAACAACAATCATATTCAGACTTTGCTTTTTCAGACTTTTTAGTCTCTTCCTTTTCAATGAACGGTAGCTTTTGCTTCCCCTCGTGTTTGTGTTTTACGATAGCCTACATATCGTTGTGTTCAATATAACCCAGTAATCACCGCATCAGAGATTTGAACTTTGTGTGCGTCACACTAATAAACCAGTTTTTGTACTTTCTTTGCAGCAGAACACCATATTGGGACTGAATTTGTTTGGGGGATAAGGAAGAAAAAACAACAGGCAGTTACTTCCTGCCAATACCTTAAAGCGTTTAAAATTATACCCAGTTTGGGTGCCTCATGTAGGACGAATTTGAACAATGGGGGTTAAATGCACGTAAATGCAGAATAATGCAGCGTTCTATGTCTAATGTAACGGGCAAAGACGTCACAACGGAGGAAAGGCAGCAACCTAAAATTTTTTAGATTCGGTGAAATTTGGACCAAAAGCCTATCCGAAAAAAATACAGAATAGCTACAGCGGAATTTCAGAGAGTCCAAAATTTGATATAATTTCGATATAGATAACACAATCTGGTAGTGAAGGTCCAAAATTCATAAGTGCAATATATAAATTCTCCAAATGAAGTATCGCAGTGATATGTTTAGTTATTAAATACAGTTAAAAACCGAATCAAAATCATTCCAGAAATTTAATACAACAAAGTTGAGCAATTGGTTCAATTTCGCAAGATATTTAAATCTTATTCCTCTCTTCTTTCCAAAATCCAAGTTAATTTTCTTAAGAGGATATGGTAAACTTTGCATTTTCGTACGTTCACCAAATTGGCCCAATTTCAGTTAAGAAAGGAATATCTGCTTCACCTTAAATAAGTTATTCGCTTACCAAATTTACTGCTATTGCATTGGCTATACATATTTTATTTTAATATTTTATCATCAAATTTGAACAGTGACCAATAGATTAAAATAAACAAAATGCGGTCTTGGGGTAAAGAGAGTTCAAGAATATACTTTAAACTCACGGCATCTATAATCTTAACTTAGAATAGTTGATCTGAGCTAAAGTTTTAATTTGCGGAAAAAAATGATTGAAGGCTTTTTTTTCTACCAGCTCTAAGCATATTCTGTTCTTTATAAGTATTTCTGTTCTTTTAGTACTATCATAGGTCCATTTTTTGCAGCAGTTCAATGTTTTGTTAATACATGATATTGCAAGGTTGTTCTGGTTGTGAGGTACTTGAGTGAGGCTATGAGGTCGACACATTGTGATCCTCTAAATCCCCAATATTATGCCACTTCGCGACATACTTGAGTCACTTCAAAAAAGAAAACTGATAATCGTTAATCCAAGATTAAAATAATAAAACAAATTACAATGAAATACACTGGTAACTAGAAGCAAAGGGATGGAATGACCGAGGGAATGACAAATTACGGTAAAACTTTCATTCAATGCTCTCAGTCAGATAACATCTTATTACACGAGCCAGTTAAATAATTTCAATTGAACAAAACACCTCTGTGCCGAAATCAATTTATTTTTGACTGTCTTCTCATGTAGTGCTTACTAATTTGTGTGATGGGAAAAGGAAAGAAAAGACAAATTGAATTGCAATCGTCTCACGACTCTACTGATTCTATAACCATACATGAATCAATCCAAAATCTTGCAGCTAGTGTACAACAGATTTTATCAGCTGTTAAATTTACTCAAGATGAAGTGCAAGGTCTAAGGAATGATATCAAGTTAGATCTGAAATAAGAAGTGGATCCTCCAAGACCCTTACATTGGAAAGCTCAAGTCAAGCTCATGATGATGCTATCTCAAAGCTAAAAGATGAGGTTAAAGACATATCGTCAAGTAAGTCAGTTGACAATTCTAGACTCGGGCCACTTTCAAACAAAATATTAATACTAGAAAATGCTAAACGGCGAAATAATATTATTGCATGGAATTAAAAGAATTTGTCAAAGAAGAGAAGTCATGATAAAATTAATGAACTATTGCTGAAATTACGTGTGCGATGTGATTTTCAAATAACGGAACAAAATGATAAATTTACCAAGTTCAGACTTAAAAATACAAATGAAAAATATATAGTTTCGCAAGCGAATAAAAGATTAGAGTCCATGATTTCAGAAAAGAAATAAAGATTGAGAATTGACATATTTACTCAAAGGTTTACTTAACTGATGATGTCAACAAATCAGTCCGGAAAATTAGATCATCTCTTATAAAGAAGAAAAATGAGCTCAAACGGAAAGGTTCACAAGCCTTGATCCCCACCAGTAGTTCCCCCTGTGCTGTGCTACATCGATGAGTTTAGCGTCAAAAAAAAATTAGATTGGTTCAAGTTGTGACCGGTCGACTGTTGTAAATAGTGATTCTGTGGTTCGCTTAGGAAGTAACTTTTGTTTTTGTTTTTCTTATTTTGTTGGATTTTTAGTGTGTAACTATCTAACCTTTTTATGCTAAGATGGGGGGGGGGGAATTCCTTTTTTTTTATCAATATCTAGGTGTTATATATTCTATTACGGCTCACAGCAGAGTGTTAAGTTGTTTTCCATGAGAAAAAAAACCCATTCAGAGTGATTGTCAATGTTTTTTCGTTTGTGGTGGGGGGGGGGGGAGACTGGGAGGCTATTTGCGTGGCACTAAATTATGATAATGGATAGTGATTTGAATGTAATACCGTTATCAAGGTTACAGGAATTAGAAAGAAGGTCAGTTTTATTTAATTCGGTTTTTCAAGCTCATTTAGCTGATGAGATTAATGATATTTCACATTCTTTTAATATTCCACCAAATAACTATGTTTCATTAATGAAATAACTCAAAAAAGTTCTTGTTCTAGGTGGATATCGTTTTGGAACTGTCGGGGATGGGTGAGCGGACAGGGTATGATCGAGAAGCTTTTATCCGATTCGGGTACTGATATCTTAGGCCTTTGTGAGACTTTCCTAGATGAAATTTCTGCAAATGAAATTGATGTAAAAGATTACCAATTGTTTCATAGAAATAGAACCCAGCAAAAACAGTGTGTCTTAGCTGTTTTGATTAAAAAATTATATTCCTGCACGAATGAGAGACGTGTTTTTACAATTTAATATTGAAATGAATTTTGAATGTCGTGTAAGTATTCCATTAATGGTGCTTGGCGACTTTAACATAGACCTAATGAGATATTTAACTTCAGACCATCATGGGATTAATAATTATGCATTACAGTTGTTAGAATCTTCTCTTTCTTGTAATTTATATCCGGCTTGCTTAGTCCCGTCACGGGTAGCCGACTCCTCTACTTTGCTTATTGACAATATTCTCTCGCCTTGTACATGTGAGGCTACATCTGTGATTATGGATGAATCATCAGATCATTGTATGATTATGTCAGATTATAAGATTCAAAAGACTTTGATTAGGGAGACCATTACAAAAAGAGAAATCTTTCACTTAAAAATATACATAATTTAAAATTAGCCCTTGGTGACGTAGATTGGAGTGAAGTTTTAGAAAAGAGAGATCCTAATAGATCCTAAGATCCTTTTAGAAAAGATCCTTTTATGATAGATCCGAATAGATCCTTTTAGAAAAGAGAGATCCTAAGAGATCCTAATGAATATTTTTTACACAGTATTAAATGAATGATTAGCCCATCATTGTCAATGGATTAATGAGTCACTCCTGAAATCAGTTAATGAAAAAAATCGTCTATATAAGATAAGAATGAAATATCCATCACCTGAAAATATTATACGATTTAAAAACTATAAAAATCTGTTGGTAAAAACACTTGAACGAGTGAGAAAATGTATTTTGAAATTTCTTTTAGGAATGCGGATTCACCAAAAAAACATGGGATCTAATTAAACAAAAGATAGGAAACAATTGGAATAATTTTTATCCAGAATTATTTATAGATAAAAATGGTCTTGAATCAAAGGGACATGGAGCTATTGCAGAATCTTTCAGTGATCATTTTGCTAGAATTGGTTCTGATGTTACTCGTGGTCTTGGCTCGACTTCAGCTCATTCATATAAAGAATTCCTTCTTCAATCAGAGGATACAAGTATGGATACGAGGATACAAGTATTTTTGACCCCAGTTAGTCTTGATGAATTCTAAAAAAAATTAATAGATTTAAATAGAGGTAATTCATTAAGTTTGGATGGACTTTCAACTAATCTTTTGAATAACCATGCAACTGTAATTCATATACCTCTTGCTTATATTTTTAATTTGTGTTTATCTTCTGGGAGTATTCCCTAAAAAATGTAAAAATGCCCGAGTTATCCCAAGGTATAAAAAAGGTGATAAAACTAATATTAATAATTACCGACCTATTGCAATACTTTCTCCTTTGTCAAAGATTTTGGAAAAGTTACTTAAAAAAAGAATTTTGTCTTATTTGGATAAAAGAAAATATTCTAACCAAAAGCCAGTTTGGTTTCAGATCGGGTCGTTCTACTGAACAGGCAGTCACAGCCCTTTTGCTTAAAACTAATAATTCACTGAATAATGGTAATTATGGATCATGCATTTTCTACGATATAAAAAAAAAGCATTTGATACTCTAAATCATTCCATTTTGTTTGAAAAATTGAATAATTCTGGATTCATGGAAAGGCATTGGATTTAATAAAGTCATATCTACGAAGTTGCGGATTCCAAGTAGACCTACGAGGCCATCTGTCTCAGCCTAACTCCCTGGATGATATTGGAGTACCCCTACACTTGGGGTCTATACTTGGACCGTTACTATTTTTGATATATATAAATGATCTCCCTAATTGTCTATTATATAAGGATAGCCTAGCAGTTATGTTTGCAGATGATACAGTGGTATCTGTTGGAGCTAAAACCCTTCCTTATTGATCGAGAATATGGCGTCTGAAATGAATTAAGTTATCCAGTGGTTTTCTGGTAATCGTCTAGTTCTCAATTGTCTAAGACAGAATTTATGGTTTTTGGAGATCTAAGCAAGGAGTTGCTAAAGATGGGATTGATGAGTTAGTTGTTTCTGGGTGTAGAATTAGATGGGTTCAGACATATAGATATTTGGGGATTATTCTCGATGAGCTTTTATGTTTCCGTAGTCATTCTGACCATCTCCGTATAAAATTAGCCCAAAATTTAGGATGTTTACATCGATTAAAGTATGTTTATCCTTTTTCAATTATTAAAATTCTTTATCATTCTTTAATAGAATAATACCTAAGATATCGGCCCATTATTTACCTAGATACAGTTCCTAACCATTTTAAACCCCTCCAGACATTGCAAAATAAAGCCGTAAGAATCCTTGGTACTTTCTTTCGCCGTCCTGCACGCTTTCAAAATCTTTCTGAAACAAAAACTTTATTTCTATTTATTCATTTATTAAACCTTAATCAACTTCGGGATTTGCAATTATCGCTCTGGCATTATGATATTCAGTCTCCGGCGAGTTATTTTTATGAATCACAAATTCTTGTCACCCCTGTTCGCTCACTCGCTTCTTTGTCAGCTCGTTTTGGAGCGTATAGAATTCCTTTGGTTAATTGTGAAAGAAATATATATAATACCAAATCCCTCCTATAGCAATAAGATACCAAATAAGATACCCTTCAATAAGATACCAAATCCCTCCTATAGCAAATAGGTTAAAATTAAACACTAAATTTAAAAATCTTAAGAGCCAATCACTTTTAAAGACTAAATTAGTATATTATATTATTAACCTTTGATGACGGGGTTCTTCTTGATAATTTGTTTCTTAGTATTACTTTTAGATTTGCCGTGCTGGGGTAGCCTCCTTTGTCCTTCTCCATCTGTACGTTATGATATTTTTTGGTTTATCTTCTTTATCTCTATTTTTTGGTGTACTTGAACTTATTGTAATAATTGTTAGCCTTCCTTTCGAGCTTAGCTCCCTGTTGGCTCTATTTAATTATTTTTGTTTGTTTATATTTGTATGAAATAAAATCTATCTATCAATCTATCTAACGTGAAATAGACCTAAAAATTAAGTGATAAGAAAACAAACACATTTCTCCTAAAAGTAAGGAGCAACATTACAATTACAAACGAACAAATTTTTTCTGTATATGACGGGGCATGCCCCCTCCTCGATCCAGCATTTTTCCATGCTATAATTTATCAGTGTTTTTAAAAAATATTGCTAGTCTAAATAGAGGGTTTTTAGGTTTCAGGAGCCGTTCTTAGGGAATCCGGATAAAAAGCCAAACTTAAGTGAAAAGAGTAAGGTATTGGAGAGGAGGCAGGCTCACTCTTATTCAGAAAATTCTGTTCTTTTCAAGTCTTAATGTTGCTCCTTACTTTCATTTGAAAAAAAAATTCAATGTAATTTCTTATCGTTTTTCAAATAATGCCAGGAAATCCGCCTTCTCCATCCATGGAAAATTACCCTCCCCATGGCAAATGTTTCCAGGATACCTTTTCTCGTGTAAAATCACCCCTGGGAAATCCCTCCAGAGTCCAAAAAATTCGACTGTCGCTTAAAATTACCCCCGGGAAATTTTTCGGAAAATTCCACCTGGAAGATTCTCCTTAGCCTACTTTCATCTGAAAAACACTTGTTTTTTGTTTAATTAACTAAAACAAACTGTTTCCACAAAATAAGTTTTTCAAAAAAAAAGTAAAGAACTTTATTAAACCAAAAAAATGAGCAAAAATAGAATCAAATAATTTACCAAGCGTAAAACTACCACAAATCAGCATCGATAAATAAATGAAACCCTAAAACAAACAGAAATTATAATAAATAACCGAGTCAAACTCCAAACGAGCAGAAATTAACATGAGTAGGGCTCAAAACCCCTATGCCTTCCCAAGGCCAGAATATTTGCACTTTACTGAAAAAAAATACAAATGAATGTGGATTGTCAGCTTAATATACTTATGCTGGTATTTATTTCTTAAAATGTTGATAATATCTGATTTATTAAAGTTACAAAAGTGGAAACATTAAAAAAAATCAGTGAAGTACAAATTATATTATGGCCTTGTGATTCTGGCCTGAGCCTTTGCGTTAAATCTAGAGGCATTATTATATGTTCTTTGGAAGGGGGAGGGGTTACCTGCCCTCCGATTACTTGTTCTCTTAAAAAGGGCACTAGAGCTTTTGATTACCAATCCAATGAGCCCACGGCGAAGTTTATATGACCCCACTGTCTATAAAAACCTTCTATGCCCCCATGGAATAACTTACAATCCTTACCCCGAGGGCTCTGTAGGGTTGCCATCCTCAAAAACATGATTTCCAGGCCTTTCAACTACGTCGAACAAAATGGCTATCTCAAAATTTTGATCGGAAGGATTTGGAGAATGATAGGCGTGGGGGAGGGCATTTGCCTTCTGATCACTTTCGTCTATTAAAAAGGGCACTAGTCCTTTCAGGTTCCAATTGAATGAGGCCTTTTTGAAGTTTTTGTGACAACACTTTCTATAAAAACCTTATATGCCCCCAGAGCGTAACTTAGAACCGTTGCCCCGAAGGCTCTTGGAAGGGGGGGGGGGTCATCCTCAAATTCATAATTTCATGACCTTCCAACTACGTTGAACAAAATCGCTATATCAAAATTTTGATCGGAATTGTTCGGAGAAATAACGGGCGTGGGGGAAGTATTTGCCTTCCAATCACTTTTGACAATAAAAAAAGACAATAGTCTTCTTAAGTTCCAATCAAATGAGCCCTTTCTGAAGTTTCTACGACAAAGATTTCTATAAAAAACCTTTTATACCCCTGGGGCATAACTTACAACCCTTGCCCTGAGGGCTCAGGGGGCGGGTTGTCATCCTTAAAGACATAGTTTGTGGATCTTTCAACTTCGTTGAACAAAATGTTGATCTCAAAATTTTGATCGGAAGTGCTTGGGGAAATGAATGGCGCGAGGGGGGGGGGGTATTTTCCCTCCGATCACTTTGGACTATTAAAAAGGACACTAGCCATTTCAATTCCCAATCGAATGAACCATTTTCGAAGTTATTACAACTCCGTCTATACGAAGTAACCTGGTCAACAAAAAAAAAACACTGTGTCAACATCGTTCATTACTTTGACAGTGCCATTCCGCTGCCTATGATGTCTTATCGTTTTTTAAATCACGCAAGAACGCACCCTATCGTGGAATTTTCACCCCTCCCTCCATTCCATGATGGAAAGGTTCTCCTGTGGAAAATTCCCCTATAGAGACAAATGTTGCAAAGAATATCTCCCACTGAAAATACCTCCCCACCAGAAAAAACCTAGAAGATTCCAATTCCGCTGAAAATTTCACGTGGGAAATTCCCCCGCAACATCTCGAAATGTAAAATTGAGGAAAATAAAAAGAATTTTGTATAGGAATTTTGAGAAATATCACCATGTGAAATTTCCCCTGGAACGTTTAGTCCCGAAAACTGCCCCACCCACGGAAAATTCTCCTATTGGAAATACCCCAATGAAGAAAATCTCCCCTCCCGAAAAATGTCTGCATACATCTCACCAACAAATACCAAGTTTAAACAATAGGGACATTCCATAACTTACAGTACGTTTCCCGGAGACTTGGGGGGATCAATAATGTAATCCTCAGAGGCATAGTTATTGGACCTTTCAACTATGCTGAACAAGATACCTATCTTAAATCTTGACCAGATGACTTTGTGGAAAAAAGGGCATTTGAGACGGGCTATTAGTCCTCCTTTCTTTTCCGGTGAAAAGAGCATTACAGCTTTTAATATCCGTTCTATTGAGACCTCTTCAAATTCCTTAAGACCTTTGGTTCGAAACGATGACACCTTAAAAAAACCCAGAAACAATTAGATGGGCATGACCATGCTTCTGACAAAAAAAAATCCAGATTTTTATAGATGGGAACTCGAAACCTCTACAGTGTTTTTTTTTTTTTTTTTTTTTTTTTTTTTTGTAAGGCTGTATCTGATAGTTAGAATTTCATCGAGACGCCTTGACTTTTTCAAAAATCAAGATAATTGCCTCATGATTGTAGCTTTTGATGGGTAGCATTAAACTTTATGAATTTTATATATTTGGAATTAGGATAAAAATATAAATCCTATATTGTTATCCAAGTTCCAATTTTTTAAGTTTCGGTTACTATTTCGCCGAGTTCGTGATGTATAAAGCAAAATAAGCTCTGTTAAAAGAAAAGTGTTATTCCTGCGAGCCTCTTCATATAAATTTATCAAATAATGCTGCAAAAAATCAAAAGGACTACTGACGGTGAAAAAGCTCTGCAAAAAAGATCCCGATAAATTTTTGGGTGGCCAAGCCCCCTAACTTCTTTTAAATACACTACTAACTTCCATCTGGAGGCTCTTATACGCATTTCCTGGTTAGAACTCCACGCCGGTTGACTTTTACAAAATCAATTAAGGCCATGTTTTCATTATGGCTTTTTCATGCAGAGTCACCCGTGTTCTTTTACTTTTTCATGCAGCCCCAGTCTCTATAAGTGCGTTTCAAGGTTCAAACAACAGGTCAATCAGGCGCAATTGAGGTGTCTTTTTTCTGAAGAAAAAGTTAGAATGAAGAAAGAAAGGGCTTAAGTGGGCGTTCAGACGTTGGATTCTGTCTCAGACTCTGTCCGAGTTTCCCACTCAGAATGGTTGAAAGCTAAAAGCTGAAAAATAGGAACTATCGAGCAACATTTTGAGAACTTAAAACACCTATTTAGGTGACAATTATGATAGTTAATTTACAATTTCTGAAAAATACCTTGGACTTTCAACCATTCTGAGCAGGAAACTTGGACAAAGTCTGAGACAGAATCCAGCGTCTGTTAGCACTTTCGGCAGACCTCTCATTTTTGGCTAGCATGCAACGGTGATTTTATTGTTTTGCCGTCTTGGCAGAAGAAAAACAGAACTAGAATTTTCTTTAAAATTTTGCTGCTGAAATGGCATCCCTCTCTAGAAGATGTCTGTTCTTATTTTCAAGAAGAAGCCTGTCCCTAACAACAGCGAAAAATAAGGATAGAGGTATTTTCTTCTCAGGGTTATGATTATTGTGCTTATATACTGATGATGTTCAGACTCTGAAGGTCGAACTTTTAAAGGAAAATTTTCACACCCAGATGTTGTTTTTTTCTTTGATAAGCCTGCAGTTTTCTGTCTGATGCCTTATTTCTAAAGTTTTTTTTGGTAAAATTCTACTTTAGCTACTTTTGGCTATCTTGGAAAAGTGTTAGGTATGTAGGCTATGTCCCAGGATGGTATTTTAAAGTACCTACCACCACTCCTTCTCCTCTAGAGGGTCCTGATCTTTGATAACCTTTAAAATCTGTGCGTTATAAATGGGGAAACCTTTCAAAATAGATCTTCTGTTTGAATAAAGTACAACAAAATTGTTTTTCAGCTTCATGACTTTGCTCAATCCCAATTTGTAAGGTTTTAAAGATAGCCTATGCAAATACATTTCCTAAACTTTGAAAAAAACAAACATTAATATGGCTTAAAATCCTACTCAAGTAACAGGAATTGCATTTTTCAGAACAGAAACTGACAACTGACAGAGAAAAAGAAACTGACAACTAAAAAATTAAGGTAAAATGTTGTTGTTTTGTCAAAATTTTCAATGGGCCTAGGTAGGCTAGGTAGTCAATATCTACCAAATCATATTATTAAGTTAGGAATAAAGTGAATACACCATTCGATGCCTTTTTTTTATGCTGATTACAAATATAATAAGCATTTCTATCAGAAATGAATTTCAGCCCCCCCCCCCCCCCTATATAGGCTATACCTAACCCTGAATTGGCATATATAGGGGGGGGGGCTGATATTCATTTCCAATAGAAATGCTTATTATATTTGTAATCAGTATAAAAAAAAGACATTGAATAGTGTATTCACTTTAGTCCTAACTCAATAATATGATTTGGTAGATATTGACCAGCTAGGTACTTCAAAATACCTTCCCAGGACACACTTTAGCCTGTAGACCCATCCCTGAAAGTTTTACTTTTCTTAACCAGCCCCATTCCAAGATAGTCAAAAGTAGCTAAAGTAGAAATTTTACCATTCTTTTATCTGTAATACATGCACAATAGATGATAAAAGAAAACTAGTTAAATGAGTATCTGTCAATAGAGAATTCAATTGCAAACCATGGTTTGTCATTGTGTTTACAATATTTAAGATATTGTTTTTGGGGTTTAGGGGGGGAGGTACCTAGGTTAGGTTATGTATTTAAAATATGCTATGCTTCACCTCTACCCCTGATGTGCAAATATATAGCCAAAATTGTTTTCTATACTATTTTATTTTCATCTTATTTTGTTTTATTTCATTAGCATTAACCCAACTTCACTTCTCACATGTTTTACAGATAATAGAACAGTACCCTCAATTTTTTTATAACACATTAAAGATTTTTAAATTTACCTATTTCTTACATTTAGAGAATAAACCTTAAAGTTACCTTAATTTGCTCTTTGGAGTGAAATGAGGTCCAATGCTGTATCTGTTTAGCTCTTGTGTCAAGATTGCAACTGTTTAAACACTAAATAAAAAACACAAAAATTGGGATACATCTTAAAATCCTGCTGAACACTTAAATACTGAATGAAAATCATGTATTTTGCAGTAGGCATCAAGACATGGCTAATTGTAGAAACAAGCCAAGACAGATAGTCCAAGTAATTGAGAGGCAAAAATGCTTAAATGGCATGGGTAAATGGTTAGAGTCAGTATAACTCTCTTATTGGACAATTTTTAATTTTTTTTCACAAATTTTTCAAATTTTAATTTTTCACAAATTTTTGGGTCACTTGCCCAAAGCTCTGGGTAGGTGGGTGCCCCCAAATATTTTTCCAAGTTCCTCTCTCAATTTCGCACTTGTTCACTGATGCCCACCATCACCAATCACTTTCCAAATAGTATCTATTCAATGCCTCAGCTCAGTCCAGCATTCTGAGCAAATTTCAACTTTTCACAAATTCCTCAAATTTTTTGGTCACTTGCCTGAGACTCTGGGCAGGTGGGCACCTCCAAACATTTCCCCAAATTCCTCTCTTGCCTTAGAACTTATTGACTGATGCCTAAAGCCATGAATGGTTAGACTGTTTTCCTAAGCAGTAACCATGCACTACACACATGCCAACAATATTTTTTTTCATTTTTACATGGGATCCCAATCTAGCCCATGTCCATTGCTTAGCATTCAAGCCTTTTGGAAAGGCAGACTTGCCTAGAGTCTCAGGCAAGTTGACCAAAAATTTTAAATTGACATAGGACCATTAGATTGCCTGTAATGAGAGGCAGACAGGGCATGTCTGCCTATGGTCTTGGTAAGGTTGACCAAGAATTTAGAATTGACAAAGGACTGTTAATTTGCTTGGAATGACAGGCAAACAAGCTTTTAAAGCCTAATAGTGAGGGGCCACCAACTACCTAAAGCTCAAAGAGTTTTGCTAAAAAATAAAGCCCAGATAGTCAGACCCCAACACTGAAAATGTCCAAATTGTGTCTAATAATTAATTAAAAATTTGCATCCTGAACCCCTGATGATAATCCAAAGACCTTCTATGAGGGGGTCACTATGCATTGAAAATAGTGAAAAATGAAATTTGCTCAGAATGCTGGACTGAGCTGAGGCAATGAATAAATAATATTTGGAAAGTGATTGGAGACAGTGGACACCACCTATCCTGATGAGAGAAGCTTGATTGGGATCCCATGTGAAAATGAAAAAAATATTGTTGGTATGTGTTTACTGCTGTAGCAACAGTCTAACCATTCACAGCTTTAGGAATCCATGAACAAGTGCTAGAACAAGGTCAACCTGCCTGAGACTCTAGGCAGTCATACCTTTCCAAAAACTAACACACAAGTATGTGTCCAATAAGAGAGTCATACTGACTCCCACCATTTACCCATGTCATTTAAACATTTTTGCCTCTCAATTACTTGAACCATCTGTCTTGACTTGTTTCTACAATTAGCCATGTCTTGATGCCTACTGAAAAATACTTGATTTTTGAGTGTTGTATAGTGTATAGTATATTTGAGTGTTGTAGCCTATGGTTAAATATTCAAGCTAATCACATACTTGTTAAGAAGGTTTCTGCACATCCAATTGTGAAAGAATCCAATTTCTAGGTGGTTTGATTGAGATTTTACAATGATTTTTCTGTTAGAGTAGATTAGCTGGCCAATTACTGGGTATCTTGCCTTAGACAAAAGCCCCTTGTTTAAATGTTTACATATTTTATAACCTAGACCCAACTTAAAGAGACTATAAATCAGTAAGTAAAGTGATGTTTTCCACACCTTGGATAGCCTAGTTATATACCTGTTTTCTATCCTCTATTATAGTGAACAACCTGTCATCTAGATCATTATCATGATTTTATATTTTTGGATTATGACATTAGGCTATGAACCAAGTGTTGATAACACTCTTATACATGACATTTTCTGTGTTAAACACTGTATTCTGTGGTAAACACTGTAATAACAATAACATTTTGTATTTATCCTAGGGTTTTATCTGACCCCAGTAGGTAGAGTGCTGGAATGCATTTGCTGTAATAATAACCATTATTTTTTTGTAACCCAAAAATCTTTGTCACCCCTATTGCAATTCCAGCAGGCTTTCCCAGTAGGCAAAGCTCATATAATATGAACAACATCAGTTGCCTAATTGCCTTTAAGTCCTATAAACATGGTCAATTATTAATCTTTAAATCATTTTTGGGTCTCCAATTGCCTTCAAATGGCTCACAGAACTGATAGACTTTTTGGATTACTCTGACTTGATGCCCATCTACCTTAGTTCTGCTGTAGGATGGATGGTAGACTATGTATCCGCTAGTGAAATGAATCTTTTTATACAATTCTAAAAAAGTTCATCCAGCTTTGCCTCTTACAGAGACTATTGGTCTTGGCTTTAAGCTAATTAGCCATGGCATTCAAATTTTCATCACTTCCACCAAGTTTATCAAAATCAACATTTATAAAGAATAAAATGGCAAAACTCTTTTGTTATTATAATTGTTGATATTTTTATACTTTTATGATTACTCTTTGCTCTTTTATTACTCTTTTATTCTTTTGCTCTTTGTTATTTTTCATTTTTAGTTCTGGTAAGACCATGTACAAGAGTAAAACCCAGCTATTGATATGAAATGAATGTGATTTTGAAGAAGTCAATTTGAAAAAAGAAATTTACCATTTTATTTCCTGTTCAGTGCTCTTTCCAAATATAATAATCACTGATATTGCAATTGTGTTCAAATCTTCCTTTCTAATTAGGCCAGTCATAGTTCTTATATAGCCTACAAAAAATTTCTGATTCTGATTTTTGAAATTAGCTTTATTTAACATTATAAACCAATTGCTAGTGAGAAATAAGCACAAAAGATAATAAAAACACACAAAATCTAGATTTGTGTACAGTGTAGCACTATTTCTGGCATTATCAGGGGCTGGGATACAATTGTAATAGTAGTGATTATTATATTTGGAAAGAGCATTGAGTTGGGGATCAAAAAGAATAATTTTCTATCTGATTTTTGTTCTGCACTGTAAGTGCAGATAAAAACAAAAAAGTAGATAAAAGCAGATAAAACAAAAAGTAGGATTAGCTTACAAATTATCAAGTTTTTGCATATAGTCTATGAACATATCCTTGCATTTGGGGTGGGTCCAGGGTGCAGTTGTAATGGTACTAATTATTTTATATGGGACACCATTGAATAGGCAATCAAGTTTACATTTTTTGCTATCTAATTTTTATTTTGTGTTAAAATAAGCCTAGAATTTTACCCACAAACCAGGGTTAAGAAGGTTGTTCCAAGTTCCCAATACCCTGATTTCCTTTCCCAAAAGGCTTTAAAGCTCTTGTGAAACTGGGCAGGGTAAGTAATTATTTTTCAGACAGTAAATTCTTTGATGCTAAAAATATTCTAATTGGATAGCCATGATGAAATTGCTGCTACAGCAACTAAATTCGAAATCTCCAATGTTTTTGTAAAAGCACTTGCAATTTTGACTATGCTTAATAGATCTTAAAGTTCACTTTATTCATTTGTTTTCTATATGCTTAACTTTTAAGAAATTTAAAGAAAAAAAAATGCCATCACAATAGAAACAAATTCTAAAAAAAATTCTAAAGGCCTATCTAAAAAAAATGATGGAAGAAAAGAATGTTCAAATCCAAAAAAAAAAGTGTTTAGACAAGACCATTTAAACTTGGATTTGAATAATATTAAAGAAAATTTGAAGAAGCTATGCTGATATTAGTTTGGTACATAAGCATCAGGTTTGTGCATTTTATGGTAAAAGCATGAAATTTGGTAGACATGTGCAGAAAAACATGGAGAATCTGACTGGGGACAGAACCAAATTTTCTGATGCAATTATCATGCCATTTTGTGTTTTTCCATGTCTGAAATATAGCTTATTCACAGATTGGGAAATGTTTTCCAATCAGAGGGTTGTTTCTGACTAATTTGTCTCTCTTGATCCCAAAAATGTGCTTACTTTTTTTTGCCCAACTCCTTGTTACTGAGAGTTATCATCATTTTCATTACTATGATCCATGCACTTCTGAGTAATTTCCTCTTTCTGACTTTGTATTTTCATCATAATTGCATAGAAACTGGTGAAAATGTGAAGAATCAACAAGTCATAAATTCAAATTTGTCTCCCTGGTTCTGTGCTACTTTGCATTTTTCTGCAGAAAGAAAAAAAAAAACGCAAATTTGAGAATGAGTTATGACCAAGTTTAAGATTTCTTTTCTGACTAATTTGAGTCTCTCAATTCCAAAAATGTGGTTATTTTTGCAATCAGATTCTTGGTTCAGGATTTACCAGTTACATAACCTGGGTTTCTATGCCATACTCTAATAAGAACTCATTCCTTCCCTATAAGATTCCAAAGGAGATCATAAGTTTTTGACTGTAAGTAATTAATTACCACTTCAGATCTCCTCAATAAGCTTTAAGTAAAAACAATCATTTATTCAACTCAAAACAGCTTGACTTAAGGAACCTTGGACATAAGAAGCATACTATTATGATGATAAAATATAGAATACTAAACTACTTCAGGTATTTCAAAATATTTAAACAATCACATGGATCATAGGAATGAAATAGCCAATTTCAACTTGTTTCATCATGAAGATTGCTAAAAAAGAAAATGTGGTTCTCACAGACAGGATATAGGTTGAAATTGGCTGTCAACAATTGCACTGATTATCACAACCTTTGCACAAACAGAGATCTGTGCATTTAAGGGAAACTTTTGCACATTTGCATCTGTTTTTGCACTTTGTTTTACAGCCACATTTGAGCAGTCCTTTGTAAATTGTCACTGCCTCAGGAAGATTAGTCCAAAAAGGCTCCCAGCTTCCATCATGCTTCACCCAGCCCTATAAACCTGGATCCAGTGGGGAAAATTTTGGACAACACAATGATACCCATTCCTGGGCCTGCAAGTAAGTGCATTTGGTATGCTGCTCAAGAACAACTGCTGTTGGGGGCAGTCTTTCCATCCAGCTGTTTTTTGTGTGAAAAGCTCCTTAACAGACTGTTCACTTCAGACAAGCTGCTTGAATTTTTGTAAAGAATGACAACAAATGGCTGTATGCCTGTAAAGTGACAATCTAGGAGCAGGGCTCCTGATGTACTCAGAGTACCAAAAGTTGGAAGAATGGATTCCACAGCTTTCCAGGTCTTCCAAACATTATGCTTTCCATGAAAAGCAAAAGAAGGAGTCATGTCACATCCAGAGAAGGCTGCAAGACCTGTCAGGTCCTAGACAATAAGTAATGTCATCAATGGGCAGTATTTTTGTTTTTGCTCCAAGTCCATAGATGACAAACAGGTTTTCAATCTGAAGCTGCTGGAACAAAGCTGTTGCAATCACAACTACATCAGAATCCACAGTTCTGATGGCTATGAAGTTATAGTCACACTGGGCCTGATTGAAGACATGGAGCAGCACATGAGTGTCAACTTCTTCATGGTTGGTAAGTGTGTGGCCTTCACAAAAAGTGATATGATGTGTTGAAATAACTGGGTCTCCAAGAGTGGCCACTACAAAGATGTCCTGCAATTCCTGGGCTACCATAGTCACCAAAAAATTGAAGAGTTGACTCTTGTTCTCAGTTTATTTCAAAAACTCACACCAGTACATCCAAGGAATGGGGGCTTTGGTCTGTGATTTTCACGGCATAAGATGAAGTTCCTCTGTGTTCACGTGCTCCATTTTTAGGTTGTCGTCGGAGTAGATGTCAAAGATGAGATCAATCTTTTGAGCATTGGTTTGGGCCTGTGGCTTTCTAATGTAGGTAGCAAAGTTCAAGCAAGTGTATTCACCAAAACTAATTCCAGGCTTAGGAACAATGAGGTGTACTAGAACAGACCCTTCTAGTACAATTGAGTCAACAGTTAGGAGATTGCTAGGCAGTGGCTCTTCAAGCTCTGCCATCCAACAGTCAACTATGTCAGATTTTATTCCAAACTGTAGCTTGCCATACTTGGAAGGAAAAAGTGGAAAAGACTGGTTCTTGTGCTTGAAAAAGTTGGTCAGGCCTGCCTCTCTACCCCTGCAGCCTATGTACGAACAATTGAAGAGGCTGCAGTTTGACTGCATGTACTTTACCTGCAGCTGGGGGCTTGGAGGTAAATTTTTTTCGGCAAAAAAAAAATATAGTCTTCTGAATATTGTATGTCATGATATGAAGACATTTATAAAAGAAAACAGCACTTTTAAAGGTAAATTGTACAGTACTTGTTGTCTTCTCATAGGCTTTCTCTTTAAAAAGTACATGCCATGTGGATTTTCTTCTTTTCTTTGTGTAAACCTGCTAGCAATATGAGGTATTTCGAGTCGCGTTTTAAACCCGCAAATGGTCCATTCATTCAGACCACAGTCATCACTTGTACATTAAGGTGAACCAGAGCTTGTAATGTAGAGGTATGAAAGACAGTCTACACCCAGCAATGATGAAAGTGATGATAACTCAGTAACGGATGGTTGGATATTAAAAGTAAGCACATTTTCAGACTCAGCATACACATTTAGCCATGAAAAATACCCTAAGTGCATCTACTACCTCAGTGTACAAAAAAGAGTACAACCCACAATGATAAAAATGACAATAACTCGAAAACTACTGATCCGATTTTAAAAGTGGCCACATTTTCAGAATCAGCAGACCCAAATCAACCAGAACGACTCTTCAAACGTCCAAATCCTTCAATTTCAAAAATACACGATTTTTGGCGCGGAAAAACGTGCTCAGAAAATGTGGTTCTGTCCCCTGTCAGATTTTCCGTATTTTTCTACATATGTGTGCCAATTTCCGTGCTTCTACCATAAAATGCACAAACCTTATGGAAATTAGTGCTTATGTACCTAACTATAACAGAGAAGTAAGAATTTGAGATTATAACAGCTGGCTAGAAAAAGAAAAATCTATACACAAAGGCTCCTAAAAGTTTGGTCGAAACCTAATTTGCAAGTTAAAGATTTTTTTTTTAACTAATTTTCGTTTATCATTTTATTTAATGTTGTTCAATAATTTTTTTTATTGTTTAAATAGCATTTTCGTTTTCGCTTCTGCTTAAGATTTAAAATATTATATTGCAGTTAAAATCTTTGCAACATTTGAATATTTGATCAAGATTTTCAATCAGTCACAGTTTTGTGCAATATATTGTAAAATATATGCTTTAATTTCTAAAGCAGATAGAAAAGAGGGTTTTAATCATACTGATTAAAAAATTACATAATATTTGGTTTTTGTTTCCATTTTTTTAAGTAGCTTGGCTGTCCAATCCCAAAACGATGTATCTTTTTTTTTTTTTTTTTTTTTTTTTTTTTTTTTTTTTTTTTTTTTTTTTTTTTTTTTTTTAGAGAGCCTTGAAAATTTTGTTTGAAGGCCACACTTACCACACTTAGAAAAAATTGTAAATGAATCGTACTTCCCAGTATTTTTTCATGCTTATTTGCATAAAGCTATTTGTTTGAGTAAAGCTTGACTAGATTATCAAGAAAATAGAATTTTTCTGTATATACACTGTTTGTAAAATGTGCTTTAGGAAGTTTTGTGCAATGCTGTTTTACTCTTTATGAAATATAAAATGAAACTTTGACAGCCCCCATCTCTTCAGACTCTAGTTATACTCAAAATATCAATACATGCAAAACAAACCCCTTCAACAGGTCTAAACTCATGAATTTTAAGCTAAAAATACTTTCAAAAACTATGTCAAAGGTAAATATTGATGAATGTGGTGAAATTCAGGCTTGTGGGATAGATTGGTCCTTTGGATGGATTTTTCTGGGCTAGTGATTTTTTTGGAGCCTTTTGACATATCTGTCAAATAGATTGTTTTGGATTTGGAAAGTCAGGTCAAACAGCAGATACCATAAAATTGAATCACCAATCTACACAATGATAGGAAACACAACTATTTCCTATTCTAATCAAGTAAGTACAACAATTTACATATGATGCCACTCTTAACTTAAAATCAAGAAAAGTGCATATACACTGTTTTGAGATTGGACAGCCAAGCTAGTGGTTTATAATAATTACTTAGCACTCTTGTATGACCTTTATTGTGCTTAATAAATTGTCCATCTAATTATTATTATTAGTGAACAGAATAGAAAGATGCAATAGTATTATTATGTCCCCAGCTGTTCATTCTAAAACAAACTAAGACATCTTGAGAAAAACATTAAACCTATTTCCAAGCATCATAGATCATCATAACCAATTTTTTTTTCTTTTTGAGGCCTTCTTGGCCCATTTTAAATGTCTTGAAAGTTTTAAGCCAATCATAAATGAAAACAAATCATTTTCCATTTTCTGCAATAAGTACAGCCAAATCCAGTTAATTTTTCTTCTGTATTTAGATCCACTTAGCCCAGATACTTATTCATTTAAATTCCACACATTAAATTGAAAACTAACTTTTTATTTAAATTGTAACTAAATTTCATTTCTTGATGGAAAAAAAAATCTTTGGTGCCGTGAGTCTTTTGGTCTGGGTTATCCAAAAAAGTTTTCTGTCCTTGCTGATTGGAAAGTCTCCATATTTCTTATTTTTACCCTTGAACAAAGGGATCTGAGAGATAATTCCAATGTATTTCAAACAATAGGCTATATGAAAAATGTGGTTCAATACTGCTCTCTAGGGCTATAATGAAAGAAAGATTGAGGTGGTTAGGGCACGTTGTGTGGATGAAGGATGACAGATTGCCGAAGATTGTTCTTTTCGGCCAACCATCTAGGGCTAAACGGAAAGCAGGTCGTCCCCGTCTGGGGTGGGGACGTCATAAAGAAAGATTTAAAGGAAATGGGAACTTCGTGGGCGGGTGTAAAAAGGGAGGTTTTGAATAGATTGGGATGGAAGAGGAGCGTGCGTAGCTGTGTTGGCCTCAGGCGGCTTGGTGCTGTGATGAGTTGTTAGTAGTAGTAGTAGTATTTGGAACAAACAGTTTTTTTGGTGTTTTTTTTCTTTCTTTTTTCATGTGTATGTGTTGTATCTGTGGTCCAAAGGCTTGTGTATATAAGTTTTTTTTTTTTTTTTTTTTTTTAATCCCACCTCTTCTCTCCTCTCAGTGACATAATAATCTTTTTCACTTAATTCATGTCACCTGCACTAAATTAAAAACAACTTTTATTTTTTGAATTTTGGATTTGGGTAGCCAAACATAATTGATGAAGACAAGGTATACTACCAAAAAAAATTCAAAACTGCAAAAAAAGCAGCATTCCCAGTTTAGCATGGTGCCCTTCTGCCATAGAGCACCCCTTTCACTGTGGAAATACATTAATAATACACAAATATTTTTCATAAAACCTTGTTCTCAATCAACTATAGAACATCCTCCATCCTCCCAGCCTTCCCTCAATCCGAAAACAAACCTAGGAGGAGTAGAAAGCTGTCCCCTTACAATATCTTTAGGCACGCCATTCTAATCCTTCTTTAATAACACACAAATAAACTACTAAAATCTTTTTAATACCCATTAGGCTACTCAAAAATCAAACAATAAAAAATAAATTAAATCATTTATCTTAATACTAACATCATTTCCTCAATTTTTTTTTATTTTTTTGTAAATACAATTTAAAACATTTTTTACAATGTAACATTTTAAAAAAAATTTTAAATTTAAAACTCAATTTTACTCATCCATTCCACATCTACACTCTCCCTCCATACTCAACTCCATCTCAAGTCATCCACATAACTTTAAAGCCAAACATTTGCCAAAGGAATTTTGACCTGCTTCTGACATTTCTGCATTTTCCACACATGCATGCTAACACTTGTCACTAACAAACACAGCGCATAATTCCTTTGCTTACCTTTAACACAAAAGGACAGCTTTAGAGCTTTCTTCTTTTCTTTTACAAACGGTGTTTTTATTCCTTCATTTTCTAATATTTCCAATAATCTTTGGGGTAATCCACCGTTTGAGGGGCATTGAATCAATTTGTGCAAATGTATATTAGGTTCTAAGTTATATAAGTATGTATATAAGTTTTCAACAGATCAGATGCACATTTTTCATCTTATTTTGAGGAAAAGCAGTTTTTTGTGTATTGGCCTTTAACCAATAAGTTCTGAGCCAATCAGAAAAAATATTTTTTGACCTTTTCCTTAGAGCCAATGCCCCCAGCCAAAATTAGGGTCCCTTTGATACACTGGCCTATTATCTTCCCCTAAATTACAATCTTTGTTGACTCCAGCTTTGAATGGTTCTAGGTTGGTAGTTGATGAGCCCATTTCAAGGCAACAGAAAACATATAACCAATTTTTTGTCTTCATCAAGGTCTTCTTGGCCCATTTTAAATGTCTTGTAATTTTAGAGCTGATCACAGATGAAAACAAATTTTATTCCATTTTCTGGTTTAAGTACAGTTTTGTGGTATTGGGTTCTTTAAGTCTTATGGTCTTTGGTTGATCAAAGAAATTCTTAGTCCTTGCTAATTGGAAAGTTTCCAAATTTCTTGTTTTTACCCCTGACAAAAGGAATTTGGAATATAATTTCATCTCATTTGGACAACAAGGGTTTCTTGGTCAAATTGTTTTTTTTCTGTTCATTTTTGTCTGTGGCTCAAGAACATATGAATATAAGTTTTCTACTCATCAGACCAAAAATTTTTATCCTATTTTCAGGAATTTTTTTTCTGTGTAATAGGGTGTCTTTAATCCATAAGTTCGGGCAATCAGAAATTGCTTTTGGCGTTTTCCTGGGATCCCATGCCCTCTGCCAAAAAAAACTTTTACATTATAGTTCCTGGATAAAATGATGAAATAATTTGTTTCTTTGTGTTATTGGAAATTTTCAGGGGTATTTTCAAATTTTCTAGTTTTAAGAGAATTTGATTTATGTACTGAGTATGCTACACTTTGAACCAACTGTAAAACTGAGTATTTTCACTTTTTTATGTTCTAGCTTACTTTCTATGTCAGGTCTTTCAAAGTGCTAAACTAATAGTTAATGCTTCTTTTAGTTATGCCTGATCAGTTGGAGCATGCCACTGGACTTGAAAAACAAGAACTTTTAGCAAAATTAGCTGGTGTGGAAGTAAGTAACTACACATCTGTGCTGTATTTTCACCTTGGTTGCAGTAATTTTTTTACTTTATTTTCAATTTGTTTTATCATGCTGGATTTTCTTTTCTTAATTTTGTTTTTCTTTCATAAAATTTCAAGGTGGAAGGTGCACCAAGTCCTTGCTATCCTCCTTATTTTTTATCTAGTTTTAGTCCTAACCCACAGGGACATGGTTCTAGATCAGAAGTTCCTAAGTAATATTGGGCCATTTTTAGACATTTGTTAATTCCTGATACCCCCTTGTAATATTTTGTGTTGTTCAACCTGAATGAAGCTTAAAACGCCATTAACTTATTTTATGGTAATGGTAAATATTGTCTGTATAAAACAACTTTTATACAATGCATGGCTTTGTTGCATTACTATCATGTATTTTTTTGCTTTTAAAATGCATACGAATGTGACGTCATTCACATTTACTTTTTTCATAATTAAGGCCTTAAAGTATAGTCAACCAAAGGGTGTGTGTCTTACCCAGGACCAACCAAAATATTACCATATATCTGGGGCCTGTACCCTATGTTTGGTATCATGGTTCTAGACAAACATGAAGCTGTTTCACTGATTTGTCACAAAAACAAAGCTGTTTTTAATTATTTCTTACTAGATGTCTTTCCTCTAGGTAGTCCGAGCAAGCTTGGTGCAAACGTATCTTTCTTACCAGTTTTACAGATGACAACAAGGAAATTTTTGTTTTAGAAGAATACAAGTTGATGTAAATATAATGTATAGTCATTGATGCCACATCAAACCTTTCCACCATAGGTTGGTAGCAGTTGGCTTTTCTGTATTTTCAGCATTAGGCTCCTCTTGGGTGACCATGTTGTTGTCCAGGAACAAGATGGTCCAATAGTCTATATCATGTCCTAAGCAAGGCAAGAATAACACCCGAAGACCTATGCCTGCTCAAGACCGAGTTTACTGGAGAAGGATGATGTCTACTCTCTCGACGCTGGCGCCAACTCAGCAGGAGATTTAATTAAGCTCCTCTTGGGAGCCCTGGTATAGAGAAGGCAGCCACATTCAGACACTGAACTGGACTGATGTGGAAGGATGCTCAAACATGGTGGAGGGACACTTTTGCCAGCTCTCTAGCTAAGGAGGATTGGATTCAATCAAGGCAGACACACAAGGAAGATCAGCTGAAGTAGGGATTTTCATTAAATGGAGTTTTCTAGTCTCTTGATTGGATCATTCTTTTAATGATTGTAGAGGACCTTTGATAAGTAGATAAGCCACTCTGTTGTTTGCACTGATCAACCAGTGGAAAACATTACTGAATGGGAAATCGTCAAGAGACCTCATGTTAATTCCCAGCAAGGGGGGGGGGGGGGGTAGTGATCCTTCTAAGAGCGTTTAGAATTAATTTTTGATGGCATCTATTACTGGGGAGCCTGCAGGAAGATGTCTCTAACCCCAGCTTAGAGGTTAATGAGTTAAAAAATCTGATCTAATTCTGAAAAACCTGAATTAATTTAACTTCAGCCTTTTACAAAATAGGGGGAAGAACGAAAACAGACAGATGTTTGTAATCAACTGATAATCTATTTGAACAATTAGTTAGTCCTTGATGAAAAAGGTATTTTGTTACAACAGTCATAAGTGATCAATCATCAATTATAACCTCACACATAATTTAAACACAGGAATTTATCTAATACACAGGAATTTATCAAAACATGGGGATTTAAACAATAAACACAGGAATCTATTCAAAATATTGAATAGACTGTAAAAACTGTAAAAATTGGAAGGACTGTAAAAACTGGAACACTTGGGGAGAGAGCCTACAAACCTTAGTGGTGAAAAAATATATAAAGCCAAATGCTCAGCTTTTAAAAAAATCTATTTTCTTTCCTCAACATACTGTGTTACTCTTGTTACAAATTTTATTGAATTTACTGAAAGGGTAAATTCCAATTATTCAGTTAAAGAAGTATCCTTCTATCACCTCAAGTTCTTCTTGATGAATACAAATGCTAAATTATACCAATATTTTTCCTGCTAAAATTACTGAATGGGCAGTTGAATTAAAAAAAAAAATTAGAGGTTTCAATTTGCGAAAATGAAGGGTAAATGTACTTTTCTACGTCAAGGAGGGGCAACTTGGATGCTTTATTGATTTTTGTTTTAAATCTAGGGTGAAAATTGCCACCTATTTGACATGCCTGCAAAAATGTCCTTATTGCCAAAGATCTTTTGTGTGCAAAGGAGGGGTTCAAAATCAGCCCATTTATTTGGAGAATTTCTTTTTTTTTTACTTCTAGGATCCGTATGAAATGTCTATCAACAAGAGAGGACCTGGGACTAAAGACTGCCCCAATTTAGTTCCATCCAACTTCAACATGAGAGTTGTTGGCTGCGTTTGCGAAGAAGATGCAACAAGCATTAATTGGATGTGGTTATACAAAGGAGAGCCAAAACGTTGTGAATGTGGATATTGGTTCAAACTTATTGAAAAGAAACCAGTCGTGTAGATAGATGTCTTTTATGTAGGGGAAAATTCAAGTTTATTGTTGTCAAAGTCCTACTAGAGGGATATTATATACTACCATCCAATTGAATAAATCAAGTCATAACTTTTTGTTACATGTTTGTTGTCTGCTAGGGAAATACAGAAATGAACAAGGACAGAAAAATGCAGTCTTGTGAGTGGGACCAAAAGATTGGTAATGATGGAGATTTATTTTTGATGATATTTTTTATTTTTTGATGAGTGTTTTTTTGTAACTCAAAATTTGTACTTTACCAGGGATTGTTCCCCAATTTTCCAGTTTTATTTTACTTTCTATCTAGAAGTTCATAAAAGGGATTAATTAAAGTCAAATCTTAAGTTTTATAGTTGCAGCAACTAGAGGGGATGGTGAGTCATAATAGTGATAATTGTTTTAGAAATATAATATCTTGTTCTGACTTTTGAAATGATTCAACCATGTAATTCAGCTTTTCATGCTTAAAAGCTACAGATTAAAAAAAAAATTACAGACTGAAAAAACTCTTCTCTAGATTAGAAAAATGTCTTTTTGAAATTTTCATCAGAAGTATTAAAAAACAAACAGAATTGTCCCCCTCCAGCCTTTGAAAAATACCTTTTGAACATCTTCATAAAAAGACAATGGAATGTAAGTCCTTACCCATTAACACTTTTGTGAATTGGCTCCCCTGTAATTTGCTTATTTTGAGGAAGCTTTTCTAATCTCTACCCCATCCCTAAATTTTTCGCTCCCTCTGAAATAGATTTCTACATACATGCCTGATTAGGACATTCAAAGACTATTGCTTTAGGTTAAAGAATTTGAAATTTCACGCTTTCAGTGCAATTGATACATAATTGTTTAAAGGGTTGATCCCTGATGAAGATAATTTATTATTTAACGTACGGCTTTATTTAAAGTACATTTTTTCATATGTTCACTATCTCTTGGAAATAGAAAGAGCAGGGTTAATGACCTTATCCGAACAGAAGGTTAATAACCTTTGTTTTTTACATGTGCTAATTTTTTAGTGCTAGTCATATTAGCATAAACTTTATTCTCTTGGTTTCACTTAAATAAGTGATGACGAGCTCATATTTCTTGCCAGTTTTCTAGCATAGACGATCTAGTTCAAGGCATCTGAAGTGTTGAAGTGGCCACAATAAGGGTTTGTTGTAGACACAACACTTTGGTAACATGGACACCGGTGTCCATATTAACCTGAATAGGCATTAATTTCGAAGCTAAGTGAATATCATTCCAAACCATTTCATTTCTCTCTAAAAAAACTTTCTTTAATTGGCATTTCACAGGTGTATTATTAGCAATTTTACTTTAGTCCCTAATCTGGTTTGTGTGATTTTTCCTTGCACTGGTTTTAGATTGTGGATACATATATTCTAGTAGGATATATGAACATGCTGATATTTCGGATTTATCTGCATGAACATGCGTCTGGTTCTATGAAATCATTAAGCTAGGGGAATTATTACTTACAGAAGCTGATTATGTATGATCTGAGACATGAGATCAATAACTCATCATCAGCAAAAATTGTAAGGATGATTAAGCTTTAGAACCAGACTGAATTTTGTAGTTTTTTTTCGTGTAAGATTCATGAAAAAGCCCTTCCAAGTAGTTATGCAATAAGCTGGCCAAGAATCTGTCGCAGCTGTTTTGTATTGGGGTTAAGCGGTCCATAGACAAATCTATGAAGGGGATGAAGCTTACTTGGCAGGATAGTTAGAAGCACAGTCAAGGGGTTGTGGGCCGGTTCAAGACGTGATTTCCGTAATTTGCAGGATCTTTGTAGAAGCATTAGGTCAAATGTGTTTTTGAAAGCGGACAAGGAATTCTACTCAGGTTTTTATTGTCATCCATCCGTTGGGTGAGCAATACCTTTTTAGCCGACAGGGCCATTAAGTTGTTTGAAAGGACCCCATGGACATACTAGAAAGGGTAGAATTGTCATCTCAGTGACATACAGAACAACACGCTGTTGCAAGCTTATCCCTTTCTGTGGATATCACTTGCCCTATTTGCCCATCTGTTTTTGCAGATATAACCTTCTTTGACTTTTAAAGAGCTATAAGGTCAGTTTTGTCAGTTTTTCATGTGTCATGGGCTTTACATTTTTCTTGTTTGAAACAGCCGTTATCCTTGCAATATTTATAGCTTGAGTTGCATGAAGTGACAAACTTAAATCTCTTACCATTTTCCCTGTTTTTTTTTGGACCCTTTTATTAGTCATCTTTACAAACTTAAATCCAGAAATCCGATAATCTTTGGGTCCAGTATATCGTCAAGCTTGCTTACTTTTATGAGATAGTCTTTAATTTTGCTTCTCTCCGGAGACGCTAAAAGTGTTTCAATGCATTATTCGCTTCGTTACGGAATAGGAGGAGCGTACGCAGCTATATTGGCTTCAGCCGGCTTGGTGGGTTGTTAGTAGTGGTATACCAAGTTATGCAAGAACTTTTTTTAAGGCCCATCCCAAAAAATCATTACAAATATGTTCAATATAAATTCCCTTTGATTTTGCAATTTTTTAAAATTGTGCCCTCTCCCCCAAAAAACTATATGCGTGCCTGTAGCCTATATAAGCATACCCAATTGAAAGTAAGGTGTATATTTAAGAAAAAAAAAAAAGGCAAATTAAACGGAAATCATGTGAACAGTTAAAACACAAAATATTCAGGTGGTTAAACCTAAAGACCCACATGCGGGTGAACCAAGAGTACCAAGAGCAATATGTAAATAAAATAATATATAAATAAATAATAAACCATCATTATATTTATAAGGCCGCCGTTAGGACCCAGGCTGGATGGAAATAGTCACTCCGCTAACCCACGGGACGACCAAGTGGAATTCTGTCATCTTCTCTGTCCTCGCACCAGGGAGAGCTGAGCCCCCCCCCCCCCCCTGCTTGTGTCCTAACTCAAGTAAAAGTATAAAAATTTGGATGACATTTCTATGCATTTTCATTGAGATAAAATATTTTTCATGGTATGTAGAAATTTTCGAACGAAATCAAATAGGAAAATGCTGAAAAGTTGCAAAGCTGTATATTTAAGCTTACTCCGACTGAATTCATGCATTGTGGCTTTTTAACTCAACTAATTTTGTTAATTGGTCTTTTCATTATCTGTAAATACATGTTTTTAATGGGTCAATAGTAAGAAAAACTTTGTGTGCATATCATCAATTTCAACTTCTGGTACTTCATTTTGATATTGAACCAGTTGTACAGTTATTAATCAATTTGTGAAGCATAACGATTCTTCTTGTCTAATTTTGGTGTCCAGTTTTGAGCGAACTTTACTTTTGAAACTGGTCTTCTACAAATAAATGATTAAATGCAATTTAATAAAAGAACAATTTTTAATGACTCATAATATTTAGTTATTACAGAAACTTAATATAGGGTTAACACTCGCTATTCGGACTCTACTTTCTTCAGTATATCCACATAGTTAAAATGCATGAATGAGACTGGCAGGTATTCAGAAGTTGGTATTTGAGGTGATTTAGATAATTTCGGAGACAACACTGCCTTTCCATGACGATAAAATAAAAGTCCAAAATAGGGATAAAATCCTTTTTAACAGACAGTGTATAATAAATTTCAGAAAAAATACCAGATATTTCGATCACATATACAGTGACCGTCATCAGTAGTAAAACTGATGACGGTCACTATATGTGACCGAAATGTCTGGTATTTTTTTGTGAAATTTATTATACACTGTCTATTAAAAAGATTTTATCCCTATTTTGGACTTTTATTCTATCGTTGAGGTGATTTATAAAGTTTTAGCTCAATTAATGTCTTTACTTTTTATTTTTATATTTTATTTACTTATTACTATTTTAAAACTTTAATTCAGCTATTCCCCGGAGGAAGGGCAAGTAATATAAGGGTTTTTTGCTTTTACTGGGATATGAATAGGATTATTTCTTGTTTTTCCTCTTTTGGTAAATTTTCTAATATCTTCTTGTTTGTATTTTTATATTTTTCTGGGGGTTTTTACCTTGCTCCATTCAAGTTTTTAAGGCTCAATTAAAATATTAATGAACATGTGTCCGGAAAGCAATTGTTACCGTAAACGGACAATTTTTGAAGAATCCAATTGGAAATGATTTCTCACAGAAGGATTTCGTATTTAATTGACCTTGGTACATGTCCCAAAACAACTCTACCATCATAACTAACAGAAGCAAAAATCCAAGGATCGGCGTTGGACCATGCAATTGAATAAACGCTATCTTCATGCTCCTCGTATATTTGGATTACATCATCTTGACGTATTTCTTTGCTGGAAAGAAAAGGGAGTTAAGAATTAAGAATAGTAGCAGTTGAAAGAAAAAATAAGAACAAACAAGTAAAATGTTGGTAGGGTCACAGACTATTTTGACCCTACAGTTATTCAAAAATGCTTGCGTGATTTGGTTAAAAACAAGGTTCAAAAGGTCTACCTTGCTACCACAATGGTGACAGAAAGGGGAGGGATGACAGATGAGTAAGAGGCTCACTTTATGCCTCCACTTTGTCTTTGTAACAAACCAGCCTTAGCTCGTCTTCGTGAAGTCATAATCTGATTTTCTTTAGGTGTAATACAACAATGAAGTGGTAAGTCCCTCAAAATGTCCTATCTCATGAACGAATTTTTAGACACAAAACTTAAAAAAATCATTTACCCTATTATTTTCCGACATGATAATCATATGACCGTGTTCTTTTACCACTTCATCCAGGAATAGAGGACAATAAGTAAAACCAAGCACGAGGAATATAACTTTTTTTTTTCTCCTTAAGTCACAGTCAAAAGGTGGTTCCTACACCTGCTAGCAACTCCCTGCAGCACCAAGTCACCTAAGGCCAACACAGCTACACACGCTGCTCCTCCCATCCCAATATATTCAAATCCTCTCTCTTTACACCCTCTCAAGAAGTTCCAATTTCTCTACAGCATCCTCACACCTTATTCGAGGACTTTCTACTTTCCGTTTGGCCTAGATGATTGACCGACAATATAATGTCTTTTTATCTCTAAATAAAAGACGGATGTTCAAATTGAAAAGGTGACGTTGGGTAATGAAAAGATTGATCAGGTGGGCAGCTTCACTTCCCTGGTAGTACCTCGTATTATTAGTAAAGATGGTGGGAGCAGTGAAGATGTTAAAAGTAGAGTAGCCAAGGCTCAGGGTGTTTTTTTTCACAGTTAAAAAAGTTTGGAAGAATAGGAAGATAAGTCTGCAAACCAAGATTAGAATATTAGAAGCTACAGTGATGACAGTGGTCAAATATGGCTCTGAAGCATGGACGCTCCGAAAAGGGGATGAAGATTTGCTAGATGTTTTCCAGAGAAACCGCTTAAGGATTGTTCTGGGTACCAGGTTGACTGACCGTATTTCAAACAATAGGCTATACAAAAAATGTGGTTCAATACCGCTCTCTAGGGCTATAATGAAAGAAAGGTTGAGGTGGCTAGGGCATGTTGTGCAGATGAAGGATGACATATTGCCGAAGATTGTTCTTTTCGGCCAACCGTCTAGGGCTAAACGGAAAGCAGGTCGTCCTCGTCTGGGGTGGGAGGACGTCATAAAGAAAGATCTAAAGGAAATAGGAACTTCGTGGGCGGGTGTAAAAAGGGAGGCTTTAAATAGATTGGGAAGGAGGAGGAGCGTGCGTAGCTGTGTTGGCCTCAGGCGGCTTGGTGCTGTGGTGAGTTGTTAGTAGTAGTAGCAGTAGATGTTCAAATTCTATTAGCTTGAAATAAGAAACGTTCATTAGAATACATCATATTTTGACTTTTAAGACCCTTAGCCACAAAATAGCTGGTACTGTCAAGCCAAAATAAAAAAGGGAATAGATAAAAACAAGTGTGAGGAATATAAATAACCTTAATTTTAAGGGAAAAATATTTTTCCCTTAAGTCATTGTATGACCAGTGTATAGATGTCGGTTAGTCAGTATCCTTACCTTTCCGTTTGATCTGTTTCACCTTCGCTATCACTAGCGTTTTTCATTTCTGATGAAACAGACAGCGACGAACTCAGAACAACTTTAGAATCACTTCCTGAGCTCAACATCAATTGATCATGGTAGCAGTTGTATGCAATATCCCAAATCCTGAAAAATAAATATCAGGTCTTTTTACTTTTGAGCAATAGATTGTTCTCACAAGTAAATTCATTATTGTATAGTAGCGCAATGGATTGATCTTTGCCAGGCAAATGAGAAGCCAGGGTTCAATTTCAACTGTCGCAGGACCAACGGGGAAGGGGACCCGTTGGTTATTTAAACTCCCACGAGACATTAATGGCTGTCCTTTGTGCCACAAATGACCCAGGAAGAGATATTTAATATTACAATAATGTAAGTAAATTAATTAAGAAACATTTTTCTTAATTAATTTATAAATAAAATTATAAGTAATTTACCTATAAGTAAATTAATTCATTTATAAGTAATTTATTTATAACTAAATTTATTTATTTATAAGTAAATTCATTGAGAAGAATTTTCTCTCTGTTTTGCGTCTAATTTGTTTCCTTTTTAAGTCAAACAACAAGACATATGAAACTAGATTATTATTTATTCATTTTTGAATTATCTTATCTAACATTTCATGTAGAATCAAGGCAAACAGTTTCTATTATTTATTTGACACTAGATAGTAGTATTGTTCTGGCATATGACATTACCAATTAAACAGCAGTGCAGTAGTATGAGATCACTGTTTTCACTCTGTTTTGAGAAAGTAAAAATTTCAAAAGCAAATATTTTAGAAAATCTTATTCTTATTTCTGAAGATGGTTTACCACCCCCTCCCCTTGTAAAATTCACTTTTCTTCGTGAACCCCAAGCCCAATTATTTATAAGATAAATGTTCTTTTGTTCTTGTATAAGTCCCTCTAAGCTTATTCCTTTTTTTTCCCCTTTTCCGCGTGGATCTTCTTGACTCTTGAGGGAATAATCCAGTTAAGATCGACATAAAAAGTCATCTAGAAAGTGACTCATCCGTAACCCCCAGCACCCAGTTAGGTAGCATTACCCGGTCTTCTTGCAATTTATTACCGATTCATTGTCGGGAACTGCGCAGTTATGGCCTGGTCAGGATTCATCAGATTGTAAAAAGGGACGGTACTTGTCTAATATATAAAACACACCCGAGAAGTGAAGTTAGGTGAATGCTAATGAAATTAAACAAAATTATGATGAAAAGTATAATAGTTTAGAAATAAATTTGGGCTATATATTTGCACATTGGGGGGGGGGGGGGGGGGGGTAAAGAATAGCATATATAAAATACGTAACCTAAACAAACCTATTTTAACCTGACCAAACCTATTTAACCCAAGGAAAAAAAAATATGATGAAAATAGAATACTTTATTAGCAAAATTGTGAAAACTACAACTTGGAACTATGTTCCCAGAACGCAGAAACATCCTAAAGAATCGCGTTAAAATGAACTCGGCCATTCTGCATTTACTGCCAACCGCCACACGTACTCTACTAAGCATGAATTTAAATGATGGCGGGATATACCTCGGTGCCGTTTGTTCCTCCACTTTGCGGAACCCCACATTCTCTCTACTTTTTGGGTAGTGGCGCCGGTTTCTGGGTCGGCAAAATTATTTTTGTAGTTCACTTTCAAATGACTGAAACCTGCTCGTTCCAGCTCAGTTGTGTTGTAGCCCTTCCAACAATCTGAAATGATTGTTGAACATCCATGTTGAGACACTATATTCTATCACTAGTCAAAGCAAACTAATCTGCGTCCTCAAGAATCGCGTTAATAATGAACTAAAATGAACTAGGTCAAGAATCGCGTTAATAATGAACTTTTCTTTGTATTTGAGACGGTCAGCCGAGGCCGAAGCTCCCAATATAATAATTCACAAATGAACTTCACAATTTTGCTAATAAAATATTCTATTTTCATTATATTTTATTGCCATCAAACTTCACTTCTCGAGTGTGTTTTGTATAATGGACAAGTACCAAAGGGATACACCCCGCTTAGAAGCTATTGTTTTCGTTTATGCCTTATTTCAAGTTCACTTCATTTTTGTATTTTCCCAGATAATAGTGAGTTTCTTGCAGTTTATCCCGTCTATATTTTTTTTGCTTAGACTAGATTCAGATTTTTGGAAGTTTCGTCACAATTTTTTGGTTTAGGAGACTTAATCTCTTACTTTGATATGGGTATCTTATGAGATAAGATATCCTGAATATTTTTGAGCATAAGTAGGAGATATCCTTTCGGTTGTACCGGTAGGATCCTCTCTCAGCCTAGCTCCGAGCGGCGCGATTGAGTAATACCATGTCAGGGAGGATTTTCTGTAGGCTGTAAGGAGATAATCATACAAGTCGTATTTCGTATAGTTTATTTCGCATTAGGAATGGAGTGTAAGCCTCCAGTATTACTGGCCCTCCCGCCTCAAAACTCCTTATAGTGATGATATTGACAATGATATCGATGGTTTTATAGATTTTTACGTCAGCCTATAGTGAAAAGACTTGCTTAAGCGTGAAAGGCTATACTTGAAGTAGTGTGAAAACCTCTTAATAAATGTTTGCTACGTGTAAGATATCACATAAAGTATAACTTATTATCATTTATCTCAGTATAAATCAGTATTATTAGAGTAAAACGAAAAAATAAATTACAACCTCTTATAAATTATAGCATCAGATACATCAAAAGCTAAACAGATAACTTTCACATTGAAATTTAAAAAGTAATGCTGAGTTCCTTAAGCTACGGACACCGTTTCACACTAGTACGCAAGCTTTCCCATTGTGTCTTCATAGGGCATAACGTTACAAAGCTAAGAATTAACAAACAATACTTTGCAAATAAACATAAAAATGCATAACTTAAAATACAAAACTTGAAAAAAATAGGAGTAATTTTAAATTATCAGATTTTCCCCCTATCAGTTAAAAAAAACCCACCTAATTGGTCTATTATTATCACGCTAACGATCAATTCTAAATTATCACTCTTTTGAATATTCCTCGACATGTTTTTTGTTCTCGGTTCTTTATACCAAGACCGTATCCAGGATTTTTTTCGGGTGGGGGAGGGGTACAATTTTTTTTTTTTTTTTTTTTTTTTGGGGGGGGGGTTCAAACTGCCTAACCCTCCCCAGGATACGGGTTTGCTTTATGATGCCCTTTTTTAATTTAAAAATACTAATTTTTCCTTTTCTTTGGAAGAATTTGAAACATAACCCCAAGTCGATATTTAAATTTTCTTATGTTAAGAAATAATCTTTGGTTACTTCCCTTCGAGCGTGCAAGGATTACGCTACTTGACGTAAATATTTGATGTTAAAGGCTATGCATACCACTTAAAGTACCAAAGACGTTGATAACGAAATGTGATTATTGGAATAGGCTAAATGGAAACTTACACAACCATGTCCATCTCATTAAACGAACAATAATCGTATATATGTATATATATTTTTTCTCAAAAACGGCGCGGTATTTTTTTTTTCTGAAGATTCGCATACTATGATGTCCCAGTGAAAAAAAAAAGATTTGGCTAAGTCACAACTTCGAACCCCCCCCCCCCCCCCCCCCAGCCCACTTAATATATTTTTCAGAAATCGTCTGCTGGTTGAAACTAGCTGACCGGAGCCGACCGTCAATCTAAATGTTCATTACATCTGTTTAAAGTAGATTAGGGTAAAAGACCTATTTTTGGGAAACACCACTTTTCTTTGGCATTCCTGAAAAATAGAGACGGTTTTTAGACTGAACCTCTTTAACTACAGCATAACACAATGTGAGTGTAGTAACAAGATCCACCAGTTGTCAAATTTATTATGACAACCAATAATTTGTCATAATAAATTTGAAATGTGGCCTCTGTTTTGATAAGCAATTAAAAAGAAAAGAATATATATTTAATATTTGTGATTTATAGAATAAATATCGAACAATAAAAGTTAAATTTTTAGAATCAGAAGACAATAAGATTTTTCTTAATATGTGAATAAAACTGAAACACTAAAAGGATATATACATCAAAATAGGATAATTGGTATCATAGGTAGCGCAATCGCGGTGCCTAAGTAAAGAACGATGTTGGCATAATGTATTATTTATTTATTTTTTCTTTGCACAAGGGCACTTAGTATCGAAGAAGTTCTCGTAGAAACTTCGAAAAGGGCTCATTCAATTGGAAATTGGAGTGGCTTGTGCCCTTTTTAATAGTCGAAAGTGATTGGAAGGCAAAATTTTGAGATAGCCATTTTGTTCAGCGTAGTTGATTTCCAGATAGAAAAATTTTTAGATAGCCATTTTGTTCAGCGTAGTTGATTTCCAGATAAAAATTATGTTTTTGAGGAGGACAGTCCCCCACAGCCCATCAAGGTTTATATAGAAAGTTGTAGTAGAAATTTCTAAAAGGGCTCATTTCATTGGAAATTGAAAGGGCTAGTACTCTTTTTAATAGTACAAAGTGAGTGGAGAGTAATTAACTCCCCCTCTCACGCCCACCATTTCCCCAAACACATTCAATCAAAGTTTAGAGATAGCCATTTTGTTTATTGTAGTTGAAAGTTCAGGAAATTATGTATTTGAGGATGACAAACCCCCAGAACCCCCATGGCAAAGGTTGTAAGTTATGCCCTGGGGGCATATAAGGTTTTTATAGATAGCGTTGTCATAAAAACTTCAAAAGGGACTCATTCAATTGGAAATTGAGAGGGCTAGTGCCCTTTTTACTAGTCGAAAGTGATTGGAGGGTAACTAACCCCCTTCTCACCCCCATCAATCCCCCAAACACATTCAATCAAAATTTCCAGATGGTCATTTTGTTCAACGTAGTAGAAAGTCCTGGAAATTAGGTCTTTGAGGATGACACCCCCCCAGCCCTCAGGGCAAGGGTTGTAAGTTATGTCCTGGGGGCGTATAAGGTTTTTATTGAAAGCGTTGTCATAGAAACTTCAAAAGGGCTCATTTGATTGGAAATTGAAAGGGCTAGTGCCTTTTTTAATGGTCGAAAGTGATTGGAGAGCAACTAACGCCCCTCTCACGCCCACTATTTCCCCAAACACATCCAATCAAAATTTTGACATAGCCATTTTGTTTAACGTAGTTGAAAGTTCTGTAAATTTGGTCTTTGAGGATGACAACCCCCCTCACAGCCATTTTGGTAAGGGGTTGTAATTTATGCCCTGGGGGCATATAAGGTGTTTATAAAAAAGCGTTGTCATAGAAACACAAAAAGGGCTCATTCGATTGAAATCGAAAGACCTAGTGCCCGTTTTAATAGTCGAAAGTGATTGGAAGGCTTGACATTTTTATAGTTAAGATCGATGTGGGTACAATGTATTATTACTATTTTTTTTTTTTTTTTGTTTAGACCAGGGCACTTCGTATCGAAGGAGTTGTCGTAAGAATTTCGAAAAGGGCTCATTCGATTGAAAATAGAAAGTGCTGATGCTCTTTTTAATAGTCGAACGTGATTGGAGGGCAACTAATCCCCCTCCCACACCCACCCTCCAATTTGCCCATTAGGTTTAAAAAACTAAATGTTACCTTAAGATTAAATCAAAATGCACTGTGTTAATGCTAATTCCCAATAAGACATCCCAGCAGTATCCCAACAACGACTGAGGGTACTATGTTCAAACTCGGAGCTACTTCTGCTCTTAAAATTTAACCAAATCAAAATAGCGAAAGTGTATTCAAGCTATCAAAGAAAGTAAACAGATTTTTTTGCGAATGGTATCAAGTTTTCCATTTCAGGTTAACTAGAGGAGGTATGAAACCAAATTAAACACTACTATTTGTGTCCAGATTTTTAAAAGGGTGTATGTTGCTAAAAATTTCTGAAACTTTTTCTCCAGCATACAAATAGCAGGCCAAACTATAAAGTCTTAAAAAACGAAAAGATTTAAAGTATTATTTTTTTTTTTACCCTGAAAAGACTCTGTCAATATAAAACGAACAGAAATTAGTTAAAAAACTTTTTCCACAAAATAAGTTTTTCAAAGAAAAGTAAAGAACTCCATTAAACCAAAAATGAGCAAAAATAAAATCAAATAATCTACCAAGCGTGAAACTACCACAAATAAGCATCGATAAATAAATGAAACCCAAAACTAACAGAAATTACAATAAATAACCGAGTCAAACCCCAAAACGAGCAGAGATTAACATAAGTTGGGCTCAAAACCCCTATGCCTTCCCAAGGCCAGAACATAATTTGCACTTTACTGAAAAAATACAAATGAATTGGCATTGTCAGTTTAATATACGTATACTGATATTTAGTAATCAAAATGTTAATATTATTTGATTTATTAAAGTTACAAAAGTAAAAAACATTTATGTTTTTTCAGTAAAGTGCAAATACTCCCACCCCAACCGCGGACGACCTGCTCTTCGTTTAGCCCTAGACGGTTGACCGGAAAGGAAAATCTTCAGTAATCTGTCATCCTTCATCTGCAAAATGTGCCCTAGCCATCTCAACCTTTCTCTCACTATAGCCCTAGAAAGCGTGATTGAACCACACTTTTCGTACAGCCTACTGTTTGAAATACGGTCAGTTAGCCGGGTACCCAGAGGAGTCCGTAGGCAATTTCTTTAGAAAACATCTATCAAATCTTTGGTTCTAGGCGTTTACCCTCCCGGAAAATACCCCGCCCCCCGTGCAAAATTCGTGGAAAAAGAAAACCCAATTTTACCAATGTGAATGGGCTGCCTGGACGAGCACAGGCTTTCTAACATTCCTTGTGTCCCAGTATTTTATGTTTCCGTCGTTGCCACCACTTGCTAAGCAGTACTGTTTATTTTGGATTGAAGTCCAGTGCCCTAAAAGTAGTAGAAATATATAAAAATGTGGTTTACAGATGGAGTCATTTCATGATTTTGTAGAACGCTTATTTCAAGATAGCGTGACTCCACTTTTTGGACTAATGTCAAACAATAAAGTATTATTATTGTTTTTAAGGACAGATTAAGAAAGAACAGAGCCGAGGCCAAGGCTGCAAGTGCCCATTGCCTCCACACCCGGAAAAAAACAATAATAACATAGCCTCACTAGCTACTGAGCAACTAGTGCCCCACCTCCCTTGAGCTTGCTTTCTTTTTTATTCTTTTGTAGAGAAGCCTTCTTTGGTAGGGTTAAGACGTCCACCATTGTTTTCAATTATCCCAAGAGATTTACCCGCCAGCTTCAGGTCGGCTTGGGCAGGCAACATTCGCCCTAAGAAGAGAGGGGAGTCACCCACGACCTGCCAGTCATCCGCGACACCTGATCCTCAGAACCCGTAATAGCGAGAGAGGAATTCTTTCTCTCACCTCGGATTGCTCCTCCAGGGATGTTTTCTTGCGTCCCGTTGGATGATTCATATGCCTAAAGGGATTTATCACCGGGTATAATTTTGGCAGCATTTACTGGCTTCAATCCATCCACTCTCGGCGGCATATTCCACAAAATATCTTACCTCATGGTCATCCACAGGGGGAAACGGCCAATGGCTGCCAGCGTGTCGACTAAAATTAGCAGCAGTGGAACAAGCTGCTAAAGTAGTAGGCTTCTATTTGAGCCTAATAATCTCCGGGAAACAAAGAAAAGGTTATTCCCTTGATTACCTGATTACCCCAGGATTACATGATAACCATGATTACCAACAACTAAATAAAGTTGAAATAAAAAATACTAATAGCTAAAGAATTAAGAAAAAAAGGTATTTTTTATTTGGAAACAATTCCAGTACTCAAAAAGTAGTAAACTCATCGTTATTATTGAAACAGGAGGTGTAACAAATTAGAAGAAATTAAAATCAACATACGTGTATTCTACAAGAAATATAATTAGTAGTGAGCAAACCAAAATATATCGGCAATCGGAGGGATACGAGGCACCCTTACATACATGCCCGCATAAAAGTACGTAAGTTTATCCTCAAAAGGGTAAAACATAACCAAGAGCATTTAATCCTTGCTTTTAAACTTTGGTTGTCTCATTTTTACAATTCTCTTTCCATTCAATTGGTTTCTGTAAAGATTTTTTCCACTCAACTCTTTTTAGTTATAAGAAATTGCTTGGTCTTTATTAGTAAAAGTAATTAATAATTGACATTACTAGTATGAAGAAAGAATTAACGGTACTTTTAAAACAGAAGCTAATTTTAATAAAATATAAAATTGGAATTTGCAACAAGCATAATGTTTCAAAAAAAACTTTATTTTATAGATGACATACAGTATACTCTAGTGTTTACGCAGTTAACATAAGTAATACAATTTTTCAACTGTTTCATTATTTTTTTATCAATTTTATTACTCGAACATAAAAATGGTTGAGAACGTCCCGTAAATGTCACAACTCAAAACTCAAATTTTGAGGAGTTGGGAGAATAGTTATGGAGCATGATCATTTTTCATCCTGAATACACTTACTAGCCAATTCTTGCCGTCATTGCGGCAGAAACTTAAATTAATTAAAAATTTCAAGGGATGCCAATTGGAAGGGAAAATTGACTCCAAGAGATTGAAAATTACCTTTCGCTTTGTATTTTTGTTAAAAAAGGAATTCTATAAAATTACACAACATTTTTTCTTGTGTAAATCGGGGTTATATGGGGGGGGCATACATTTCCGGAGGGGGGTTATACTGAATATCGTTTTTATGTCTATAATCTCCTTCGCAAGCAAAGCTCGGTCTCCTAGTGCTGCATGATAAAACTGATAACAATAGAGAAAGAGAATGGGTTAGTACCGCTTGTGGGTGCACATAAAATTTCTAAGTTGTGAGAAAAAAAAAAAAACGGTACATATTTGTTTAATAATCTACTCTCAGCAGACATGTCGTAGACCATGCTGATGCAGAGATAAATGTCCCACAAGTAGCACTGGAGTTGCGTGAAATGCGACTAATTTCGGTCATAATTCTCAGCACATTCATGTCTTTTTGGAGCTGGTTAAAAACTAATATTTAGAAAAGCGAAAATAGCAAGAAGCGAAAATAGCAAAATTTTATACATAGAGGCAGTTTTACATTTATAGGTGACTATGTGAATCCGAAACGTAATGAATGGGACGTTATCGGCGCTTATTAGGCATTTCAATTAGAAATAAGAGAATTTGGAGCTATATTGGATTTTCAATTAAATACTGGAAATAAAATTAAAACGAAACTCTCAGTTTTCGTCAAGAAGGAAATGATTCACACGAATGTAAAAACAGGACTAAAAACCGTCAACTTGACTTTGTTCCTACTTGAATAATATAAATGACATGGTAAGTTAAAATGAACGTCCCTACAACCCAGAAGATTAATTTTCAAGCGAACCAGAACCTACCATTATTTTATGAATCTGTGTTAAGGGACTAACTAATCGGACTTGGAAATTGTATTTATTTCCGTAATTTGAAACAGAAGAACAGGCACTCCAAGTGATATTTCCGAGAAAAAAAGCGCGAAAAGAAAAGAGACGACCGAATCTATTTTAAACGCAGCTAAAAGTATTGTGACCACGAAATGATGCAGCTAAATTTAAGTTAAAATATAACAAACTGCAAATATATAAAAAAAAATATAACAACCTTTTAGATTATTAGATCAATTATTCATCTAAAAACAGTAGACGGCTTGTTTGTACTTCTCAAGGACATAGTGGATGGTGCGCTGGATTTGGAATCCTTTGTCAGAAGAGCGAGGGTTTTATTCCTGGTGTACCCAGTTATTTGGTTTAGGACGGGGGTCAGTGGCGTGACTCTGTAAGCTCAGCCAGAGTCGACCCAGCTCTAAATGGGTACCTGAAGAAATCTAGGGAAGGTAAACAGGAAGGGTGTGCGAAAGCGCTGGATGGCTGGTCTCCATCCCCCATTGCAATTCCTGGCTGAAGGATCTTGAGACGGAGATCAGCCCCCCTGGTTCGGACTTTAAGAAGTCTAGTGCCGTATTCTTTACCTATCCTCGAGTATTGCAGTACTATGGGATCTCCAACCTCAGAAAACCCCTTATTTGTCAACGAAAATAGAAGATGTTCAAAAACTAGCTACTGAAATAATCCTGGGAGCCCGCTATAGCAACGGCAAAAGCGTCCTTCAGTTTTTGAAATCGTCCACTTTATTCAATCGAAGACGTGATCTGATAACGAAATTCGGAAGATATTAGCAAAGGAAAATCACCAATCTATTCTCCCAAATTTTGCACCCATCTGCGGACTTACCAGACATCAGAAGAAACTAAAGTCCGCAAAGTGATGTGCGAACAGACTTTCAAACTCCCTTGGGTCCTATTTAGTTAATGCATTTAACAAGTGACCCTACTTTGCGTTTTCTTTGTGATTCGCAAAAAATTAAGAGAAAAAAGGGTTTACTTTTAATAAAGCAGTGGAAAAAACAAAAGTTAAAAAAAAAACTTAAAATAATTTTAAAAAATCTGAATATTTCGACTCCATTTTCGGGAGCCTTTTTCAACGAAAAAAAAAAAAATTAAGGAAAAAGAAACAATTTTTTAAAATAATACCATCTAAGGAAAACAACAACTAACACACAAGAGACACAAAAAGAACAAAGAAATGAATACAACTCAAATTTTAAACACTTCTAGAACTGCAAATACTATAATTGTCTGAATAATTATAATACACCAATTCATCATTTTTTTTTATCTTTTGTTTTGTTCCACTGCCTTATTTAAAGTATATCCGTTTCTTCTCTCTTTTAATTTTTTTAAACAGAAAAGTAGTGTAATCTAAGAAATTAGTTTGTGATTCTAAAAGAAGCACAATTTAGCCTTGATTTTAAGTTCTACGATAGCTATTTAAATAAACGAATACGAATAAAAAAGGACACTCTAAAAAAGGATACGAATAACAGAATCTTGCCTTACACTCTTCCTATGGGCATCTTCAATATGCCATACTTCTTTCATAGAACGAATATCCCAGCTTTGAATTGAATTTCGGGTGGCGGTAGCGACTTGCGAACACTGGTGGTGAGGATTCCAGCGACAAACGTTGATCTGATAGTCTGGAGAAGACTCGACGTTCAGCTGGGATTTTATCTTCAAAGCAGAATAAATACAACGTTATAAACGTTTTAGATGTTAGACAATAAACGTTTTGCACACATAATTCCTATTAATTGATTAAGTTAGTCATTAGGCAAAGCTTTGAAGCAACATTGCATATCAAAACAGCAAAACCAAAACCAATTCACAAAAAACTAATCACAGAAGCGACATCTCACAGAGAGAAAAAAATTATCGGATGATATGGGAAACTGGCCTTGACACATTGTAGCAAATATTGCTTTATGATTCATTCCAAATCTTTAACTAAAACGAAAAAAAGGTTAACAAGAACTTTAACATACTAAGGGTGCAAAAAGAACGCTTCAAGCTTTAGCTCAAACGGTAAAAGTTTTCATATAGAATTTTTTTTTTCAGGTCCTGCTTTTAGCTGCACCAGTTAATTTCCTTTTACAATAGGAAAAACCCTAACTTTTTAAGAAATTAAATAAAAAAAAAGTTTTTTTTAACTGAAAGTAAGAAACGACGTTAAAACTTAAAACGAACAGAAATTATTCCGTATATGAAAGGGGCTGTCCCCTCCTCAACGCCTCGCTCTTTACGCAGAAGTTTTTCATTGTTTAAAAAAAAAGAGTTGTGAGAAAGTCAAACTTTAGCGTAAAGAGCGAGGCGTTGAGGAGGGGACAGCCCCTTTCATATACGGAATAATTTCTGTTCATTTTAAGTTTTAACGTCGTTCCTTACTTTCAGTTAAAGAAACTTGTTTTTTTTTATTTAATTTTTGAACGTTTTTGAATTAATGCATGTTTTGATTTTGGCTCAACGTACATGAATAATTAAAACAAAATTTGAATATTAATTTTACTTTTATTTGGTTATATGGCTTTCTCGAAACTTGTTTAATTTTATTTACGAACGTTTTTATTAGTAATAAATATACGTAACATACGAATTAACTTACGTAACGAACTTCTATATTCATATATTTTTAATACGTGTAATAGAGGGTTCGTCCCCTAGTCAATACCTTGCTCTTTAAGCTAAAGTTCGAATTTTGTTCAAATTCTTTAAAAATGACCCCTTAATCACAAATGCCGTTAATTAGAATAAATAGCTCTTATGAAAGTACTAAAAAATCTTTGGCTTAAAGAGCGAGGTATTGACTAGGGGGTGAACCCAATCATATACGTAATGTTTTCTGTCGTTTTAAGTTTTGATGTTGCTCCTTACTTTCAGTTGAAAAACTTGTTTTTTTATACATATAATTTTTCTGATCTTTTTTTAAATAATGCTGGGAAATCCGGCGCCCCCTTCATAGCAATGTCCCCTCCCCCATGAAAATTTCCTTCATGGAAAGATCCCCCACATAACCCCGACGCCCCCCCCCCCCCCCCACTACCAGAAAAAATCCCCCCTGAAAACGTCTGTATACTTCCCAATAGCCAATACTATATGTTAATATTGGGTAAAGTTCATAACTTTCAGCCATCCCCCCGGGGACTTCAGGGGATTAAGTCATCCTAGAAGACATAGTTATCATATTTTCGACCATGTTGAACAAAATGGCTATCTCAAAATTTTGATCGGGTGACTTTGGGATAAAAATGAGCGTGGGAGGGGGCCTAGTTGCCCTCTATTTTTTGGTCACTTAAAAAGGGCACTAGAACTTTTAATTTCCGTTCCAATGAGTCCTCTCACGATATTCTAGGACCACTGGGTCGATACGATCACCCCTGGGAAAAAAATAAACAAAAAAAAAACAAATGAACACGCATCCGTGATCTTTCTTCTGGCAAAAAATGCAAAATTCCACATTTTTGTAGATAGGAGCTTGAAACCTCTTTAGTAGGGTTCTCTGATACGCTGAATATGATGGTGTGATTTTCATTAAGGTTCTATAACTTTTAGAGGGTCTTTCCCCCTTTTTTAGAAAATCAGCCAAATTTGCTCAGGCGCATAACTTTTGATAGGTAGGACTAAACTTGATGAAGCTTATATATTTGAAATCAGCATTAAAATCTGATTCTTTTGACGTATCTATCGGTATCAAAATTCCGTTTTCTAGAGTTTCGGTTACCATTGAGCCGGGTTGCTCCTTACTTTTTTGAAACTTGAATTATCATAGCTTTAATTTTTTTTTAGACATTTACATTTTCAGAAACTTTATATTTGCAGAAAGTTTACATTTGTATATATTTTCAGGAAGCTCCATGTCAACTCCTTTTTTCTACATGCTTCACAAAACCCCAATTCTTTGTGAAATCTTTTCTGAAAAACATGATTCACAGAAAGTACTTTTCACTTGTGTGTTTCTTATTTGAATTATATAACACCAAAAGACTTATGAAGCATATTTTCTGCGTGTATAACTTGCTTTCCTTAATTCTACCTTAAGTAAGCCTACTGATGATGCTAAAAAACACTGCACCCCACCAACACCCCCTCAACATAAAACAATTCTGGATTTATACAAAATACCGTAGATTTACAGTACAATTCACGAGTCTTGACAAGCTTACCTCCCAATCTCCCCCAAACTAAATTTATATGCACGTACCTGGTCACATATATACGTTGCCTCGCGTATTTTTTTTCTGGCATTCGACCAGTTACCAACGAGTTAAACGGGTTTAATACTGTAACTAAATAAATGCGCGAAAAAAATTATTTAAATTCTGGGAAAAAAGGGAAAAGGTTAATCTCGGTACCAGTCAAGCTCTTTTCTATGGTTTTATTGCAGCGACGTTTTGCACATCTCCGACGGAAGCACAGAGTAGAGCAGGCTGGTTTTATGCCTGGCCTATAAACGACAGAGCATATATTCTCCATAAGACAAATCATCATCGAGAAGGCGAACGAGTTCCGCCAGCAGGTCTTCATTGCTTATGTCAATTTCAAGGCAGTATTCGACTCAGTTGAGCGAGACTTTCAATGAAATATCCATTCTAATACTGACCTCCCGTCAAAATATGTCCACTTACTCAGGACCATGCAACAAGAGACTGAGAGCTGTGTGTAAGTGAATGGTAGACGTAGCACGTTCTTTCCAGTAAGAACAGGAGTCAGGCAAGGTTGTTCAGTTGCTCCTGAGCTATTTAACTGTAATAATGACCATGTTATGAGTTGCACAACCCGGAAGTTGAGCCTTGGACTTAAGCACGGAGACAAGAGTTGTCACTGATTGTGACTTTGCTGATGACATAGCACTAGTCACCGACTCCAAGTCACGGCTGCTCATGGCTCTAAACACGCTTCTGGGTGAAGCTGCCCGGACAAGACTATCCATTAACTGAAAGAAGAAGGAAAGTCATGGTAGTTCAGCCAAAGCCTGACGCCGACAATTCTAACTTGGTCGCCAGAAACCAAATCGAAGCGTTTGGCCACTTCACTTATCTTGGTTCTATCATATCATTGGATGGCTGTATTGACCATGAAGTTGCTGGTCACACGGCCAAGGCCTCTGCCGTCTTCAGTATACTGAGCCAAGTTTAGAAGAAGCCAATGATCAAACCAGCCACCAAAATGAAGATCCTTGGAGGGTCAGTCGATTCGATCCAGCTATACGGAGCTGAAACTTGACCTATAACTGCAGCTGTCCAGTGCCGTCTCAACACTACAATATATAATCGGCTTCGCAAAATCGAGGGAATCCGATGGACAGACTTTGTCAGTAACGACCGTCTACGAAGTATGACTTCCCAGTCACCTTCATCACACCTGGTTGCCGAGCGGACACTTCGTCGGTTTGGACATCTTTTGCAATTGCCTCCCGACACTCCGCCTCAGATTCTTTACGGCTTTGAACCAACCAGTAGTGGCTGGGAACGTCCAAGAGGAAGACCCAAGTTACGGTGGAGTGATAGTCTCGGGATTTGCCTGGTCCAAGCTGGAATTTTGCTGTCTGATGCAGAGGCCCTAGCTGCAGACCGCCTAACGTGGAGAAGGCTGACATGAGGATTAATTGTCCGAATTTGTCAAATTGATCACCGTATTCAGAGCAAGAGAGGCTCGTCCTTAACTAAATATCAAATTATTTTCTAGATGTTAGGTTTTGGCAGAAGACAGCCGCCTTGCACTCAAACCAACATGGACACATTGAATTTTATTGCATTATGTAAGTTTACAAGTGCACAAAATTATATACGTGTGTATTTTACGATAACACAAATAAAAATGACGATTCAAACTTAAATAAAACTGAATTTAACTTATAATGTAGCTAAATTTTTATAAAACTTAATCTTTTCCAAATAAAACAAGATTTCGTTTAGTACAGAGTTTGCAAATGCCTAATATTATGATAATTTAGACAATGTTTGGTTCACTCATAATGAAGATGCAATTAACTATTAAATACAAGAAAATTAGCTGATTTTCAATCAAACTATTGAGAAAAGAACAAGTAATGAGTATTTATGCACAATAAATCAAAATGTAAAATTAAATCTTTTTTTAATTGAAAAATAAAAGTTGATGGTAGAATCGTCATTTCATTCAAGAATTTTTTTCTGATTCATATTGCTATTTTGACTCTAGAAAGAAGCCCGATTTTTATTATTCCTAATACTGAAGTTCCCATCCTCTTGACCAGAAAAGTTGGGAAAAATAGCGCAAATATGAGAAAATCTGACTAAAAAACGCACGCTTTGAAAAAAAATTTCCCCACTTCAGGGAACTTCCTCTCTTTCCTATACAGGAACGTACTCAGGAACACATTTCGTGGGGGAAGGGGTTTAAGGGTTATGGCTTGGAAAAAAAGGACCATGATATAGAAAATAAATACAATTTTGTAAAAACCACAACACTTTAGAAATTAGGGAAGGGGGCCTCCTGCATACGTTATGTGTGTACAACTTAAAATGAGCCCAGATGAACAATGGATTTATTGCCATCCTTTAAACTAGCTTTTTTGTATTTAATGATATACAAAATGGCCATTGACTTACAGTGGGTGACGAAGTTGCCATACTCCAGATAACGAGATTGGCGTCAACGGCCATAACAGCTTCTGAGCCATTGGTTGGATGCCACTCAAGGGATCTCACATTTTTTCCAATTTTGTGAGTATCAAACAAGGAAACAGTTTCGACACATCCTGAGCTCTCTGCTATTGGGTTATTAGGAAATTCTGAGTTAGGAACTCTAAAAACTCCGGCCTTTAATGAATTTGACGTGTCTGAAAAATCAAAGATTATATATATTAAAACAATATAGTGGGGTTGAAATCCTAAAAAAAAAACCTTATCTGCAATCTAGCGTCTAGTTTCAACACTAAATTGGTACAGTAGCAAACTGTGTATAGACAGAAAAATAAAACTATAGCAAGTGGAAATAGTGGTGTTTTATAACCTATTCCTTTTTTCTATCAAAACAAGCTTTTACAAATATTTACAGCCTTAGCAATCTTGCATTTGATAATCTTAATAGTAGCAATCTCACATTTCAATCAGGGGTTTCATGTCATGGCTACCCGACGCTGGCTTCAAATATCAGCCATTAAATTATGGCATTCCCAAAGACAACTTAAAAAATAATTCAAAATAAATAAATCTAGTTTTCAGCGTCACCATGTCTTTGTAAACTTAATTTAGTAAATATTAAGCTGTTTATTTAAAATTCATCATACTTAATTCAGCTTAATCAAAGAGCGATAGTGGGATGATTCTGTCTTGCAAGCGGCTATATTACCGCCATATTCTGGCACGAAATCACAACTATTTCGCCACTCCACCCCCCCCCCCCAATGCTATGTGACAGAACTGACAAAATAGTTCCTAAACTTACTACTGGATTGGTATTGATTTTTATCAAATTGAGATAAAGGCAATAATGCAAAAATCTACTTTTGGGGTTCTGAAAAGCTTTTCGAAAACGGCTATTGGAAGACTTAGCGGCTATCAAATATTAAACATCGGATTCTGGCACTTCCATGGACAAAGTAAAAAATTCCAAAGAAATAAATTCAGCTTCTAGTCACCCTTTCCTTATAAGCTTATTTTTGCAATTCCTAAGTTTTTTATTTATAGGGTACATTTCTCATACATAATACAACTTTATCGGCATAATATCTTTATATACTCCGCTATTGGAGTAATGAAAATCTTTTGGAAAGTGGCTCCAAAGTTTCGATAAACCCAAAACGTTTTGGGGTCCTTTTTTCCTAAAAAAGGCGTTATATTAATTCTATAACTTTGTACTCGAAAGCTTCTCATAGAAAAGTCCTTTCAATTAGCAAAATATCTTTGTGTGAAAACACTGGCAGCATACATTGCCATACAAATAGGTATAGGACACTGATAAATGTAGATACGAAGATTACTGCACCAGATCCTTAAGATAGAAAACGATTGGCTCAATGCGTGCATCTCATCTCTAAGCACAGAACCCAACTATTCTCTAACAAACGACTTGGAGACTTAATTTGAGTTAGTTCAATTATATATAACTTAAAAACCGGTTCATGTCAGAAGTGACAGTTTATGCCACTTTTTTATGTCCAAAAACCACCCTTAATGTTAATGAAGGAAAGAAGAAACAGTGCCCAATAAATACATCACGAATTTCTAAAATAAAAGCTCCTGATATCACGGAATTGCCACTTGGATTTATGTTATCATTTGGCTTAATTAAAAAAAAAAAAAAAAAAAAAAAATCGTCTGCTGAGAGCGGTTTTGCCGAAGCTGTTTTTCCAAAATTCTGAGAAAAACGAGTTTGAAAATTCTGACATTTGTATCTCAGAATCAGCTGTAGCTCTAGAGCGCTGACATCTTACAGAAATGTCAATTAGACCATTCAAAAGAGAATATTTTCTTTATACAGGATAGCGTTTCCGAATCTGTTTCTCCAAAATTCCGAGAAAAACGAGTTTCAAAATTTTGACTTTTGCATCTCTGATCGGCTGTATCTAGAGCGATGACGTCTTACAGCAATGTCAATTAGATTATTCAAAAAAGTTTTTTTTTTACACAACATTGCGTTTGTAACTCAGTTTTGACAAAAAAACTGTTATTTTCGGCAAAGCCGCTCTCAGAATACGACATTTTTGTCAAACAGATTTAATACTTGTCCTTCAAAATGAAATTGGCCAGCAATTTGTCGAATATGGAACTTCTTTCTTTGTGTTCAGGATCCTTCGTTTGGTTTGTTGAAGTGCTTCTCTGAATTCAGATGCTTTCTCTAAATCGAAATTCTTGAAAAACTACTTTCACCCTTTCACAACTAAACTATTGCTTAGAAGCAAGCGTTGGAAGGAAATGGCAGTTTATTGCAGCACGATCATTTTTTCAACTTAAAACGGACAAATTAAAACATTTCCACTAAAATAAGCTTTATATAGTATCTGCGAGCAAGATGATTAAGACTCTGCACAATTGGCAGCTGCGTACAGTACAGACAAAAAACGAACGAACATCTAGTTTTGATGTTGGGTCTAGTTGGAAGGTAGATTGCTCCCTATCTCCAATCCTATTTGCTATAATCATAGTTTTGGTGTTGAGTTCCTACAACTTCCATGAAGGTGTGCAATTGAGCCCTTAAAATGTAGTCTTGTGACAGTAATTTTGTTAATGGTACTCGTATAATTCGGACGGCTTAATTCAGAGAAGATAAACGACACAACGGTGTAGAGTTTGAGGAAAACGCCTCCCCAGCCGACTTTCAGATTAACTCGAAAAGGACGAAGTCGATATCGAATGGTGTCGTAACTTAAATTGCAGATGGTCTTAAAGTGAGGGGGGTAGGATTTTCAAAAAACAGAGGCGGAGTTAAGTTTTTTATCGGTTCAGAAGGGGGGTCAGAATTTGCTGCCCTCTGTTGCACTATCATTGCTGCAAATATTACAATTTTTGCCCATAAATATTACAATTTTAGCTTGTTTTGCCGACCCCGGGTGTGATACCCATAGCTCTTGCTCCCTTTTGCCCTCCCCTAGATCCGGCCCTGTGAAAAAGTTGGTGAATTTAGACACCTGGGTAATACATTAACACAAAATCAGACCTAAGATAGAGACGTATTGCCTACGAAGATACAGAAATCTCTCAATAAATGTTCGGACACACTAATATTTCCTCGAGCTGTGCCTGTTCAAAAGTAGCGTCATCTTTGAGCTGATATACAGATCCTGTTCTACAAGTTTGTCTAAAGTTATTGAGAGAAGGTTGCTTGGCTTTGAAAAAAAATATCTCCAAGGGGTAGTTGCGAATAGCTGGGTTGACGGGATTAGTAACACTCCAACCGGGGTATTCACTAAGCAGCCAAAAATAAATAATGAAATCTAGCTTAGAGGATAATAATACTGGGCCACATGATTCATATGGGACGATCCCGATGATGTTCTGTGTTGTCCTCCATTGGGACTAAGGAAGAGAGGTAGGCAACATAACACACTTGGCCGTGCCCTTGAAAATGCAGCTATAGTCACGCAGTCATCCCCAAATGAATTACAATTTTGGCCAAGTATTATTCAATGTGGACGGGTGCTATTGCTGCCGTATGTGGCTCCAGGTGTTGAAGAAACTAAGCCTAAGCAAGTAAGGGAAACTCCATCCCAATATGCTTCAAAATATAACGAAAACTGAGACAAAAACGACAAGAGCAGGTGCTTTTGCATAAATAATATACATTTGGTGACTTATCTTCTAACTTAACATGAAATTTTGCAGTAGTTTCATTTTAGTAACCTGGTATGGTTAAAACTTGACTTTTCAAACCATCATCTTTAAGGCAGTTTCATTCCGCCATATGTTTGGGAGAAAGAAGACGATGCAATGAAACTAGCAATCAAAACATAAAATTCTGCAAAAATTACTATTTTTCTGGAAACTACTATTTTTGTGTTACTAAATTACTTGTTATTCCTTATATATTATACTTGTACTTAAATAGCTATATATATCACTTATAATAAATTACTATTAGCAAGAATTAGTATTTTTTATTACTATTTATTACTGAATAGTCAAAAATTTACCATTTTTGGGAGTAATTGCTATTTTTCCAAAAAGCTGATGGCATGCTGAACAAAAAAAGTATTTCGGTGGTATTTGTAATATAAATGCTAGTTTATCACTGTTCAACAAGAATTAATCAACACTTCAAAAGTAGCACTGCCTAATCCATTCAAGAGCACAACCAATATAAATCTAATTAACTAATAATAGACTTAGCAGCATGAAAAAACAATAAATTATATACCAATTTGACTAATAAGGATCAAACAAGCGCTTCTGCTTCTTCTTTAAGACACCTTCTACCCTCCCCCCTATTCTTCTACTACTCTTCCTAATTTATGCATACTTATGCGGTAAAAAACAATATATGCTGAAAATAGACTAATTTCTAGAGACCACGGCTGAGTCTCGGATTGTTTTTGTTGTCAGAGTGTTTGGAAAAATAACAATGACAATAACAAAATAAATAACAATAACAAAACAAAAATAACAGTGTTTGGGGCTGATGATATCAGTTATCTAGTAATTGGTTGCTTCCCAGTTAAACAAATTTCCCCAAAGGCATGATTAAGATTCATTCAATTTACGCAGTTTGAGACTGTATTTGAAAACAGACTAGCTATATTTCACCAGAAACCTTTTGTATACTTCTACCCAAAGTGTCAGCCAATCATATAGGGAATTGTTGTCATATGCTCCAAGAAAAGCTTCCCCAGGATGCTTCAGATAGCAAAAAAAAAGAACATGTTCTTATTAGTATACCAAGAATACTTTTCCTACAACTCACTGCGTCACCAAGCCCACCTAAGGTAAACACAGCTGCGCACGCTTCTCCTTCACCCCAACCAATTCAAAGATTAATTCTTTACCTCTCCCAAGAAGTTAAATTCCTCTCTTATAACCTCCTGCTATACAATTGAGGCGACCTGCTTTTTGTTTGGTTTCAGGTGGATGGCCAAAGAACACAATTTTTGGCAATCTGCCATCCTGTAAAATGTCACCTAGCCATCCCAACTTTTTTATCATTATAGCCACAAAAGTGGGATGGAATCACTTTCTTCGTGAAGCTTATTGTATGATATACTTCTATTATATTATACTTAGCTAATACTGAGATATTTAGTTGAGTCAAATAATAAAACATTAAATTTACTACTTATTCCTTCAACTGAATTCCTAGCCAAAGTGAAGGGATCCCAAATTCCGAAATTCCCCAATTTGAAATACGAAATAAAAAAAAAATGTAGCAATACGGTCTTTTTAGCAATTGAATTAAAAAGAAATAATACCTAACCTTCCTATAAACTTTTCATACATAAGAAAATAAAACACTCGTATAAACACCAAAGATGGGATTTATTTTTCAAAAACACACTAAGAATCTAGGTCTAGCCATCCTAACTGTTTAATTTTCTTTACGAACGTTCTTGTTAGTAATTAATTAAAAAAACTTTTTCCACAAATAAATTTTTCAAAGAAAAGTAAAGAAATCCATTAAACAAAAAATGAGCAAAAATAAAATCAAATAATCTATCAAGCGTGAAACTACCACAAATAAGATTCGATAAATAAATGAAACCCAAAACGAACAGAAATTACAATAAATAACCGAGTCAAACTCAAAACGAGCAGAAATTAACATAAGTTGGGCTCAAAACCCCTATGCCTTCCCAAGGCCAGAACATAATTTGCACTTTACTGTAAAAAATGTAAATGTTCTTACTTTTATAACTTTAATAATTCCAATAATATTAACATTTTGATTACTAAATATCAGTATATCTATATTAAACTGACAATGTATATTCATTTGTATTTTTTTCAGTAAAGTGCAAATTATGTTCTAGCCTTGGGAAGGCATAGGGGTTTTGAGCCCAACTTATGTTAATTTCTGCTCGATTATTTGATTTTTTTTTGCTCATTTTTTGTTTAATGGAGTTCTTTACTTTTCTTTGAAAAACTTATTTTGTGGAAAAAGTTTTTTTTAATTAATTTCTGTTCGTCGTTTTATATTGACATAGTCTTTTCAGAGAAAAAGAAAATAATACTTAATTATTTTCGTTTTTTTTAAGAATTTATAGTTTGGCCTGCTATTTGAATGCTGGAGAAAAATTTCAGCAATTTTTAACAACATACACCCTCTTAAAAACTGGAGACAGATAACAGTTTTTAATTTAGTTTCATACCTCCTCTAGTTGACCTGAAATGGAAAACTTGATACCATTTGCAAAAAAATCTGTTTACTTTCTTTGGTAGCTTGGATACACTTACACTCTTTTGATTTGTTTAAATTTTAAGAGCAGAAGCAGCCCCGAAAGTTTGAACATAATACCCTCAATCGTTCTTGGGATACTGCAGAGAAGCCTTATTGGGAATTAGGATTAACACAGTGCATTTTGATTTAATCTTATGGCAACATTTAGTTTTTTCAACATAAAGTCAAATGGGAGGGTGGGTGTGGGAGGGGGATTAGTTTCCCTCCAATAAATTCGACTATTAAAAAGACCATCAGTCCTTTCTATTTTCAATCGAATGAGCCCTTTTCGAAGTTCCTACGACAACTCCTTCAATACAAAGTGCCCTGGTCTAAACAACAACAAACTTATATGCCCCCAGGGCATAACTTATAACCCTTGCCCTGAAGACTGTGGGGGGAGTGTCCTGCTCAAAGGTATAATTTCCTGAATTTTAACTGCGTGGAACAAAATGGCTATCTGAAAATTTTGATTGGATGTGTTTGAGGAAATGGTGTGCGTGGAAGGGCTGTTAGTTGCCTTCCAATTACTTTCGACTATTAAAAAGGGCACAAGCCATTTCAATTCCTAATCGAATGAACCCTTTTTGAAGTTTCTACGACAACGCGTTCTATACAAACTTTATATCCCCCCAGGGCATAACTTACAACCCTTGTCCTGAGGGCTGTGAGGGGGTTGTCATCCTCAAAGACCTAATTTCTAGAACTTTCTACTATGTTGAACAAAATGGCTATTTGAAAATTTTGATTGGATGTGTTTGGGGGAACAGTGGGCGTGAGAGGGGGGTTAGTTACCCTCAAATCACTTTCAACTATTAAAAAGGGCACTAGCCCTTTGAATTTCCAATCGAATGAGCCCTTTTTCAAGTTTCTACGACAAAGATTTCAATAAAAAACCTTATATGCCCCCAGGGCATAACTTTTAACCCTTGCCCTGAAGACTGTGGAGGGATTGTCCTGCTCAAAGGTATAATTTCCTGAACTTTAAACTACGTGGAGAAAAATGGCTATATAAAAATTTTGCTTGCATATGTTTGGGGAAATGGTGGGCGTGGAAGGGGTGTTAGTTGCCTTCCAATCACTTTTGACTATTAAAAAGGGCACTAGCCATTTCAATTTCCAATCGAATGAGCCTTTTTTGAAGTTTCTACGACAACGCGTTCTATAAAAACCTTATATGCCCCCAGGGCGTAACTTACAACCCTTGCCCTGAGGGCTGTGGGGGAGTGTCCTCCTCAAAAACATAATTTCTATCTGGAAATCCACAACACTGAACAAAATGGCTATCTAAAAATTTTGACTGGATGTGTTTGGGAAAAGGTGGGCGAGAGAGGGGGGCTAATTGCCCTCAAATCACTTTCGACTGTTAAAAAGAGCACTAGACCTTTGAATTTCCAATCGAATGAGCCCTTTTTCAAGTTTCTGCGACAAAGATTTCAATAAAAAACTTATATGCCCCAAGGGCATAACTTATAACCCTTGCCCCGAAGACTGTGGGGGGAGTGTCCTGCTCAGAGGTACAATTTCCTGAACTTTGACTGCATGGAACAAAATGGCTCTCTCATAATTTTGATTGGATGTGTTTGAGAAAATGGTGGGCGTGGAAGGGCTGTTAGTTGCCTTCCAATTACTTTCGACTATTAAAAAGGGTACTAGCCATTTCAATTCCAAATCGAATGAGCCCGTTTTGAAGTTTCTACGACAACGCGTTCTACGCTTGCCCTCCAATCACTTTTGACTATTAAAAAGGGCACTAGCCACTCCAATTTCCAATCGAATGAGCCCTTTTCGAAGTTTCTACGACAGCTCCTTCGATACGAAGTGCCCGGGTATGGAGGAGAAAGAAAAAAATAAATAATACACTGTGCCCACATCGTTCTTTACTTAGGCAGCGCTATCACACTGCCTATGATAAATATACGTAACTTGGAATTAACTTACGTAACGAACCTTTATATTCATATATTTTTAATACGTGTATTTAGGGGTTCGCCCCCTAATAAACTAACCTAACCTAAGTTTGATATACTTTTTTTGTATATTATAGGCTACTTAGTTGAGTCAAATTATAAAAAATTAAATTTATTACTTATTCCTTAAACTAAACTCATAGCCAAAGTAAAGATATTCCAAATTCCAAAACTCTCCAATTTGAAAAAAAAAAATTCCAGCAATAGGGCCTTTTTAACAATTGAGTAAAAAAGAAATAATACCTAACCTCCCTGTACACTTTTCATATATAAGAAAATAAAACACTCGTATAAACAGCAAAATTAGGATTTATTTTAAAAAAATACAATAAGAATAGCCTATTGTCAGGTTTTATAACATTAAATCAAAAAATTGTACCTTCAACTGAATTAAATATTACAGCAAGTAACTCCTGGTCAAAGTGAAGCGATTTCAGATCCCAAACTTCCCCGTTTTTAAACGAATATACTTTTTTCCCAACAGTGTTAGAGTCTTCATCATAATCTAGTACATAAATATGGTTCAATGCCTTCAAAGATAGTGTGCCAACAAAAAACTGAACTTTTTCAGTATCATTTGCCTGAGACGTGATTGCTCTTGCCTGAAATATAACAGAAATTATTGAGAAATTTAAGCACTTTCAATTCAATTACTGGCAGGCATAATGTATTAAAGCAAGCATAATTTTTTGAGCGATTATTATTTGATTATAATTATTTCAACATGTAAGGTTTTTATGGAAGGGGTGGTTGTATAAACTTTGGAGGATGCTCATCCGACTAGAAATGAAAAGTTCTACTTCCCTTTTTAGGAGTCAAAGGTGATCAGAGGACAACCACCCCACCCCCTCCTGCCTCCTTTATTCCCTAATGCATCCAAACAAAGTTTTGAGCTAACCATTTCATTAAAATAGCAGAAGGTCAAACAACTATGCTTCTGGGGTTGAAGACCCCCCCCCCCAGTCCCCCGGAGTGTAAGTTTTGCAAGTTGATTATTGTTAACATATTAGGGTTTCATGGATGGGATGGTGGTATAAACTTTGGAAGAGGCTTGTTCAATTAGAAATAGAAAAATTGTGTGCCCTTGTTAAGAGACAATAGTGACCAGAGTGCAACCAGTTCCCCTCTCACAACCTTCCCCCCCCCCCAAATGTATCGAATCAAAATTTTGAGATAGCCATTTTATTCAAAGTAGTTCAAAGGTCAAATAAGTATGCCTCTGGGTTTGACACACCTCCCCCCCCCAGCTCCCAGGGCAAGAACAATAAATTCTGTATGCTATCTTGCCTATTGTTAACATATAAGGATTTTTATTGGAAAAGAGGGCATGTTTGACCCAGGGTCTCTAAAATGCTTAGGGTATTAAGGTGAAACTTTTAGGAAATTAATAAAAAAAAAATCCAAAGAAGAAATTTTTCAAAGAAAAGTAAAGGCCATATTAAACATAGGATCAGTAGAAATAAAAACCTATAATAAAAATCCAAAACACCCAGATATTACTACTAAAGAATAAATGAAACCCTAAATGAACAGAAATTAAATAAACAATCATAACAAATACAACAGGTACTAATATAAATGAATAAAAAATCTTAGAAGTAGTAAAACTTAAATTGAATATGCATATTAAGCTTAAAATAAACAAAAATCTTTTACTATTGAGGTATAAATAAATCCAAAAAGAACAGAAATTAGATAAATGATCATAGCAAACAAACATAGGCTACAAAAGGTACTAATAAAGATGAATTCATAAATCTTCAAACGAGTGCAACTTGAATTGAATATGCAAATTAAGCTTAAAACGAACGAAAATCGCTACAAACAAGACTTTGGGTATTGCCTCCTCCCTAACTGTAGAAGTCTAAAACCTACTGCATCATTGGCGCTTTACTAAAAGTGAATTATATTGCAAATATTTTCTTTTGTACTCATTACAACACTGAAAATAAAAATAAAGATAAAATAAAGCCTTAAACTGATGGGCTTTCAGCAATTAATATCATTATATATCAAATATTCAGTTTGATTTTATAGTTCTCTCCAATACTGTTCAAGACACATAGTTTTATGGCTACTGCCCCCTTCCCTAACTCTAAAAGTCTAAAGCCTACTGCGTCATTTGCGCTTTACTGAAAACGAATTATATTACAAATATTTTCTTTTGTACTTACAACACTGAAAACAAAAATAAAGATTACCGTGAAATAAAATATTGAACTGAAGAACTTTCAGCAATTGATATCATTATGTATATCAATTGATATTATAACATGCAAAAAAATCATACTGGGCCCAAAATATGACAGGTGTGTAACTGCAACAGCAACGTTGAAAATACCAATGCTGAGAAAACGGAGATTCCATCTCATGTGCAAATTTGGACAGTCGCTTCTTGCTAGGGAAAAACACAGTACGTTATTGCCTCCTCTTATTGCCCCCAAAGCCAATGGTCAAAACACGAACAAAATCGAGCCAATAAGATGCAGAACAAGTTGATTCAGCAATTCTTTAATTCCGTTTTATACAAGTGTCATTAATAACGTTTAGTTTTTTTTTTTCTGTGTTGCAAGAGATAGCGTTATTTAATTAAGACTCTTGCTAATACTATGAAGGCTGTTTTTAAATAAATGATTCTTGAATATATCATATACCATATTCAGTTTAATGTTATTAGTTCTTTCCAAGACTTTTCAAGGCACATATATTTTTCAGAAAAGCGTCAATGACATAGTAGGTTTACAACACTATAGTGCTGCCTCTAATGTTGAGAGGCAACAAACCCAACCAAAAAATACTATATGCTTGCTTTTTTGAAAAAGGGAATATCAGCCAAATCTGAAGAACGACGATAGGGGGTCTAATTGAGAGGCAACAAAGTTGGCCCCTGACAACAAAACTGACGGAGCTCTAATGCTTTTTTTGAAAAAGGGAATATCAGCAGAGGCAAATCTTTTTGAAAACGACAAATATCAGCCAGAAGAACGACAGGGGGTATTAAGTTCCTGGCAGTTTGGCAGTTTCAAAGTATATTGAGGAGACACTGACGAGAGGTTTGAGGGCAACCAGCAGCCCCTCCATACGTCCTCCTTTCTCTTTTTAGGTGCCCCCCTCTGCTCGATATTTATCAAAACTTCGGAACCGTAACTTTCTTCAAACTAGTCAAAAGGTCTAATATCTATACTTCCAGGGATTCCATTCTCCCATAACCCCAAGGCAAGGATTGTAAATTATGCAACTGGCCCATTGTTTGCATGCAGGATTCATCCAAGAACTGTTCAAGACATATAGTCAGAGGCAACGTTGTAGCGTTGCCTATAGTAAAGGTCATACGGCTCCAGTGTTTTATTATTTATTTATTTATTATTTTTTTTTTTCCAGAGGCACTTCATACGGAGGGGCTCGTCGTAGAAAAATTCAAAGGGGCTCATTCGATTGGAAATCGAGAGTTCTAGTGCCCTTTTTAATAGTCGAAAATGATTGGAGGGCAGCTAGCCCCCCCAAGCCCATCATTCCCCCAAAGACATCCAATCAAAATTTTGAGATAGCCATTTTGTTCAGCGTTGTAGATTTCCAGATAGAACATATATTTTTGACACAAAAATCAGGGCAAGGGTTTTAAGTTATGCCCTGGGGGCATATAAGGTTTTTTATAGAAGGCGTTGTCGTAGAAACTTCAAAAAAGGCTCTCTCAATTAGAAATTCAAAGGGCTAGTGCCCTTTTTAATAGTCGAAAGTGATTGGAGGGCAACTTACCCCCCCCCCCCCACGCCAACCATTCCCCCAAACACATCCAATCAAAATTTTGAGATAGCCATTTTGTTCAGCGTAGTTGATTTTCAGATAGAAAATATGTTTTTGAGGAGGACACTCCCCCATATCCCTTAGGGCAAGGGTTTTAAGTTATGTCCTGGGAGCATATAAGGTTTTTATAGAAGGTGTTATCGTAGAAACTTCAAAAAAAGGCTAATTCGATTGGAAATTCAAAGGGCTAGTGCCCTTTTTAATAGTCAAAAGTGATTGGAGGGCAACTAGCCCCCCCCCCCACGCCTATCATTCCCCCAAACACATCCAATCAAAATTTTGAGATGGCCATTTTGTTCAGCGTAGTTGATTTTCCGATAGAAAATATGTTTTTGAGGAGGACACTCCCCCAAAAAACCTCAAGGCAATGGTTTTAAGTTATACCCTGGGGGCATATAGGTTTTTATAGAAGGCGGTGTCGTCGAAACTTCATAAAAAAGGCTCATTCGATTGGAAATTCAAACGGCTAGTGCCCTTTTTAATAGTCGAAAGTGATTGGAGGGCAACTAGCCCCCATAAAGAAAGAAAAACGAGCAAAAATGGGGTTTTTATAGGCCAAATGAAAATACTGAAAAAAACACAACAAAGGGAATATTTCGAGAGGACAAACGCCTCTAGAAAAACCCACACATAATGACCGTTACTTAAATTATTCCTCTAATCAATTTCCTGCTGTGAAAAGAGGATTTGTCACTTCTCTAGTTGATAGAGCATTGAAAGTTTGTTCAACAAGCTTCTTGGATTTAGAGCTCAACCGCCTTAGAGATATTTTATTTGGGAATGGGTATCCAATTAGTTTAATAAATTCTGTAATTGCAAAACGCATTAAAAGATTATCAGATAGTTCCACAGAAAACACAAATCAAAGGGAAAATTCAGTTTATCTTGGTCTCCCATACGTTAAAAGGGTTTCAGACCACATTTCAAAAAATATAAGAAAAAATAACATTTACACTTACTATAGACCCAGAAAAAACTATCAGGTCCCAAATTTATCAAGGTAAAGACCCTATCCCGATAGGTGAAAAACTCTGGTGTCTACAGAATTCCTTGTTCGTGTGGTCTTTGGTATATCGGAAGAACTGATCAGCGACTAACGGATAGATTAACTCAGCACTCTAGTTCAATTAATAATACACTTAAAAAGCGGAAAAAAACAGAAAATTTTGACTCTGCCCTTGCAGAGCACATTTTTTAAAAACCAGACCATACTATTTTGTTTAATCAAGATAGCCTAATTTCGCATGACAAAGGTATTGTCCAGCACTATAGAGAAACTGTTGAAGTTTATAAATACCAACATTTAGGTCTAGCTTTAAACAGATATTCCGGTGATTTAAGAATTAACGAGTCATATTTCGGTTTTCTCAAAAGAGAAGCCAATACTTTAGTAATCCCTAAAATAAACCTTGAACAGTGTTGCCACTTATGCCGCATTTCGCGGCATTACGCCGCGATTCTCAGAGAAATGTCGCATAAACTTTTGATCATGCCGCACGCCGCGATTATGCCGCGAAATGGCTTTTTATACCGCATTTGTTCCCGTATGTAAAATTTGTCCAACTTTAAGTTTCTTATCTTTCGCAAATGTCTTTGTTGCATAAAATGGGGATTTCAAAGACGCGTCCGACTCGTTTTGCGGAAGTCAACTCGGACCTTAATTAATGACCCGTCGGCGGTCGGCAGCTTATCCCTTGGGAGGCCAGTGTGTTCGAAGGGGATTGAGTTAATTTTGCGGGTTTGACAAAACTTTGACGTTTGAGTTTCTCAGTTTATCTCATGACTTCATGACCTCTGTCAGCTCAGCCCAAGTATTTTCAAGTTAGCAATAAGGACCAGACAGACTTGTCTTATTTCACAGTATTGTCTGATGGTATTGATGGTAAGTAGTAACTATATTTAAGTAGGCTAGGTGTCGTAAGAACCGTTATTAAACCAAAATGTGGGGGGGGGGAGGTATTTAACGACTGGCTGGTCATTTTTACCTACTGTTTTATGCAGACAAAAAACGACTATTATTGAGAAAAAACTACTGTGTTGACAAAAATTCGGCTGATTTTAAGGAAAAACAACTATTTTCATGAAGAAACGACTGTTTTTTAAGAAAAATCTACTGTTTCCAAGTAAAAATTGACTGTTTTCACGAAAAATAGCGGCGCTGTGCGTTGACTCGGCTACTTTTTAACGACTGGCCGACAATATTTGGGGGGGGGGGCGCCCCGCCTCCTGCCTAGTCGTTATGCCCCTGGATGTAATCAGGTCAGAAAGAGTTTATTGAGCCAAAAAAGTACTGGCCTATCCTAGGGGGTGGGCGGCTTCTATGATCTGTTTTCTGTTTACCAAAATGCGTGTTTTTTAACTAGTTGCCAGTTCCTTACTTCATCATTTCAAAATTCGAATTCATCATATGGCAAGGGCGGATTCAGGATTTTTTTTCGGGGGGGGGGGGGGGTTACTAATTTTTGACTTTTTTCGGGGGGGGTTACTAATTTTTGACTCAGTTTTCGACTAATTTTACTGATTTTTACCTAGGTTTTACTAATTTTCGACTTGTTTTCGAGTCGGTCAAAAATTTCGGGGGGGGGAGGGGTTCAAACCGGGTAACCCCCCCCCCCTGGATACGGCCTTGTCATATGGTATCAACGAGAGGTGTAGTTCTTACCGAAAGTTTTGAAAGCCCGATTCTAACAAGAAGAGATCATCAAAATCACGATGATGAAACAGCTAAGAAATATAATTTTTTTCGAAATCAGCAATTTCCTTGTTAGCACTTGTCGACTGTGTCCAGCCTTTCTACTCTCCGACGCGGCTGGCTGGACGCAAAATATCTGATAACTAAATGTGCCTCTGTGAAAGTGAAAAACAAGACCAAAGGTTCTATGGGATCCCAAAAATTCAATATTTAATCCAGACATTGGGTTTTGTCTTCGCTAGATCCAGTCTTCGCCACTCCTCGAACATTTTTACTCTTAAAGATCTAGAAACAGATTAGGCCAAATGGATAATCCTCTGAGAAAACCAAGTTCAGATTTGGATTCAGCATGTGTGTTTACCTCTATAAGTCATATCTATTTTGACGATACCGATCGAAACGATCCTGCCTTTTGCCAATTTTCCGGTTTCGCCGAAATTCCGGAGCTACTTGTCTGGTGACAAATTGAAGCTCAGAAAACGAATTTAGCGTATCTCCTTACTCCTATTTCCAACATCTAGTCAACTTCAAATAAAAAATATACGTATAACAAATTACCCGGTTTCAGCCGGATTCCGGACGAAATATATGTCCGGCTAAAAAAACGATTGTCATATACGGTTTCAGCATGCCCTCTTACCCCGAAATCGAACATCTTATCAACTTCAAATAAAACTTTTACTTTTAACAAACTTTCCGGTTTTGGCCGGATTCCGGGCGAACAACTTGTCCGGTGAGAAGATGGTTTTCATTACCGTGTTCAGCATGTTTTCTTACCCCATAATCGACTATCTCATTAGCTGTTTAAAAACATTTTGTCTGTCCCTTAATTTGAATCCCCACCCCTAAATGTAAGGCTACAGAGCCCATCTACGAACTCGACCTTTCCCTTGATCCAAAGGATCCTCCCACCGAGTTTCATCAAAATATCTTATTCCCTTCGACAGTTATCGTGCTTAGGCTACAGACGGACAACTTTTGCAATGTCATAGGTATTCCTCCACTTACGTTTTGGGATTTCGACAAGCAAAACAAAAGAAGTCCAAAACGGATGATAGTTGAACATGCATCCAAAATGAACAAGACCAAAGGTTTCTATGGAGTCCCAAAATTTAACCTGTGATCCAAACAATTGGCTCTTGTAGGTATCCGTTCTTCACCGGACTCCTTAAAGTTGAACTGAAAAGCAAATTTTTGTAGGTGTATTTTAAGTGAATACAATGCAATACCGGGTTGTGCTAAGAAGAGTTTTTGGCATTTTTACTGTTTTCTCTAGCATGATGTTCAGAATATTTAAGGCCATGCTCACAGCGCTAAGTTCTACTATGACGCGGAAACTTTGAACCTCAATACAAATTCGGCTTTTCAGTGGCCCAATCAAATGAGCTTGGTTAACACTGCTCAGTGCGTGAACGCCTATTTGTCGTAAATCGTTTTCGTCAAGCATGCAACACAGTTAATAGCCGTAGAGGTGCCCCAAATCTGACAGGGAATATCACTGTATGGAATTTTATTAATCGCGAATATATTCAAGTAATGCATACAACGGATATTTCAGCCCTTCTTGGCAAGGGTCCTCGTCAGGCTGTCAAACTTCATGATCAACCTTAGGGAAGGATACTTTCTCTGAATAGGATCGTAATTGACGCATCCGTTTAATTCGTTGCTTGAATATGTGTGTCCAAGTCAACATGGGCCCAAGTCATAGCAACGAAGTAACGCATTTTCATTTGGTCTTTCAGCCCTTTTCGGTAAACAAATTTTACTATTCAGATTTAGAAACAGAATTTTTCATTGAGTGGTTTTTGTTGTTGTGTGTGTTATTTTGTACTCTCTCTTTTTCTTATCTTTGATTACTCCACTATCTTAAACCTATAGAGTGGGTCATAAATATTATTATTATACGACAATAGTTGCGTTTTTGCAGATACCATGGTATTCGATATACGGTCTAAAGTAGTTTCTGCAGCTACCGTGGTATCCGATACCACGGTCAAAAGGCGTTTTTGCATCTGTCGTGGTATCTGGCCAGCTACCGTGATAACTGATATTCAGATATCACGGTCCGACCGTGGTATCTGCTCGTGGTATCTGAAAAGTCATCTCATTTTCATCAAATTTTGTCAAATTGGTGAGAAAGAAGTTCAGAACTTAGTTATGTAATTGGATATCAGCTTTTCTTGTGGGATGACTTTTGAAAAGTGCAATTTCGGCAATATAATAGTCGTTTTTGCAGTGGACCGTATGTCAGATATCACGGTAACTGCGAAAACGACTAACTGCAGATCCGCAGTTACCGTGGTAACAGGGGTATCAGCAAAAACGCAACATATGTGTGTTTACGTCATATCTACTGTGATTCGACGTCATATCTGCTTTGACGAAACTGATCAAAACTTCCTGACTTACTTCTGCCAAATTTCCGACTTCAGCTGGATTCCCGGCGAAGGATTTATCCGGAATGAACAAAGGGTTCTGAGCAGGCTGGCGCTGGAAGAAATTAAACTAATGCAGGTTCGTTTCTTTCACCAGCAAGTCTATCCATGAAAGAAAGGACATAATAGCTAAATATTTCTCTTGTTTATAGACCAAACATGTTACAACATAATGGCAGAAGTGATAGATATCGATCAGGAATATGAGGACGGCGATAAAGACTCGGACGATAGTAAACACTCCAACAAAAAAACCGAGGATCACAAAGAAAAGGGCAGATCAAAGATACAAGACTGAGTGGGAAAGAGAATCTGACTTTAATGAATGGTTACGAAAAGGGAAGGTGCAGACCGGTCAAAACAGTGGATATTTAGTTCACTGTCTTTACTGCAAAAAGGATTTCGTTAGTAAAAAAGGGAAACACGACGCAAAAAGGCGCAAACAGACCAAAGCTCACGAAGAAAAATAAAAAAGCGTGGGTAACTTCGTCTTCTAAGACCATGCCACTGAGTCTTCATTTTTCTGGTGATTCAAAAATCGAAAGAGTGGCCACTGTTGAAGCGAAGCTAGTGACATTTCTCGTTGAGCACGATCTACCCTATTCGCTTTCTGAAGACTTGCTGAAACTTGTGAAAAGTATGCCAGCCCCAGATCTTCTAAGCCAGGCTACTCTTGGTAGAACTAAAGCAACTAATATTGCTCGACAAGCGTTGGCCCCTCATTTTCATGAAAAGCTTCTTGAAAACCTGAAAACAAATCTTTTCTCCGTAGTAATTGACGAGACCACAGATTCCTCTGTAGCCAAACAACTAGCTGTTTGTGTCAGCTTTTGTGACGAAGCAATGAATGTGCAGGTAGATTTGCTCGCTCTTGTCGAATGCAGCGACGGATCAGCGTCGGGTCTATTCAACCAGCTAGTGGAGGTGATGGATGATGTCAAGAAGGCAGATGTTCCTCTACAAAACTGGGTCGGATTCTGCTCTGACACAACGAATGCTATGATGGGGATAAACCACTCAGTCAAAACACTTGTTGAAGGGAAATATCTGGGTTACAGTTTTGAAATGTAGCTGCCATCTGTGTGCCCTAGTTGCAAGTCATGCTTGCAAAAAAACTGCTCAAGAGCCTGCTCAAGATCTATGTCGGACTGTGTGCAGTCACTTCAGGCACAGTGCAAAACGCCAAGATGCATATAGGAAGGAATTTCAAGTCTTTCCTCAAGTGGAACAGCACAGATTCCTTGCTTTGGCTCCAACACGCTGGTTGTCGTTTCAAAACTTTGCACGCCGTATTCTCGAACAGTGGGATACTCTTACGTTATACTGGGACTCGTTGGTACTTGATGATCCCTCGCATGCTAATGATCATGTAAGAATGACACTAAACAACCCATACTCGAGGGTTATGATGTTTTTTGTCGAGTACGTGTTGGGAGAGCTGAATGAGTTCAACACCATCTTCCAGTCTGAAAAACCCCTATTTCACCTTATGAAAACCCAGGTGGAAAAACTTCTTCGGACACTAGCCATGAACTTTATGAAGCCTTCATACGTTAGAACAGTCAACCCTTTTGACATCAATCCGCATGACGAAGTGAACTATCTTCCCGACGGAAATGTCTATATCGGCTACAAAGGGTACGATTTCCTTGTGGGGCTCGAAACGAGAGAAGTCACCAGTGGCCGTTTTGTAGCGGAAAGTCTCCGAATTCTTCGCTCCGCGAGGGATTTCTACGTCGAAGCTGTTCAACAAATTCTTGACCGTTTTCCATTCTCTGAAAAGATCTACGACCTGGTACACTTGCTTACCCCAAGCTCTAGTTATGAACTGAAAGTTCCCAGTCTTCGTCAGTTCTTCGACTACTACGATTCTCCACTTTGGAATAAAGCAAAGCTAGAGCAGGAATGGCGGTCTATACCGAGTGTAGCTCTACCTAGTACTGTCGATCTCTCTGACGTAGATGATATGGACATTGTCGTTTACTGGCGCCCCATCTTGCAAACGAAGTCACCAAATGGTAGTCGGATGTTCCCAAATGTCGGGAAAATGGTTCAGTGCTTTTTCTCACTCTCATTCTCAAACGTTATTGCCGAGCGTCTCTTCAGTTTGCTAAAGGAAGTGAAAAAACTGATAAGCGAAACCGACTGAGTGCAGTGACTCTTTCGGCAACACCGAATACCAAGTGTGGCCTTAAGTGCAATTCTAAAGGAGGGCTTGACTCGGGCAAGTCAGTGCTAGAGCTAGAACCCGGACTAGTCAAGCGTGTACTCAAAGTGAAGGCTAGTGCCTTTTCTCGTGACTGTAACGTTTTGAACCAAAGCATTGTGTATGGTCTGGCCAAAGATATCTTTTGTGACACACGTGAACAGTCCGATTCCGATTAATCTTGTCTGTTTGTCTTGTATTATTTATCTGAAATTAATCTTGTCTGTTTGTCTTGTATTATTTATCTGAATGTTCCTTCTTGAAGCTTTTGATATTGATTTTCATTAAACATTAATCGAAAAAGGTTGAGATACGAGAATCTAGTAACCAATCAATTATTCTATTGGATAGGCTTGAAGGCCCAAGGGAAAATCGCTTTTAATTTCTTCACTATTCACTTCACATTTATACGGTTTTCCCACCGTGGACTTTCCCTACTGTGGTACCTCTGCACTTTTACTTCTGTTGCGTGCTTGACGAAAACAATGAACGACAAATATGTGTTCACGGACTGAACTGACCATGCTTACCTTTGACCGCTGAGAAGAAGGATAGACAGCACGTGTTTTCTCAAATTTATGACAGATCTTCACCACACTTCACTTGACACTGAATCAACATTCATATTAAAGCGATATTTTTCACCCATTTCTCTCTCAAAAATACAAAACACAGCTTTTCCGAGAATTTCGGGCATGCCGCGGTTTTTACCGCATTTTGGTTCAAGGATGCCGCAGAAATGCCGCTTTTTGACGAGGCCGGCGCCGCGGAGCGGTTCCGGTCGAGTGGCAACACTGCTTGAACCACTTTCCCAGTCATATAATCAAACACGTGAGCAACCCCTTAGGTCTCAAAGGGTGTCTGCAAGAAATGCATTAATTAAAATCCATAATCAGATGACATAGTTCTTCAACTTATTTAATTGCTGGTTCGTTTTGTTTTTGAGTGAATGAAATGTTTTCTTTTCTTTCTCAGTTGTTCGCTAGTATCCGTCGATGGCAGTTCATAATTTTTTTGGATTTTGTGCAAATCGCGGATATTGGCGAATAACTCGCTTTTATGGTTGTTAGGTATTTGGTTTTAATTCTTATAATTTTTGGCTTTTATTGAATTTTATTCATCTTTTAAGTTTTTTTTTTGGTTCTTTTCAGATTGACTTTCCGCCTTTTTTTTTTTTTTTTTTTTTTTTTTTTTTTTTTTTTTTTTTTTTTTTTTTTTTTTTTTTGGCACTTTCCTTGGTTATTTCGTTTCGCGCTGAAGAAGAAGAGGCGTTTATCCTCTCGAAATATTCGCTTTGTTGTGTTTTTCAGTATCTTCATTTTTCCCTATAAAAACTCCATTTTTGCTCGTTTTTCTTTCTTTAGGTGATGTCAGGCCAATGTGGTTTAAGAAATTAACTAGCCCCCCTCCCCACGCCCATCATTCCCCAAACACACATCCAATCAAAATTTTGAGAAAGCCATTTTGTTCAGCGTTGTTGATTTCCAGATAGAAAATATGTTTTTGAGGAGGACACTCCCCCACAACCCTTAGGGCAAGGGTTTTAAGTTATGCCCTGGGGGCATATAAGGTTTTTATAGAAGGAGTTGTCGTAGAAAACTTCAAAAAACGCTCATTCGATTGGAAATTTAAAGGGATAGTGCCTTTTTAATATTCGAAAGTGATTGGAGGGCAACTAACCCCCCCATCATTCCCCCAAACACATCCAATCAAAACTTTGAGATAGCCATTTTGTTCAGCGTAGTTGATTTTCAGATAGAAAATATGTTTTTGAGGAGGACACTCCCCTACAACCCTTAGGGCAAGGGTTTCAAGTTATGCCCTGGGGGCATATAAGGTTTTTATAGAAGGTGGTGTCGTAGAAACTTCAAAAAAAGGCTCATTTGATTGGAAATTCAAAGGGCTAATGTCCTTTTTAATAGTCGAGAGTGATTTGAGGGCAACTAACCCCCTCTCACGCCCACCTTTTCCCCAAACACCTTTCCCCACACGACTATTAAAAAGGGCAGAGACCTACTGCGTCATTGGCACTTTATTGAAAACTATATACGTCTTGAACAGCCTTGGAAAGTATAAACAACATCAAATTGAATATTAGATGTATAATGATATTAATTGTTGAAAGATCCATCAGTTCAAGAATTTATTTCACTGTAATTGGATTTTTATTTTCAATGATGTAAGAACTGGAAAAGAAAATATTTGTAATATAATCCGTTTTCAGTTAAGCGCCAATGACGCAGAAGGCTTTTAGTTTTTATTTACAGTTAGGAAAGGAGGCAGTATCCAAACACTTGTTTGTAGGGAAACTATATTCGTCTTTAACAACTTTAAAAAGAGCTAATAAATTAAACTGAATATTTCATGTATAATGATATTAATTGCTGAGAGCTCATCAGTTCAAAATGTTACTATAATTTTAATGTTTATTTTCAATGTTAAGTACAAAAGAAAATATTTGTCATAAAATTGGTTTTCAGTAAAGCCAAACTCTTGTGGTGGTGATTTTGTTCGTTTCAAGCTTGATTTGCATATTCAATTTAAGTTTCACTCGTTTCAAGATTTATTTATTAATTTACATTAATATCTATTGTATGTTTGTTTGCATTGATTGTTTATATAATTTCTGTTCGTTTTTGGTTTCATTTATACTTCAATAGGAAAATATTTTTTTTCGTTTTAAGCTTGATATTCATATTCAATCTAAGCATTACTCGCTTTAAGATCTATTTATTCATTTATATATTACTTGTTGTATGTTTTTGCTATGATTGTTTATTTCATTTCTGTTCGTTTTGGGTTTCATTTATTCTTTAATAGTAATTTCTGGTCGTTTTGAGTTTGAATTTTAAAAAAGTGTTTGTATCTGCTGAGCTTAAGTTTAAAATGGCCTTTACTTTTCTTTGAAAAACTTACTTTTCGGAAAGTTTTTTTTAATTAATTTTCAATAAAACACAAATGACACAGTAGACTTAGACTTAAGGCTCCTGCCGAGGGTTCGGCGTAGAGAACGATGAGACCAGGCGCCTCCAGGTTGACCTATCGCTTGCCTACTAAATGACACAGTAGGCTTTAAACTTTTACAGTTAGGGGAGAGGGAAGGGAGCAGTAGCCAAACCCTTGTTTGAAGTGATTTTTGCTTGTTTTAAGTTTGATTATTCAATTTAAGTTATACTTGTTTTAAGAATTATTATTTCATTTATATTAGTACCTGTTGTATGTTTGTTGGCTATGATTGTTTATTTAATTTCTGTTTGTTTTGGGTTTTATTTATTCTTTAACAGTAGGCTAATTTCTGGTTGTTTTGAGTTTAAATTATTATAGGATTTTATTTCCGATGGTCTCAAGTATAATATGGCTTTTTATTTTTCTTCAAAAAACTTTTTTTTCATAAATTTTTTTTAATTAATCATGAAAAAGTCTATGTCAATTAAAAACAAACTAAAATTAATTTTAAAAACTATTTCCACTAAAGAAGTTGTTTAACGAAAGAGCTATATTATACCAAAGATGAACAGAAATACAGTCAAGTAATTTTTCGAGTACAAAACTACATAAATGAAACCAAAAATGAAAAGAAATTACATCAAGTCAAACGCAAAACAAGCAGAAACTATCACAAAGAGGAGTAGGATTAACCAAGGCCGTATCCAGGGGGGGGGGGGTTAATTGAGTTGCCTAAGAGAAAGTAAGGCCAATAAAAAGAAATTTGTATAGGAAGTCTGGCAAATTTTCTTATAAAAATTTCCTCAGGAAAATCCACCCTGGAAACTTCTCTCTGCATGGAAAATTCCCCCAACCCATCGAAAACATCTGTATACTTCCCAATAACAAATACTATACGGTAGGCCTATAGAGACAATGGGCAAATTTTATAGCTTATAGCCCTTTCCCTAGGAACTGTAGGGGGTCTTTTCATCCCCAGTGGCACAGCTTTTGGACCTTTCAACTATGTTAAATAAAAACTGCTATCTTAAAATTTTGATTGGATGACTTTGAGGAAAAACAGGGGGTAGGGGGCTAGTTGCCCTCCAATATTTTTGGTAACTTAAAAAAGGCACTAGAACTTTTAGTTTCCACTTGAAAGTGTGATATTCTTACCTTTCTGTTCTAGGTGACCTGGGTTTCTATGTCTAAAGAATAAACGTTGAAACTTTCTACATGGTGTCAGATCCTCTAAAACAACATGGAAGTCAACGTCTCATACCCTGCAATGGATTGGACAAGTGATAACCTTAAAGAGGCATGGACAAGATTTAAGAATCATGCAAAGCTGATGTTCCAAGGACCCCTTAGTGGAAAGACAGAAAAAGTGCAATGTGCCTTCCTGCTGATCTGGCTTTGAGATAAAGGGTGAGACATTTTTAGTACTTTTACAATTACAGCTGAAGAACAGGACAAAATTCAACCATACATGGACAAGTTCAGTGAATACTTCCTCCCTCAGTACAATACAGTGTTTCAAAGATATCTCTTTCAAAAACGTGATCAACGAGATGGTGAACCAGTGGATCAATACATAACTGATCTGAATCTTTTGGCTCGTGAATGTGCATATTCCACAAGAGCCATGAGAGATAAAATGGTAAGAGACCGACTTGTATGTGGCATCTCTTCAGCAAAAGCCAGAGAGAGAAACTCCTCCAAGCAGGTTCCAATCTAACTCTGTCACAAGCAATTACTATAGTGTGAACACATATAGAAACCCAGGTGCAGCTCAGGACAATGTCACAGCCTGATACATGTGGCAGCCAAGCTTATCAAGAAACATGCATAAAGCATGAAGTGGATTTTGTTGGGAGGGCAAAGAAATCAAACCATGCCCCATCTGTAAGACAATGCTATTTCTGTGGAGGGGATTATTCACCTTCCCACAAATGCCCCACAAAAGGAAAAATATGCAGTAACTGTGACAAACCAAACCATTTTGCAAAGGTATGCAAAAAGCAGCAAAAAAGTGGTGAATATAATAAATCCAAAAACATCAAGCAAACGAGCATCAACCAGACAGCAATGATGAGCTCTTCATTGACACCATAAACATGGACAAAGGTGATGATCAACCACATGTGAAGCTCACAATCAATGAACACATCAGTATCACTTTCAAAATTGACACGGGTGCACAGGCCAACATCATACCTGAAACGCTTTTTAATACCCTCAAACCAAGGCCCAAAGTCAATAAGACGCTACAAATACTTACTAATTTTGGAGGACAAAAGATCCCAACGCTTGACGTTAGCAGCCTTAACTGTGCATACACCAACGGATGCACTAAGACACAGCCCTGTTCATAGTGAAAGACGCCCCCGTCCCAATCCTAGGCTTCAAAACTAGCAAAAACTAAAATTAATTAAGCTGATACTTACTGTGACAAAACCAACCCCATTCATAGAGGAATTCAAAGACGTATTCCAAGGTATAGGACAGCTCGAAGGTGAGTGTCACATAACACTCAAAGAAGGAACCGAACCTAAGGCTGTACCAGCCAGACGCATCCCAATATCTCTCCAAAATAGGTTCAAGAAGGAACTAGACAGGATGGAAGCACTTGGGATCATCAAAAAGGTTACTTACCCCACAGATTGGGTAAATGCTGCAGTAGTGGTTGAAAAGCCTGACAAAAGCCTCCGGGTCTGCATTGACCCACAGGACCTGATCAAGGCCATCAAAAGCCCCCACCACCCAATGCCCACATTTGACGAAGCAATACTAAAACACACTGGTGCTAAATTTTTCACCAAGCTGGACGCCCGTCATGGATATTGGTCTCTCGTCCTTGACAACGAATCATCTCAACTAACAACATTTAACACTCCATACGACCAATACATGTTCAAACGCATGCTGTTTGGTTGATTTCAGTGCAGGATGAATTTCAACGCTGCATGGAAGAGGCATTTAAAGGCATAAAAGGTTTTTCTGTCATAGTCGATGACATCATTATATCTGGGGAAACCATAGAGAAGCACGACGCAAATGTTCGCAGAGCACTAATCAGAGCACGCGAAAGGACTGTGAAATTCAACCAAAAAATGTGTGTTCGGGTGCACAGCATACCATACTTGGGATACATAATATAAAAAGGCGGTATCCACCCAGACCCACGAAAGGTCCGTGCACTGAAAGAAATGAGAGCCCCATCTACCAAGGATGAACTACAGACCATACTGGGAATGATGACCTACCTAGCAAGCTACATCCCCAATCTAGCATCACTAAATCAGCCCCTACGTAACCTGGCAAAACAGTGACAGCTCAAGTGGGAGCCACAACACGACATATCATTCAATGACATCAAAGAATCCATTTGCAGCTCATTGGCATTTTTTTATCCAAAAGCAGGGAACATCGAGCTACAAGTTGACGCTTCGAAGTTTGGCCTAGGAGCCACCCTTATTCAAAATGGGAAGGCAATCTCCTTTGCATCACGCCTGTTGAACACCACTGAGCAGAACTACTCGCATATAGAAAAGGAACTATACGCTATTCTCTTCGGCTGCATACATTACCACCAGACCTCTATGGCCAGAAGTTCATAATCGTATCAGATCACAAGCCTCTCCAAGTGATCCTGAATTGCCCAATATCAAAGTCGTCACCGAGACTCCAGCGGATGCTACTGAGAATCCAACCATACGACTTCACCATAACATTCCACCCAGGCAAAGAAATTCCAGTTGCCGATGCCCTGTCACGCATGTATCTCCCTGAAGAGGATGGAGAGGTGCAAAAATAGATTGAATCATATGTACATTCTCTTATGTCAATCCAACCAATCAGCAATGACAGACTTAAAAAGCTCAAACAAGAGACAGCAGCTGACACTCAATTGGTTGAGCTGGCTAAGACAATCAAAAGTGGTTAGCCAGCATCCAGAACAAATCTCCCAGCAACTCTCACCCCATTCTGGAATGTCCGGCATGACCTAACAGTCATAGACCAAATCATACTAAAAGGAGATCGCCTGGTCATACCCAAAAACTCCCGCAAAGACATCCTCAACTGCATACACGCATCACATCTGGGTATTGAAAAAACTAAACAGTGTGCTTGCTCAGTCATTTTATGGCCAAGGATGACTAAAGATATTGAAGAACATATCAAACACTGCTATGCATGAACCAGACTCCAGAATTCCAACCAGAAAGAGCCCTTGATGCCACATGACATCCCTGACTTACCATTGGAGAAAATCGGTTGCAACCTCTTCTACAAAAATGGGGAATACTTCCTCATTACAGTCGATTTTTCGAAGTTGATAGAATGGGAAGCAGTGCATATGCTCATCAAATAATACTGTATCTGAAAAAGCACTTCGCACGTTATGGAATTCCTCGTATGCTCATTACCAACAACAGCCCACAATTCACATCATCTGTCTTCCAAAAATTCATATCAGATTGGGAAATATCTCAGACCACATTTCCCCAATCAAACGGATTGACAGAAAGGTCCATACAGACACGACCAAAGATATCCTGAGGAAAACCAATATTGCTGGAAACGATTTTGAGCTGGCGTTGCTAGAGTACAGGAACAACCCAGTTGATGGTCTGGCCTCCCCATCCCAATTGCTAATGAGTAGAAACCTCAGATCAATAGTCTCATGTACCAAAGACTTGCTTGCACTAAAGATCATTCACCACAAGCAGTTTTGACAGAATCAAATGATGCAACAGTCACGCCAGAGCAAGTACTATGATCGACAGTCAAAAGCAACTGAAACCCCTACAAATTGGGCAAACTCTGGCAGGCGGGCATTGTCAAAAGAACAGATGTGAATCCCAGATCCTACATAGTCGAGACAAAACGACAGAGCAACCTACAGAAGGAACAGGCGCCACATAAAGATATTCTGCCAGCAACATCAGTCACCAGACTCCTCCATAACTGAAGAGATCCCCCATACAGACGCTCCAACCATACCACTGAGTCTATCATAAACAAGGCCTACCCCTGTCCCTAGAACACCAGATGAAAATCATCTGAAACCCCTCACTTGTGTTCATAGCCCAACATTTAACAGGCCCATACCTGTACCAAGCACCAGTTACATGACCCATACAGAACTCCATGATACCCCCTAATAACCCGTACTGGTCGCGCTGTGAATCCAGTCCAGAGGCTTAACCTGTGAAATAGTAATCAGTGAATTAAAGGAATACCACCCCCCCCCCTTTTCTAAGGTGAAGTGAACATTGTGAAAAAAGGAGCAAGCCTAGCACCTCCTCATAAAAGAAATATAGCAATGTATTATGGCAGTGCTTTTAGTATTTACAAGTGGAATTTGTTTTATTATATTTTTGTACCAGCTTGCTAGTTTGGAAAGGAGGAAGGATGTAATATTCTTACCTTTCTGTTCTAGGTGACCTGGGTTTCTATGTCTAAATAATAAACATTGAGATTTTCTACAAAAGAGCCCTCTCCTGACCTTCTAGGACCATTAGTTTGACACAATCACCCCTGGGAAAAACCCCCCACATATTCATGATCTCCTTTCTGACAAAACAAAAATTCCATATTTTTGCAGATTGAAGCTTGAAACCTCTACAGTATGGTTCTCTTATATGCTGGATCTGATGGAGTGATTTTCATTTGAATTTCTTGACCTTTTGGGGGTGTTTTCTTCTTTTCCAAAAACCAGACAAATTTTCTCAGACTTATAGCTCTTGAAAGGTAGCATTAGACTGATTGAATTTTATATATTTTGGAATCAGCATAAAAATCCGATTCTTCTGATGTATCTAATGTTATCAAACTTCCATTTTTTTAGAGGCTTGGTTACTATTAGGCTACAATTGGAACCAGCAAAAAAAAAAACGAATTATTTTGATATATCTATTGTTATCAAAATTTGATTTTTTAGAGGATTTGTTACTACTAGGCCATGTTTATCCTTACTTAGAGTTCATTATCACAAACTGTTTGATATATCCAAAATTATTAAGACTTTCAAGAATGAATGCCACTACACATATTAACCTGTCAATCTGCATTCATTTGATTTTTTTGGTAATCTTGGTTATGATGTTTTTTTTTTTTTTTTTTTTTTTTTTTTTTTTTTTTTTTTTTTTTTTTTTTTTTTTTTTTTTTTTTTTTTTTATGTTAGGAGAAATAAAAACACATACCTCAACAATAAAGATTGTTTTACTTTATACTATACTATACTTTACACTTCTACTTTACTTTACTACTATATACTACTTTACTTTACTACTATATTTGCTACTTTACTTTACTACTATACTATTTTAATTTATACTACTTTACTTATACTATACTTTACTTTGTACTATATTACGCTTCTTACTTTCTTTGCAAGTAATAAGTGTAATACAGCATGTTTCTATTAACCAGATTATTATATTTCCTTAATTTTTAAAACAACTTGAAAATAATATTTGATACTCAATAGATTTTAAATTATTAAACAACAAGATAGCTCTACTGGTTTTGAATGGCCAAGAGATCCATTAGAAAAGAAATACAAAGCATGAAGAGGTGAAAAACCCATGAAAAAAAAAACATTATTTAGGGCCATTTCTGAGACCTCCAGGGGGGGGGGGTACCGTAGGTATATTGTCAAAAATTATTTGGGAGGGCCATTTCTGAGACCGGGGGTAAATTCCGACCTAGGGGGGGGGGGGTACCGTAGGGTATATTGTCAAAAATAGGAATATGATATTTGGAAAGAGCATAAAATATGGAACCTACTGCTACTACTTTTGGCATCAGTTCAGCACTTGCTCTCTCTATATGAACACACAATAAGGTTTTGAAAACTATTTTTAAAAATTATAAAACAGTTACTTATATATTCCTAGATACAGATCACTAAAATTTACCCCTATCCCCCTAATGAACAGATATGTGGCCCAAATCAATTATACTCAATGTTTTTTCAGTAGCACAACTCTATTCTTCTTACTAATAAAAAAAAAACAAGTTTTTTTCAACTGAAAGCAAGGAGCAACATTAAAACTTAAACAAATAGAAATAATTAAATAGCCTATATGAGGGGGTTCCCCCACCTCTTTTAATGGAAAGATCCTGTAGACAATTGCATCCCAGTGAAAATTTAAATCCACATCTACTTCCCAATGACAAATACCATACATAAACAATGAGCAAATTTCACAACTTAAAGACCTTTCCCTAGGGGCTGTGGGGGGTCATGTTATCACCAAAGACATAGTTATTGGACCTTTCAACTATACTGAACAATATAGCTATCTCAAAATTTCAATCAAACAAAATTTGATCAACAGTAAAAGTAATAATTTTGGTCACTCAAAAAGGACACTAGAGCTTTTAATTTATGTTGTAATAAGCCCTCTTCTGATATTCTAGCGCCAATGATTCAATATAATCACCCCTGACAAAAAAACAAACAAACATATAAGCAACCATCTGCAACCTTTCTTTTGGCAAAAGAAAAATGCAAAATTTCACATTTTTGAAGATTGAAACTTGAAACCTCAACAGTAGGGTTTTCTAATATGCTGAATCTGATGGTGTAATGTTCATTAAGATTTTCTTTGCTTTTAGGGGGGGGACCTTCTTTTTTTTTGAAAAACAGGCAAATTTTCTCAGGCTTGTAACCTTTGATGGGTAAACCTAAACTTAATGAATCTTATATATTTGGAATCAGCATAATGAGCCAGTTCTTAGGACATATCTATTTATATCAAAATTATGTTTGCTTCAGTTTGGTTACTATTGAGTCACATCACTCCTTACTTACACTTTGTTATCATAACCTGTTTGATAACAACATATAGTAATTAGATATTCATTATGTAGATATAGGCCTATGTAGGCCTACAGTTTTGGCTATATATTTGTGTATTAAAGGGGGGGGGGGGGGTAAATTAAAACAGTCTGCATTTAGAAATAGGTAAAGGTCTAGAATAATACACTTTTAATCACTAATTTGATGTTCAATTTACAGTATCTTTCTAATTCTAATAAAGCATCCTCAGCCCTTCCCCTTATGGTCTCATATATCCCTTTGCTATGTAAAAAAAGGACTTTAGTCATAAAACGGTACTTGTGCATCTTCATATTTTTGATTCTCATGATATGTTTTTGTCAAAGTAGAGCACAAGCAGCTGCTTTACCACATGAAATCATCAATTTAATGTGCTTGGTCCAATTCCCATTTGCTGCAACCACAGATCCCAGATATTTATACTTTGGGGTCACTTTTATTGCCTCATCTTTATAAGTAAATGAATAATCCTGAGGTCCTTTGGGCTTCCTACTTAGGAAGATGACAATCTCTGTTTTAGATGCATTCAGCTTCAATTTCTTCAATTCTAGGTAAACTTCAGTTAAATTCAGAAGAGTTTGGAGTTCCTTGGCTGATTTGGCCACTAAAGCTGTGTTGTCAACAAAGAGCAAAAAAGAAAATAGGGTATTTGCTAGTGATACAACTGGGGCCCATCTCATTTCAAGGAACTCTTCAAAATCATTGATATACAGACTAAAAAGTATCAGTTACAATCTGCATCCTTCGTGAACTTCTCTGAAGGTTCTGAATGGCCTAGATACACCTTTTTTAACAATAAAAACCACTTTGACTTTGACTTGACTTATGTCTCCTGCTGGGCGCTGCTCGGCGTAGAGAGTGACGTCTGCCTCCTCCATCCACTTCGGTCCATGGCAAGCGTTTGCACATCGCTCAACCTGATATTTGCCATCGCCAGGAACTCGGACAGGCTGTCAGACCATCGTTTCTTCGGTCGGCAGCGAGGTCGCTTCCAACCGGCTTTGACAGGGTCGAAGTCATGGATCGTTTTCGCAGGTATGTGTGGAGGCATTCGAAGTAGGTGTCCGAACCATCGTAGTGTTCGCTCGGCTGCTTGGGTCGAAAACCGAGACTGCTTGGTGAGCTGCAGCAGCTTCTCATTGCTGAAAAAGTCGAACCATCGTAGACCTTCAATCCTCCTCAGGCTCTTCGACTGAAAGACATCAATTGTCTTGAGGGTTGCAGCTGAAGCTTGCCACGTCTCAGCTCCATAGAGCATCACACAGCCGACGAGGGCGTTGAAAATCCGCAGCTTCGTTGTGCGACTGATGTTCGGTTTTCGCCAGAGGTGACGGTTCAGTCTGCCCATGGCAGAAGACGCTTTGGATATTCTCGCTTGTAGTTCAGAAAGAAGCGAGCCATCTGAAGAAATTATGGAGCCCAGGTAAGTGAACCTTTGGACAACTTCGATGCTAGTGGTGCTATCCAGGCTAACTGAAGGATTGGCAGCAGGAGAGGATGGGTCTATGGCCATAATTTTCGTTTTAGTCCAGTTTATCTGCAGTCCTACTTTTGCAGCCTCTTCTCGTAGGATTCGAAGCACTTCCAGCAACTGCTCCATGGAGTCCGCCAGAATGGCCAAGTCATCGGCAAAATCAAAATCAAAATAAAAACCACAGATAAAGTTATCTCATACATATTATTTAATAACATAATAAAAGGCCTGGGTAGACCTATCTTAACAAGGTAATGGAATAAAATAGGTCTATCAATACTATCAAATACCTTTTCAAAGTCCAAAAACATGACAAAAAGCCTACCATTTCCCCTGCAATATTTTCCAATAAGAGCCTAGAGTATAAATACATGATCTGTTGTTGAATAATCCTTTTGGCATCCTTCTTGGATCTCACTGACAATATTTTCCTTTTCCAGCCACAGGCCTAATCTACCATCTAGAACCTTTTCCAAAAATTTACTAATTGTTGGTACTAGACTAATAGGGCAATAGTTACCATGCTTCATCCAGTTAACAGCATTATAACCAACATATTCCATGCTGTTGGCCAACTACATGAAACCAGGACTGCATTATACAAAGCTAATAGAACTGGCAACAGGGGACTGATTAAATTCTTATACATTGTTGACAGAATTCCATCAATACCTGGCAAAGATCCTCCACAGTGGCTCTTGATGGACTGTTTTAGCTCACTCTCTAATATTTCCTGAATTAGCTGGTAAGAATTCTCTGGGAGGGGGAATTCACTGACCACTGCATCTACCCACTGCTCCCCTGCCACATTTTACATTAATTTTCAGTTTCTTTTTCTCTGGTTTTAATTCTGAAAATGCAATTCCTGTTATTTGAGTAGAATTTTAAGCCATACTGATGGTTTTATTCAAAATTTAGGAAATGTATCTGTGGATCTTTGAAACCTCATAAACTGGGATTGAGCAAAGTTGTGAAGCTGAAAACAGTTTTATTGTACTTCATTTTAGCAGAAGATCTATTTTGCAAGGTTTCACTTTCATAACACAGAGATTTTTAAAGGTCATCACAGGACATACTTTAGTCTGTAAGGACCCATCCCTTAAAGTTTCATTTCCCTAAACTAACCCCTTTCCAAGATAATAAAAAAATAGCTAAACTAGAATTTTCCCAGGTCTTGGTAAATATTTTGCTGTTTTTTATTATTGACTTACAAATAAAGTGATCATACCTCTAGATATCATTTTTAATGCTCTTTCTGAAAATGATAATCCTTTCTCTTGCAAATTCAAATTTAAGCTCTTTTTGAATCCCAAAAAAATTCTAGTTTTTTGGTATAAAAAAAGCTTAAAGCATTGGTTTCAAACTTACTATTTTGTTCAAAATTCATTTTAAGTTAAATAATCCAAAAGCATTGGTGTATCACAATTAAGTTGATAAGAAATTCAAAACAATTTCTCCATTTTTCTATCTGTCATGTTCTTCTGTTGATTTGATATTTTTTTACATATAGGTGAAATGGCACTTTTAAGTGGCCCAACAGAATAAGAAGAAAACATGGTGGATTTCATTTTGAATTTTTTTTATTGAACTTAATCATGACAAATCAATATTTGTGAATTATACAACTTTTACAAAACGGATTTTCAGTGAAATAGTAAGTTTGAAACAAATGTTATAACCATTTTTAGGCCTATATCCAAAAAATATAGAATGATATTATTATTTTCAAGGGTCCTAAAAGGGCTTAAAATTTAATTTGCAAAAAAAAACAATTATCATATTCAGAAAGAGCATAAAAATGGCATCTAGTGGTATGTTTGCTTTATTTGTAAGTATATAATATAAACAGCAACATATTTGGTAAAATTCTAGTTTAAACTAATTTTTCACTATCTTGGAAAGGGGTTAGGTGAAGCAGCATTCACAAGTGTGTCTAGCTAGAAACCCATGCCCAGCCAGAATTCAATGTCTAGGCAACGACCATCCCAAGTGAAATTTGGTGCTTAGCTAAAACTACAAATTTAGTTTCAAATTGTTGTTTCTAGCCAATCAAGAGAGCTTATGCAGGCAAAACTTTCAAAATTGTAATCCCTATTTTTACTTTCACAAGATAATGGTTGAGATAAGCAAAACAATTGCCTTAGTGTGCTTCACTATTATGTCTGGTGTTGCATATTTGCCTAAAATGAAAAAAACAATTAATGAGAAAACAAAAATTAAATTTCAGTTTAAAAATGTAAACATAAATGATAAAAATAGTGGAACTTGACACATTCTGATTGGCTGTAATCAAAAATCCTAGACATTGAATTCTAGAGTCTAGAACTCAATGTCTAGCCAAGCACCTTGTCTAGTGTGTCTAGCTAAGCACCAAATTTTACTTGTGAATGGTCATTGCCTAGAAATTGAATTCTGGCTAGACAGATGTCTAGACATGGGATTCTAGCTAGACATGCTTGTGAATGCTGCTGTAGGAAAAATGAGACTTTTAGGGATGGGTCTACAAACTTAAGTATGCCCTGGGAAGATATTTTGAAGTACATTCCTCTACTCACTCTCTCTCTCAGGAGGGCCCTGATCTTTAATAACCTTTAAAAATCTTTATGTTATAAAAGCAAAACCTTGCAAAATAGATCTTGTGCTTACATGAAGCATAACAAAACTGTTTTCAGCTTCACAACTTTGCTCACTCCCAATTTATAAGGTTTTAAAGATATGTAAATGCAATTCCTATACTTTGAAAAAAAAAACCTACTGGTATGGCTTAAAATTCTACTCAAATAACAGTACTAGCATTTTCAGAACAAAAGCCAGAGAAAAAGAAATTGATAACTGAAAATTAAGGTAAAATATTGTTTTGTAAAAATTCCTAAGACTTAAATATCAGAAGATGGTAAACATAGAAGCTTGGCAATGCCTTCCCAGAGTATGTTTTTGGCCCTGAATTCATTACTGAAAGTTTCATTTTTCTAATCTAACCCCTTTCAAAGATAGTAAAAAATTAGTTAAACTAGAATTTTTACCAAAATATTTACCCAGAGACTTAGAATGTTTTAAAGTAGGCTAGATTCCAGAATAGTAGGTTACTAAAAATATCTTTATTTCATTTTATTAACATGTCTCCTTCTGAGGAACCACTATTATTTCCTGTAACCATTTTTTTCCTGGTAAATTTTTCCTTATTCATATTATTAACTTATGAATAAAGTAAACATACCACTTGATGCCTTTTTATGCTCTTTCCAAATATAATAATTCCTTTTGGTCAGAAATGAATTTTACCCCCACCCCTAGGCTATATATACTAATTCAGGGTATAGGCCTATATTTGCACATGGGGGGGGGGGGGGGTAAATTTTAATTCTGATGTAAATGAGAGGTAAGTTTAAACTTTCCCCCAACCCCCTAATGTGCAAATATATAGGCCTACCCTGAATTGGTATATATAGGGGTGGGGGGTAAAATTCATTTCCAACAAAAATGATTATTATATTTGGAAAGAACATAAAAAAGGCATTGAGTGGTATTCGTAAGTCAATAATATGAATAAAAAAAAATTACCTTTTCCCATTCAAGCTAATAAGTTAAGAAATTTATTACCATGGTGTTTAATTCAGAAGAGGACATAGCTAGGCACAGTCTACTCTAAACTGTTAGCCTATGAAAGTAAATGTAAATAGTAGAAAGAAAACCTGTGCATCTAGGCCATAAATGACGGAACTTTCATCTTCATAGGCCATAATTGGTTTCCTGTTTACTTTCCAATGCCTGTGAACTAGACTAAGCTATTCGAGCATGTTAGCAAATTTAAAATTGCGCTAGAGTAAAATCATAAAAGTAAACACCTGAAAGAAAGCTGCGTCCACCTTGGACATAGAACTAGGGAAAGGTAACAGCTTGCACTAGTTAAAATCGTAACAAATTTAGAAGATTAAAATGCCACTATAGGGTATGCCTATGATAAATTTGTCCCTAAATCAATCTTCTGGGCTTGAATTATGGCTTAGAAAATGTATGATTATTTCCTCATAATACTTTCAATCTATAACGTCTTGAATTTCCCTTCCGGAGTCACGTTTTCTCGGTTTATTTTTTTTATTATGGTCCCTCAAATACTGCTACTTAGTTTAATGCCCATACGACTCCTTTTTCGGAACCAATAATTTAGCTCTCCATGATTCCTCTGCCATGAATAAATTAATCTGTACAGGTCCCGTTTTCTATCGGTCATTAAATTCCATATTTCCTTCCAAGCGAGAAAGTTTCTTGATGAGAGTTTTTTGAAACCTCTTTCTCTTGTTTCCTAAAACCAACCCTTTTTCTTTCAAATTAATGCTTGATAAAACCCCTAGAAAGCCGAACAACCCGTCTTCGCGATTAGTTTTTTTGTAATGCTGGCCCATGTAATGGCACATTTTTGTTCCACACTGAGTAACGAAAAAATAGAACAACTGAAACAGTATACACTACCGTGTTTCCCATTTTTCAGTCCTAGTTTCCAGAAAACAACAAATTTAAACGCTAATGTCAACTAACTAAAGAGAAGAAATTCTTAAAAGAAGATGATAACACATGTTGAACGGTAAAAAAAAACATTGGTCACATAACCCCCGCCAATATAACTCTAGAAATTAATTCAGCCTCCCACAGGTCTCTCAAAATTTTTGGTTCGCGTCGCAGTTCAAATGTTTTATCCTTGACGTTAATTTTGCAATATGAGGCTCAAGAAAGAAAACACAGTATAAATGTGTAGGCCAAACTTTACTTTAAGGGGGCCACAGGCTCCAAAGTCCACTGCTGTTGTTTTAAAAAAAATTTAAAAATGAAAAAAATGTTTTAGAAAATTATAAAGCCATATTAAAACGTTAAAGGATCAGAAGCAAACAAATATGCTAATTCAAACTTAAAACAAACATAAAATTACCATGAATGTATAAATGAAACAAAAAATGAAAAAAAAATAAAAATGTGCAAATGACACTTTAAGCTTTTGAGGTGGTTTAAGAAGGGGAGGGGATGGGAGGGAGTCTCACTCTTACTTTGCGGCAGCTATTATTTGCAAATCTTGATTAATACTGTGTTTTATTTTATTGTTCTTCGAATGTGTATCATGTAAAAAAGAAACATTGTACGCCTCAAAATTTGCAAAATCTTGAATACTGTTGTTAGTATTGTTTAGCTATGTTATTCATGCCTACTGCAAGAATACTTGATAAATGCAAATTGTTCTCAGTAAAGCGTAAATGGCACTCTGGCCTTTGAAAATTATAGGGGGTTGGTAGCCACACTTTTATTTGTGGTAATTCCTCATTGCTTTTTAAACATCATTATTCTTTATTATGCGTATTCGTTGTATGTTTCATTTATTCTTTCATAATAATATCTGGTTATTTTTAAGTTTGACTTATTATACGAATAATCATACAACCACTATCTGTTTATTTTAGGTTTAATGAGGAAATTTACTTTTCTTTGAGAAGCTCTTTTTGGAAAAATACTGTTTTAATTTAATTTTTGTAGGTTTTTTAATTTTAATTATGGGTTAATCGTAAGAACGTTTGTTAACTGTTTTTTACTGTTTCTACTTAAGAGTTAAATGTTCCAGTAATTTGAACTTTTTGGAAAAATTTAAATCCAATGTATTTAAAATTTTGTTCATCATATTTTTGCCACACACAATTGGGTGGAAAGAGAAGAACGATATTGATTGTAAATCGACATAATTTTTGGTCTTCTTTAGGGTTGACGCCATACTATAAATACACTTGACTATACAAGCTTTGTGGTTTACCTTTTTATTAAAAGACTTTTTGCATGTTTTTTTTTGTGGTAAATATTAGTTTGCTTAAATAAGCACATGTCAAGGTTATTTGTTGTGTTAGAAAAAACTGAACATCAGGAGTCAGGACAACCAGATTTATTAAGTATTTTTTTTATCGTTACTGACGTTCCCATGACCCTGTCGACATGCTGTTTAATTTCCACTTAATTCAGCGAAAAAAGTGTATTTTTCTCCCGCTTCGACTACATAAAACTAAAAATTTTCCTCCAAAATTTGCCGTCTTCATCATTTTACCCTGAAAGTTTTAAGCTGATCGGAGAAAATGCATAATTGGCCCATTTTAGGATGTCAAGAATCGGTACAATCCAATTTTATCAAAAACATTTCCTCCTTTTTAACTCGTTTTCCCCGTATCATAAGCAGCGCAATAGCGCTCTAGTACAATATGTTATTTATTATTTTTTGGTTTATTTCTTTAGACCAGGGCACTTGTATCGAAGGAGTTTTCGTAGAAACTTCAAAAATGGCTCATTCGATTGGAATTTGGAAGGGCTTGGAAGGTAACTAGCACCCCCTTCCACGCCCACCATTTCCCCAAACACATCCAATCAAAATTTGAGATATCCAATTTGATCACCGTAGTTGACAGATCTGGAAATTATGTAGTTGAAAAGGACACTCCCCCCAAAGCCCTCTGTGCAAGAGTTGTAAGTAATGCCCTGGGGGCATATAAGGTTTTTATTGAAAGCGTTGTCATAGAAATTTAAAAAAGGGCTCATTCGATTGTAAATTCAAAGCGCTAGTGCCCTTTTTAATTGGAGGGTAACTAACCCCCCCTCTCACGCCCACCATTTCCCCAAACACATCCAATCAAAATATTAAGATAGCCATTTTGTTCACCGTAGTTGAAAGTTCTGGAAATTAGGTATTTGAGGATAAGACCCATCCCCCCCCCCTCCCACAGCCCTCAGGGCAAGGGTTATAAGTTATACCCTGGGGGCGTATAAGGTTTTTTATAGAAAGCGTTGTCGTAAAACACCCAAAAAGGGCTCATTAAATTGGTAATTGGAATGGCTAGTGCCCTTTTTTAATAGTTGAAAGAGATTGGAGGGCAAATAACACCCCTCTTACACCCATCATTTCCCCAAACGCATGCAATCGAAACTTTGAGATGGCCATTTTGTTCAACGTAGTTGAAAGTTCTGGAAATTATGTCTTTGAGGATGACAAACCCCCCCACACCCCTCAGGGCAAGAGTTGTAATTTATGCCTTTGGAGCATACAAGGTTCTTATAGAAAGCATTGTCGTAGAAACTTCAAAAAGGACCAATTCAGTTGGAAATTGAAAGGGCTAGTGCCATTTTTTAATAGTAGAGTGATTGGAGGGCAACAAACCCCGTTCTCACGCCCGCCATTTCCCCCAAACACAGATAGTCATTTCTTTTAACGTAGTTGAAAGTTCTAAAAATTAGGTCTTTGAGGATGACAACCCCCCACAACCCTCAGGGTGAGGGTTGTAAATTACGCCCTGGGGGCATATAAGGTTTTTTATAGAAAGCGTTGTTGTAGAACTAGAAGAAAACCCCTAAGCCTTCCCAAGGCCCAGAACAAAATTTACACTTCACTGAAAAAAATACAAATGAATGTGCATTGTCAGTTTAATATACATATACTGATATTTAGTAATCAAAATGTTAAAATTATTTGATTTATTAAAGTTATAAAAATAAAACATTTACATTTTTTTTCAGCAAAGTGCAAATTTTGTTCTGGCCTCGGGAAGGCATAGGGGTTTTGCGCCCAACTTATGTTAATTTCTGCTCGTTTTGAGTTTGACTCGGTTATTTATTTTAATTTCAGTTCGTTTTGGGTTTCATTTATTTATCGATGCTGATTTGTGGTAGTTTCGAGCTTGGTAGATTATTTTAACAAACGAAAACTCAGAGAGGAGAGAAAGTAACAAAATGAAAAATAAAATACAAAAAGGGTGAAAAAACGAGGATTTTGTCAGCCAGCGAACCATGAAGATGACAAAATATAAGCAAATATTTCGACAAGGACCTCCGCCAAGTCGTCCTCAGTGCTAAAAAAAAAAAAAAAAAAAAAAAAAAACGAAAACCTAACCTTTCGAAGTTTACCCTTTTTGATTTTATTTTTCATTTTGTTACTTTCTCTCCTCTCTGAGTTTCGTTTGTCATGTATAGCCAGTGTGGGTCTAAGATTGTATTTGTAGATTATTTTATTTTATTTTTGCTCATTTTTTGTTTAATGGTGTTCTTTGCTTTTCTTTGAAAAACTTATTTTTCGGAAAAAAGTTGTTTCAATTAATTTCTGTTCGTTTTATATTGACATAGTCTTTTCAGGAAAAAAGAAAATAATACTTTAAATCTTTTCGTTTTTTAAGACTTTATAGTTTGGCCTGCTATTTGTATGCTGGAGAAAATTTTTCAGAAATTTTTAACAACATACACCATTATAAAAATCTGGACACACATAGTACTGTTTAACTTAGTTTCATACCTCCTCTAGTTGACCTGAAATGGATAACTTGATACCATTCGCAAAAAATCTGTTTACTTTCTTTGATAGATTTGATACACTTACACTATTTTGATTTGGTTAAATTTTAAGAGCAGAAGTAGCCTCGAAAGTTTGAACCTAATACCCTCAGTCGTTCTTGGGATACTGCTGAGATGCCTTATTGGGAATTAGCATTACCACAGTGCATTTTGATTTAATCTTGAGGCAACATTTAGTTTTTAAACATAATGGGCAAATAGGAGGGTGGGAGTGGAAGGGGGATTAATAGCCCTTCAATCACTCTCAACTATTAAAAAGGGTATCAGCCCTTTCTATTTTCAATCGAATGAGCCCCTTTCGAAGTTCCCACGACAACTCCTTCGATACGAAGTGCCCTGGTCTAAACAAAAACAACAACAAAAAATATTACTAATCACTTTCGACTATTAAAAAGGGCACTAGCCCTTTGAATTTCAAATCGAATGAGCCCTTTTCTGAAGTTTCTACGACAACGTCTTATATAAAAACCTTATATGCCCCTAGGGCATAACTTAAAACCCTTGCCCTGAGGGCTGTGGGGGAGTATCCTCCTCAAAAACATATTTTCTATCTGTAAATCAACTACGCTGAACAAAATGGCTATCTCAAAATTCCTATTGGATGTGTTTGGGGAATGATGGGCGTGGGGGGGGGGGGCGTTGCCCTCCAATCACTTTCGACTATTAAAAAAACGCCCTAGCCCGTTGAATTTCCAATCGAATGAGCTTTTTTTGAAGTTTTTACGACAACGCCTTCTATAAAAACATTATATGCCCCCTGGGCATAACTTAAAAACCCTTGCCCTGAGGGTTGTGGGGGAGTGTACTCCTCAAAAACATATTTTTACTATCTGGAAATCAACCACGCTGAACAAAATGGCTATCTCAAAATATTGATTGGATGTGTTTGGGTTAATGATGGACGTGGGGGTGGCTTTGCCCTCCAATCACTTTCAACTATTAAAAAGGGCACTAGCCCTTTGAATTTCCAATCAAATGAGCCCCTTTTGAAGTTTCTATGACAACGCTTTCTATAAAAACCTTATATACCCCAGGATATAACTTAAAATCCTTGCCCTGAGGGTTGTTGGGGAGTGTCCTCCTCAAAAACGTATTTTCTATCTGGAAATCAACCACGCTGAACAAAATGGCTATCTCAAAATTTGAATTGGATGTGTTTGGGAGAATGATGGGAGTGGGGGAGGGGCTAGCTCCCCTCCAATCACTTTCGACTATTAAGAATGGAACTAGTCCTTTGAATTTCCAATCGAATGAGCCTGTTTTGAAGTTTCTACGACAACGCCTTCTATCAAAACCTTATATGCCCCCAGGGTATAACTTAAAACCCTTGCCCTGAGGGTTGTGGGGGAGTGTCTTCCTCAAAAACATATTTTCTATCTGGAAATCAACTACGCTGAACAAAATGGCTATCTCAAAATTTTGATTGGATGTATTTGGGGAATGATGGGCGTGGGGGGGGGGGGACTAGTTGCCCTCCAATCACTTTCGACTATTACAAAGGACACTAGCCCTTTGAATTTCCAATCGAATGAGCTTTTCTTGAAGTTTCTACGACGACTCCTTCGATACAAAGTGCCCGGGTACGGAGAAATAAAAACAAAAAACAACACATTGTGCCCACATCGTTTCTTTACTTAGGCAGCGCTAGCGCGCTGCCTATAAAATGGTTGGCGTGAGAGGGGGGCTAGTTACCGTCCAATCACTTTCAACTATTAAAAATGGCACAATTGAGTGAGCCCTTTTCGAAGTTTCTACGACGACTCGATCGATACGAAGTGCCCGTGTATGGAGAAAAAAACAACAAAAAAACACACATTGTGCCCACATCGTTCTTTACTTAGGCAGCGATAGCGCGCTGCCTATGAAATGGTGGGCGTGAGAGGGGGGCTAGTTACTGTTCAATCACTTTCAACTATTAAAAATGGCACTAGCCCTTTGAATTTCCAATCAAACGAGCCTTTTTTGAAGTTTCTATGACAATGCCTTCTATAAAAACCTTATATGCCCCCAGGCGATAACTTAAAACCCTTGCCCCGAGGGCTGTGGGGGATTGTCCTTCTCAAAAACATATTTTCTTTCTGGAAAACAACTACGCTGAACAAAATGGCTATCTCAAAATTTTGATTGGATGTGTTTGGGGGAATGATGGGCCAGGGGAGGGGGGGCAGTTGCCCTCCAATCACTTTCGACTATTAAAAAGGGCACTATCCCTTTGAATTTACAATCGAATGAGCCTTTCTTGAAGTTTCTTCTACGACAATGCCTTCTATAAAAAACTTATATGCCCCAGGGCATAACTTAAAACCCTTGCCCCGAGGGTTTTAAGGGAGTTTCCACCTCAAAAACATATTGTCTATCTAGAAATCAACTACGCTGAACAAAATGGCTATCTTAAAATTTTGATTTGATGTGTTTGGGGGAATGGTGGGCGCGGGGGGGGGGGTTCGGTTTTTTTGCCTTGAATTTTCAATCGAGTGTGTCTTTTTTGAAGTTTCTACGACAACACCTTCTATAAAAAACCTTATATGCCACTAGGGCATAACTTAAAACCCTTGCCCCGAGGGTTGTGGGGGAGTGTCCTCCTCAAAAATATATTTTCTATATGGAAATCAACTACGCTGAACAAAATGGATATCTCAAAATTTTGATTGGATGTGTTTGGGGGAATGGTGGCCGTTGGGGGGGGGGGGCTAGCTGCCCTCCAATAACTTTCGACTATTAAAAGGGCACTAGCCTTTTGAATTTCCAATCGAGTGAGCCTTTTCTGAAGTTTCTACCACAACGCCTTCTATAAAAACCTTATATGCCCCCAGGGCATAACTTAAAACCCTTGCGCCGAGGGTTGTGGGGGAGTGTCCTCCTCAAAAAGATATCTTCTATCTGGAAATCAACTACGCTGAACAAAATGGCTATCTCAAAATTTTGATTGGATGTGTTTGGGGGAATGATGGGCGTTGGGGGGGGGGGGGCTAGTTGCCCTCCAATCACTTTTGACTATTAAAAAGGGCACTAGCCCTTTGTATTTCCAATCGAATGAGCCTTTTTTGAAGTTTCTACGACAACACCTTCTATAAAAACCTTATATGCCCCCAGGGCATAACTTAAAAAACCTTGCCCCGAGGGTTGCGGGGGAGTGTCCTCCTCAAAAAGATGTTTTCTATCTGGAAATCAACTACGCTAAACAAAATGGCTATCTCAAAATTTTGATTGGATGTGTTTGGGGGAATGATGGGCGTGGGGGGGGGGGACTAGTTGCCCTCCAATCACTTTCGAATATTTAAAAGGGCACTAGCCACTCCAATTTCCAATCGAATGAACCCTTTTTTGAAGTTTCTACAACAACTCCTTCGATATGAAGTGCCCGGGTGGAGAAAAAAAAAAAACATTGTGCCGACATCGTTCTTTACTTAGGCAGCCTTAGCGCGCTGCCCTATGATGTAGTTGAAAGGTCCAGAAATTATGTCTTTGAGGATGACAAATCCCCAACAGTCCCCAGGGCAGAGGTTTGTAAGTTATGACCTGGGGGTATATCAGATCTGTATAGAAAGCGTTGTCGTAGAAACTTCAAAAAAGGCCTCATTCAATTGGGAATTGAGAGGGCTAGTGCCCTTATTAATAGTCAATAGCGATCAGAGGGCAAATGCCCCCCCTCATCATTCCCCAAACCATTCCAATCAAAAATTTGATATAGCTTTTTTCTGAACGTAGTAGAAGGGTCCGGAAACTATTTTTTTGAGTATGACAACCCCCCCCCCACAGCCCTCAGGGCTAAGGTCGTAAGCTATGCCATGGGGGAATACAAGGTTTTTATAGAAAGTGTTGTCGTAGAAACTTCAAAAAGGGTTCATTCAATTGGGAATTGAGAGGGTTACTGCCCTTATTAACAGTCAAAAGCCATCAGAGGGCGAATCCCCCCCCCACGCCCATCATTTCCCAAACACTTCTGATCAACATTTTGATACAGCCGTTTTGTTTAACGTAGTTGAAGAAGGGTCCGAAAATTATGATTTTGAGTATTACAACCCCCCCCCCCCCCCCCACACACACAGCCCTCAGGGCTAAAGTTGTAAGCTATTCCCCGGGGGAACATAATGTTTTATTATTGAGAGTGTTGTTGTAAAATTTAAAAAGCGCTCATTCGGTTGGAAGTTGAGAGGACTATTGTTTTAGTTTTAATAGTCGAAAGTAACCGGAGGGAGAATCACAACCCCCCCCCCCCCCAAATGCCCATCATTTCTCCAAAGATTTCCGATCTACATTTTGATATAGCCATTTTGTTCAACGCAGTTGAAAGGTCTGGAAATTATGTCTTTGAGGATGACCACCTTCTCCCCATACCCCTCAGGACAAGGGTCATAAGTTATGCACTTGGGGCATATAAGGTTTTTATAGAATGTTTTTTCGTTAAAGCTTCAAAAAGGGCTCATTCTATTAGAAATTGAGAGGACTAGGACCTTTTTATTAGTAAAAAGTGATCAGAGGGCAAATGCCCCCCTCCCGCCTACAAATTCCCCAAACACTTCCAATCAAATTTTAAGATAGCCATTTTGGTTCAAACGTATTAGAAAGTCCTAAAAATCATGTCTTTGAGGATAACAAATACCCCAACCCTTAGGGTAAGGGTTGTAATTTATGCCCTGGGGACATATAAGGTTTCTATAGAAAGCATGGTCATATAAACTTCGGAGGGGCTCATTGGAATGGTAATCAGACGCTCTAGTGCTCCTTTTAAAAGTCAAAGTGATCGGAGGGCAGCTACCCCCTACCCCCAAACACACACGTCATATTGTCCCGAAATGCATCTAATAAAAATTTTGAAATAGCCATTCTATTCAAAATAGTCTAAATATCATATAACAAGGTTTTTGGGGTTGAAACAAACCCCAGAGATTAGGGGCAAGGGTTGTAAGTAATGCCCAGGGGGTATTTAAGGTTTCTATGGAAGGGATGGTTGTTTTAACTTTAGAAGAGACTCAGTCTTTCTCCCTGAAAAAGACTATGTCAGTATAAAACGAACCGAAATTAATTAAAAAAAAAACTTGTTCAACAAAATGAGTTTTAAAAAAAAGTAAAGAACTCCATTAAACCGAAAATGAACAAAATACAATAAATAATTTACTAAGCATACAACTACCACAAATTAGTATCAATAAATAAATGGAACCAAAAACAAACAAAATTAAAATAAGTAACAGATTCAAACTCAAAACAAGCAGAAATTAATATGAGTAGAGTTCTAAACCCCATGCTTTCTAAACGCCAGAATATAATTTGAACTTTACAAAAAAAATTCTTTTAAATGTTTTCACTTTTATAACTTTAAGAAATCAAAAATTAAATACGATTTTAAGGAATAAATATCAGCATATGTAAATTACGCTGACAATGTACATTTTTTTTCAGTAAGTTCATTTGAATTTTTTTCAGTAAAGTACAAATTATATTCTGGCTTTTAGACATGGGACTTAGAACCCTACTCATATTAATTTCTGCTCGTTTTGAGATTGACTCTGTTATTTATTTTAGTTTCTGTTTATTTGGGTTTCATTTATTTATTGATACTGATTTGTGGTAGTTGTATGCTTGGTAGATTATTTGATTCTACTTTTGTTCATTTTTGGTTTAAGGGATTTTCTTCACTTTTTTGAAAAACTTATTTTGTGAAATTTTGTTTTTTAATTAATATACATTCTAAGACCACATTGGCTATACTTGACGTTTGAAAAATGCAAAAAAATAAAATATGTATAACAAACTAAGTTAAGAAATTAAGTTAGAAATTAAATTAAGAAACTGATTAAGAAGAACGAGGGTGATTTTCCGCTAATGGAAAAAAAGAAAACGAAGAGACAAGCAAGCAGATATATCTGCAAGGACCTCCGCCAAGCCATCCTCAGCGTTCAAAACCAACAGAAAAGAGGAAATAAAAAACAAGGTCAAATAAAATCATAAAAACTTATATTTTGAAGTAAATTGTAACGAGATGGAGAGAGAGACTGAATTTTCCTCTTCTTTAAATTTATTTCTGACCACTGAGGACGGCTTTGGGTGGAGGTTCTTGTCGAATTATCTGCTTTTTTTTTCGTTTGCTTCTATTTGACTGACTGGAAATCTTAGTTGACTGACTGGTTTCTTAGTTATTTTTAAATTTTCCCCTATTTTGTTAAACGCTATGTATGGCTAAAGTGGTCTCAGAACGTATTTGTAGTCTCAGAGCGTATTGCTTATGGCCCCGTTTTCGGGCGTCATGAATCTTTTTGTATTTGGTCTAGGGTTATCAAAGTCATTCAGTGACTAATAGCTTCTTGTTGCACAGAATGAACAAAAATATTTAGAGTCCTGGCCGATAAACATGGGCGCCCATAAGCTTAATTTTAGTGGGGGGGGGGCTTACCCGGTCTAATCGGCAATTCCAATGTTGGATATTGACCCCGGTGCCACTCCGGCACATGCATCGAACGCCGCAAACGAGAGGCCTGGTTGACTGCCACCAAAGTGTCGTAACGACGCCGGCACGCCGCTGCCGGCCCAGGGCGGCGGCGTTCCGCTGACTTTGAATTAATTTGAGCTAATTCTTTGTTGCGTCAACCGCAATGTTGGAACTTTTCTTTTTTTCCGGGTGAATAAGGATTTCGATTTTCCTGCTTAGAAATCAAGTGCGGTTTTCATAATTAAACAAACAAGTGCGCACACAAATAGTTTAAAAAATTCCTTGTGCTTCCAGACTGAGTTTTTATTCAGCACTAGTTGTTTGTAGCACATCTATTGAATAGACAATTTTTTTTTTCCAACAGGCACCAACTTAAATTCCAGGTAGGAACTTGAGATTTAATGACCCCTGTATTTCAAGAAGCCATGGTATAGCAAAAATGAATATTTCTTGAGTCCTTGCCATAGGCAGGTGTTAATAAATACTGAGGCTTTGATCCCGTGACATAGCAGCGTTAATTGAAACGGTAGGCTCTGAAAATTCTCAAGTTTCTAACCGTTAAATTCTGAATTTATCATTGAGGACAATTAATGTGTTTCCTTATTTGTCATAAACCAGTGGAGGTGTAATAACTAGGAGCAGACTAGGAGGTATTTAATTACAGGACGGGGACCTATTTCAGACGTCGACAGAAATGAATGGGAAGGAAACTATAAATGAAGGTCTCCCTAATCACAATATCAATAGTTATATCTATTATACCAACTGGAAAAATAATTTTTCTCTACTAAGTCTGTCTAAATTTTCTTAATAAGTATTTCATTAGCTTGAATACTTTACCCATATACAATGGTAACTATTTTAAATCCACAGAAAATTAATAGTAGAGACCTAATTTTAATTGCAAATTTTTAGCTTGACTCTAATCTTCGAAAATAGGCTACTGTCCAATCTTGAACAAAGGATCTTAAAATTGAAGTATATCAATCATGGACAGATACAATCACTGACATGTGTTGTGAAAAAGAGTAATCATGTTTAAATAGACTTAAACATAAGATTGTAGTCAACCAATCCCAACTATCTGCATCAGGTTCTTGATTAAGAACCTGCTGTCCTTGTTAAGGGAAGACACATTTTATTCGAAACATTTGTCCAAGATCACACACTATCCAAGTACTGGGGGGTTGTACCCTTAATCCTCTTTCATGTAGTCGATATGTTCTGGCTGTTCCAGCTACTTTCACACATTACCTCCCCCACCACTCGTAGTCGTCACACTGACCTCTGCAGTAGGTTACTACTTTCTCTCTAATGGACCTCATCTATGACTTTTATGAAGTTGCCAACTGCAACCCAAATCAAAAATAGGTTCAAATTTCTTTTCGCTATATTACCCAATAGAACTATCCGAGTTGTTATCAATAGTCACTGTCTGAACCGTTTCAGTTTCAATTTCACCCTCAGTGCTGTCTTATCGCCAAATCTCTTCACAGCCTGCTTCTTTGTTTTTTCTTGCTTCAATTTTTCTTTTCCACCTCTTCTTTGCCTTCCATGTAGCAAAGGCAGCTTCTTTCTTGGCTTTCACTGAGTACAGTGAGCACTTTTGTTCTGTACTCCTTTCTTCCTTGAAGTATTTTGTTTTCTTGGTGGTGCTGAGATATGGTTGAACTTGCTATCCTATATAACAGTGGCTGCAAAATCACAGGGCCTACTGAAATCATTGGGTGAGAGGATGGCTGTGCAGGCCGGGATGGGGTTGGAGTTACAACCTCTAACGAGTTTGGCAATTTTCCACCAGATTCATGGTCTAAAAAACGTTTGGTTGGTCTGTATTTAAGAGCACATATATTCATTATCAAAACAATCTGGATTGAAAGTGCATATACCTTCCAAATTCCTTCAGGATTTTTGATGGTATGAAAGAGCTAAAAGGAAAGATTTTCTTACTAACCCAACCGGGATGTAAGTGATGACAGTTCTTCTCGATGGTGTCGGTTGCTCAAAGAAAAAAAAAAAAAAAAATACAACTAATTTTGAAAATTAATTCTGTTAGGAACACATAACTGTTAGGTATTTCAACTATTATGCAAGAGTTCTGAAATATCACAGCCATTTCGTTTTTAATCAGGTTCTACTTCTCTTGATAAATAATTTTCTGAGACCACACTAGCTAATCATGACAAAACGAAAAAAAAATGTAAAGAAGAGAGACACGAGGACAATACAAGCCAGTGGAAAAAAAAACGTATATTACAATGCAAATATTTGGGTCAAGACCTCTCCTTGAATGTCCTAAGTGCGCAATATATATATAATATATATATATATATATATATATATATATAAATATATATATATATATATATATATATATATATATATATATATATATATATATATATATATATAATATATATATATATATATATATATATATATATATATATATATTAAAATACTGATAAAAATCCAAAGATAATATTAAAAAAAAAACCTTAAAACAAACACAAAAACTCAAATATGAAGACCCTCTTAAAGTAAACAGTGAAAGGGTAACAGAACAAAAATACAATACTGAATGGCAGTTCAATTTTTTAATTTAAGTAGAGTATTTTTAAAACCCAATTGCTTCCCAGGTAAAATATTATCACAGGTTCTGTTAGGCTGAAAAATAATATTTTGTTAAATTATATAAAAAACGATCAGAATTAATAGTTCATTATAAATGGGGCTTAAATAGATTTCTCCAGTGTCTCTATTAAGAGCTACCTTTCGGTGAATATGCATTTTTATCTCAACTGCCTCCCTGAAAACCTGTATGAGACCTTTCACGGGGGCAATAATGGAGGTGTTGTCAAATAAAATGAAAATGGGTAGTGGTGTTTACAGGGTTCCCTTCTTGCAGTTGTTTCTATGTTGGAAGAACCTACCAGCGGTTGGGGGAGAGGTTGTCGAAACACAGGTCCTCAATCAACAAAGCTATGGGACTACGCCAAAGGTCTGAGACTTTTGCTTCCCTCTTGGCTCAACATGTCTATGACAATCCACACCAATTCATTTTATTTAACAACACCTCCATTATTTTCCCCGATAGAAGTTTTTATATCATCTTTGGATCTCTATCAGTATTTTTTTTTTTTTTTAATCTTGTGCACTGAGGACGGTCAAGCAGAGGTCTTGACCAAAATATTTGCATTGTAATCTACGTTTTTCATTGGCTCGTATTAATCTCGCTTCTCTCTTATTTATGGATTTGTTTCGTTTTGTCACTTCTGATGAATAGCGAATAAGACCAGCGTCCAGCCAGTGACTTGCAAAGTTTCTAACTCGTCATGAGGGCCAAACCTGATGTAAATTAAACCTGGGATTTGAGAAAGACTGATCAAAACAAAAATGTTTGCGGTCAACAATGATCGCGCCAGTGGCGCACCGCTGCTGCAATTTTTTTACCCCTGCTGCCGCCGACCTTTCCTTATCGGCGCGGCACCGGGGTCTAGTTGTATATTCCAAAAAAGCAAAAACCTCCAATCAATGCTCATATTTCAGGGCCATAACTGTTTCAACCAGTTTACGCAAGCTTTATAAACTACTGTTTATAATAGAGCTGGAAGAAAAATGTTACACGCCTCCACATCAATTTGGCTTCCAACATGGCATTGGATGTAGAGACGCCATCTGCTTGATTGTTCCTGTACAGGCAGTTAACTCGCCTTGAAGAGTCATGATGATCACCACACCTTTCACTCCCTGATCCACCCCCCAAATGCTTTGAAGGACTGTTAAAAGAGGAGTAAATCTGGCTATCATTAGGTCTCACAGGGATATGTATGCTAAGCTACGAGTCCGTCTTAAAATCCCTCTTAAGCAAGATGAAATGGCAGGCCACTGGATAGAACTATACCAGTTAAGAGAGGAGCCAGGCAAGGTACACTTGCCTTACCTTGTTATTTCAGTGATAATGTCCTCGAACAGTGAGAGATGTCTTGTGTACTCTCTGGCCTCAATATCCCCTTAGTCACTTATACTGATGACATTTTTAACATTAGATGAACTTTGGACGAAATTTCTGAAACTTTTCAAAACTGCAAGCAGAATATTTAAAATCTGGCCTTGAATTTAACGCTGCAAAGTCCGACGTCGTGCTTTTTAACTGGAAAAGGCCCACTTCTTCATGAAATTGTTTCTTGGGAATTCAAACATCTGTCCGTCTGACCAAATCTGTTTATTTTACTATTCCCATTGGAAATACCGTTTCTCATACTTGTCATCTCCTAACAGAAGCCATCAGACGCCACATATCAGCTTCCTATACCTCCATAGTCTCTGGTAAGCTTAATTTCAATTTCCGTTATCTCGCAACGCTGTACAATACTGTTGCTCTCCCCCACATCCTCACCCTTCTGGAAGATTCTAACAAATGTCGATAAATTGAAAATCCGCTCCGCTTTTTATCCGTTTCGCAAAATACTTACTGAGATATTCGACTTGGACACGCAATTAAAAACTCATCAACAGTCTTCACATAGCAGATCCTACTATAGCTGTTGTAAAACTTATGAGAGAAACACAACCGCAAGAGTTCAAGATATGCTTGAAGCCAACTTCTTCAACTATAATTACCTTGTTATAGTTGTATAGTGATATTTTGCTTTTGTTTTTTTCTCTCTTTGTAGTATTCTGTCATTTTTCTTTTTGTAGAAAGACGGGTTTTCATTAAATAATAATAAAAGAAATCTCAAAACAAAATATAAAACATAAGACAGCGTCATTCAGCCAATGGGGGGGGGGGGGGGCTGGAGCCAGCCCCCCCCCCTTATGGGTGCCCTTGCCGATAAGAAAACAATGCTTGGTCCATTTTGGGGTGACACAAAGTTTTTTTCAAGTTTTTTTTTTTCTGTGCATAGGAGTCTTCTTGACCCAGGGACTCACGTAAAAAAAGTTCCAAGATTTTCAAAAAAATAGCTGACCTATTTTGGGAAAAACAATATTTCAAAGATAGTAGTGTTTTAAATAAGCTGGGTTCACATAGTGCCTTTGCATTTATCGGGCAACTTTACCATGTGTATTCAAGTTTCACAGGGGCTTATGGTGCAAGACGTTCTGAAGATTCTGAAAAAAAACATATTCTTTGTATCCCCCCTCGACCCCTTCACCATGGGCGTAGGGAGGGGGAGGCAGCTGCCCCCCTAGACCTTCACTTTACTTGCAGAAGCAGAATCAACATTTCGATCCATGTGATATTTTTGACCTCACAAATGCCTTCATTCAGGCTAATAACTCCATAGGCCACATTGCCTTTACATTTATATATAAAGGCAATTATAGAAATACAAAAATAATGGGCAGGGGGCAGCTGCTCCTCCCCCTAGGCAAGAAGCCACATACGCCCATGCTGACATAACTTCATCTCCCCCTCCATCACACTATCGACTGCCCCCCTAGACAATATGCTGCCTACGCCCATGTCCTTCACTCCAGCTTTAAATTTTAGGTCCACTTGGCCTCTTTATCATTTCCCCAAGTTTTGAACGTGATTTCTGAGGCCATCCTTAATTTATGGCAGATATGCCATTTTGATAAACTTTTGGCATACACAGTATCTTTCGATTTACTTTGCTACTTGTTCGTGAATAGATTCTATGTTTCTATGGGACTTATAGTTAAAAGAAAACTTTAAAACTAACTGAAGAAATCAATTTTTTGGCCCCCTCATCCCCTACCCCCAAACCTAACATTTGCAGTCCCCATACCCCCCCCATCCTAACACTTTAGAAGTTACAATTCGATCTCCCAGCCCGTTCTCGATATTTTTATATTAAATAAAAAAAAAAAAACAAGTTTTTTAAACTGAAAGTAAGGAGCGACATTAAAACTTAAAACGAACAGAAATTATTCCGTATATGAAAGGGGCTGTCCCCTCCTCAACGCCTCGCTCTTTACGCTAAAGTTTGACTCTGTCTCACAACTTTATTTTTTAAAACAATAAAAAACTTTAGCGTAAAGAGCGAGGCGTTGAGGAGGGGGCAGCCCCTTTCATATACGGAATAATTTCTGTTCGTTTTAAGTTTTAATGTCGCTCCTTACTTTCAGTTTAAAAAACTTGTTTTTTTTTTATTTAATTTCTGATCGTTTTTTTAGTTAATGCAGGGAATGTTTCCCCCCTCTTTAAAAATCGAGTAAATTTTCTCAGGCTCGTAGCCTTTGATGAGTAATACTAAACTTAATAAAATTTATATATTTAGAATCAGCATTATAAACACATTCTTTGATACATTTATTGACATCAAAATTCCGTTTTTAAAAGTTTCGATTACTATTGAGCCGTATCGCTTGTTTTTTTATTGTTTTTTTTATTACGTATATGTTATTACGTATATGAGGGGGTTCTCCCCTTAGTCAATACCGCGCTCTTTACGTTAAAAGTTAAAAAAAATTTTGATTCACAAACCCCTGAATCACAAAGGCCGTTTAATTAGAATAGATAGCTCTTTTGAAAGCACTAAAAAAAAACTGTAGCGTAAAGAGCGAGGTATTGACTTGGGGGAGAACCCCCTCACATACGTTATAATTTCTGTTCGTTTTAAGTTCTAATATTCCTTCTTACATTTCAGTTGAAAAAACTTGTTTTTTTTTATTTAATTTCTGATCGTTTTTTAATAATGCTTGGAAATCCGGCGCCCCCTTCATAGAAATTTCCTTACCCCAAAGAAACATCCTCCACGGGAAATATTCTCAAGATTAACCCCCTCGTCTAGCCCCCCCCCCTCCAGAAAAAATCCTTCCTGAAAATGGTTGTATACTTCCCAATAACCAACACAATAATGCTGGCAAGTCCGGCGCCCCCTTCATGGCAATTTCCCTTCCCCCATGAAAACTTCCTTCATGAAACAGATCCTCCAACATAACCACCGACCCACCCTTCCCTCCCACTACCAGAAAAAAAACCTCCTGAAAACTTCTGTATACTTCCAATAACCAATACTATATGTTAACATTGGGTAAAGTTCATAACTTTTAGCCCTCCCTCTGGGAACTTCGGGGGATTAAGTCATCCTAAAAGACATATTTATCATATTTTAGACCATGCTGAACAAAATGGCTATCTCAAAATTTTGATCGGGTGACTTTGGGAAAAAAATAAGCGTGGGAGGGGCCTAGTTGCCCTCCATTTTTTTGGTCACTTAAAAAAGGGCACTAGAACTTTTAATTTCCGTTCCAATGAGCCCTCCACGATATTCTAGGGACCACTGGGTCGATACGATCACCCCTGGGGGAAAAAAAAAAAACAACAAACAAACAAATAAACACGCATCCGTGATCTTTTATTCTGGCAAAAATGTAAATTCCACATTTTTTGTAGATAGGAGCTTGAAACCTCTACAGTAGGGTTCTCTGATACGCTGAATATGATGGTGTGATTTTCATTAAGGTTCTATAACTTTTTTTAGGGGGCCTTTCCCCCCCCTTTTTTTGAAAATCAGCCAAATTTTCTCAGGCGCGTAACTTTTGATGGGTAGCACTAAACTTGATGAAAGTTATATATTTGAAATCAGCATTGAAATCTGATTCTTTTGATATATCTATTGGTATCAAAAACTCGTTTTCTAGAGTTTCGGTTACCATTGAGCCGGGTCGCTCCTTACTTACAGTTCGTTACCACGAACTGTTTGATAAACCTAATTTGATAACCTGCATACATATAGTATCGTATGATTTACCTCAAAATCTCCTCAAAGTCCAAATTGGAAGTCCACTTGGCCCCTCAACAGTACCTGAAGTTTTGAATCGACCACGCAAACCCTTTCTGAAACATTACTGACATGCTATTTTGATACCCTGGCTGCATATACTACCTTTCCTTTTGCCTCACTACCTTACCACGTATACATTCCAAGTTCTGCCAGGGCAAAAACTTTCAGAAAGATTGGAGACACAATATTTTGCCCCACTCATTGGTTCACTATAAACAAATAATTATAGAGTCATTATCTCATCCCCTAACACTCTTAAAGTTCTAACGTGATCCCCCAGGTCGTTCAAGAGAAATTGCCGATACGATATTTTGATAACTTGGGTGCGCACAATGTTTTTTTTTTACATCACCACTTCACCGAGAATAGATTCTAGTCTCACAGGGGCCTATAATGTAATAATTTTAGGTAGATTAGAGATAAAAATGTTTAGCCCCCTTCTTTCTGCCCCCTCTTACGAAAGCCAAAATTGATTTCCACATGCCTCATCTCCCATACTCCCTGGAAGTTTCATTTTGATCTCCTTAAGCCATTTAAAGATATTGCAAATTCGCAATATGTTTACCTTGCAACAGATTATATCTTCTGAGTTATGTCGCTTATTAACCGTGAATAGATTCTAGGTCCAAGAGAGCATCATAGTACAAAATGCTGGCGGATCAGAGACTAAAATTTAGCCCCCCCCCCATGACCCCGCTCCCTCCCTCAATGAGAATGCGAGCTACACTTGGCTCCCCTGACCTCCCTGGAAGTTCCAACATGATCTGAGGCTTCAGAAACTATCTGAAAGGCGCCACGATCTCACGATGCGTTTCGGAAAAAAAATGCCTAAAGCTCTGATGTCCATCGCAAAATATTACCGGATTTCCAGGAATCACAGATCAGTCGGCCAAAAGCACGTAGAGGAGCCCTCACTTCGTTGTGCCACTCCTTTGTCCCCCACCCCGAAAGGCATCAAAAAGGTACCTATCATCGTTTGTTCCATGCTTCGTGAACCACTATAATGAGGAACTAGTTGAAAAGGAATCTATAAAAAGTTGTGAAAAAGTTTTTTATTTTATTTTTATATTTATTTATCTGATCTCATGTGTTATATTTTCTTGTTGTTTGAGGTCCGCTGCTAGCTATAAGCTATTATGGAAATAAAGAGTTATTATTATTATCTCCCAAGCCGTCCCCAAGATATCGCATACATGTTATTTTGATAATTGGCAACACGTAACGTCTTTAGTTTTACCTCGTTACTTAACGATAAATAGGTTTTAAGTCCCACAGGGGCTTATAGTGCAAAACGGTGGATCGTATATAAAGCATGTTCCCCACGCACACCATAAAAATTTAAAGTGTTGTCCCTTTTCCCCCACATTACCTGATAGTTTTAGATCCATCTTCCTAGCCATTCCCAAATACATTGAATATATGCTATTTTGATAATCTGGAAAAATAGGGCTTTTTGTTTATCTCTGCCCCCTCCTCGAAGTAAAATCTTGTGCTCCACTCCCTCTAACACCTTCTGAAACTTTCAAATATTGTGGAGATGCTGTCTTTACAACCTGGGTAAACACATTACCTCCGATTTCCCCACTACTAACCATTAAAAGACCCTAACTCAACAGGGGCTTATAGTAGCAAATGATTTTGGTGAATTGGAGACAGAAAATGTTAAGCGCATCCATCAACATAAAATTTGTAGTCTCTTTGCTTCTCTTCCTTCCCTACAACACCACTTGAAAGTTTTAACTCAGCCCCAAAGCCGCTCCAAACATACTGTAGATATGTGATATTGATAAACTGGATACGTACTGCGTCTTCTGATTTACCTCCGCACTTCCCTCAAGTCAAAATTTCAAGGTCCACTGATAATACCTGCAGCCATGAATATATTTCAAGTCTTCCGACTGCGTCAATTCTTAAATCCATTCGTTTGGCCCTAGTTCGGCATATTGCAAAAAAGACTCGCTGTACCTACGGACTCCTTGTTGGCAGCAAACAGTTGCTTGACTATTTTGTACTTGCACGGCTTTAGCATTTTTGTTGTGCCGCGTACTCTGTCGTTATCTCCCTTATTGCCCATCCTATCAGAAGGGGACAGAAGAGCTCTCCGTTCTTATTATTATAAGTGCCTTCTTAATCTCTTCTTTTGGGCCAGAAATTCCAGAGTAACAGCAAATAACAGAATAATTTAGAATCTCACTTGATCCAAACCATGATACGTATTATTTTCTTAAAGTGTAATCTATCTGTTTTGTTTTAGTTTTTCTGATAGGTTAACAGATTACGTGCGCAAGACGTATTTTATGACATCAATGTTCCTCTTTTCTTTAGAAGTTCATCACAAAGTGTGAAATAAGCACACAGTGACCAGATGGGCCGCAAGACTTGACACTGTTAATTAGAAGTTCTCCTTTTAAAATGGCAGGTTCTAAACCGGCCCAGATACCAGTTCTATACCGGTATAAACCGGGGCTTTGTGTAAATTTGAGAAGAAGTTTATTAGTCCCATCAACGGTAGTGACTCAGATGAACTTTACATACAGTTTAAATATCCCCGAGTCTCGAAGATAGTGAAAGCTATTTCCTGCAAGTCAAATGGGGACGCTGACATAGAACTTTAGACATAGTTCTCATGCAAATTATGCCGTCATTCCATAAGGTCATAACGCCTTGGGCCTCATGATCCCGCAATTTTAATCTAAATTGCTTGTGACTACAATTATTGTGAAAAACAATTTAAATGTAATTGTATTTCTAATTTAATTTTAATTAATTTTTTTGGCTTTGAATCTGTACTGAAAAAGGATTTATCGAAAATGGTCAGACTATAACATGATTAGATGCAGCTAAACAGCTTGAATTTTTAGCTATTTTATTATTGCTTAAAATTCTCCATTATACTACTGATTGGATAATAAAGTTGTTTGAATTTCGAACAAATAATTAGCTTTGGAATTAGGCTTCAAGGTCTAATTAACATCCATCACATTGAAGTTTTAGCTCAAACTCTCAAGCAGTTCATGGGATAACAGGGAATGGCAGATGTGCATAGCGCCTTTTGATTTACTCAGCTACGCGTATTGTCTCCAGAGAATACCATTAGCGAAATTTTGATATCTTGGCCTAGCAAATGATCCCAAAAGCTTTGTCCAATGAGATGTTTGTATGCTACTTCTCTGAAATTTCCCAAATCTGGCGTGTGCTCAGTAAAAGGGATATTCATACATACTAAAATTTGCCAGCAGCCTAAAGGGAAAAATGAATATATGGATATATACCCAGCGATTTCGATAGTGGGTTATAAAGGCCCTCCTCCTTCCCGTCCCCCACCAAGGTCAGCTGTTATCCTGATTCCGTAAAAGTAGAACAAGTATATTATTTCTTACGTTTCCCCAAGTTTGGTTAAGATCTGACAACTCACCCTGGTAAACGTATCGACATAAATCAGGAACCATCGTTCCCTATATAGGTGAAATTTTTCTAATCAGGACAGATTATGAATAATATGAAATTGTTAGAACTAATATTACTACTACTAACAATCCACTGCACCACCAAGCCGCCTGAGGCCAAAACAGCTGTAAATGCTTCTCCTCTATCCCAATCTATTCAAAGCTTCCCCCTTCTTTACACCCTCCCAAGAAGTTCCAATTTCCTTTAAATCCCTTCATATCACCTCTTTCGACCCCATCTGGGGACTACCTGCTTTTCGTTCGGCCCTAGATGGATGACCGAAATCATTACTAAAATTAAACAAAATAATCAATAATAACAATCAATCATCAATAAATAAAATTATCAATAATGACAATAAGGAAAAATTAGTGTTTAATTAACAACAGCGGGGTAGCAACAAGTTCCGATTCCAGTTTTCTGGAAGAAACACAATATCAAGTTTCAAAAGCACCAAATGCTAGATGGTGCTAGTGTTTATTTTTTCTTGACACTAACGCTAATTCCCACACTTATGTTTACTCATGCTTTTTGGGGTGGAATGCATAATGTAGTGGGTCATATTCTGTAATACTTCGCACTTTATTATATGAGATACCCCTGAAGGGTACAAGTCTTGAATCCGTGAGCCCCTACCCTTGATCTTTGAATGCGTTCAAAAAAAAAAGTATAAAACAGTTTTTTTTTTAAATCTAACCGACACTCCCTTTCAACAAGAGCATCTGGAGCCGAAGTACCGAACCATCTTTGCAACAAAAAACAAATGTTAAACAACAAACTAAATACAATGTAAACATTATACATACGGCCTTAGATTGAACAGAAAAACGTGAACTCTACATTTATATTTAAAATAAATATAAAAATAGTTAGTACTAATAAATAAAAGAAAAATTAACCCACAATTCTATTTTTTACTGGATTACCCGAATTTACACATATTTATTTCCTATTAAGCATATTGTTGCTACCAATAAAAATGTTATGATACAAGAGTTAGACCTACATTGAAACACTAAAAGAAACATTAAACAATTGAAACACGTATAATACACCTACATTTACACACAAACAGATAAATTATACATATATATTTAAAAATAAATACGATAAAAAATTAGGCACAGCACACAAATTAAAAAACTTAGAACACAATCCCATTTCTAGCTTCATTGTCCTATTATGCATATAGTTGTTTTCTATTAAAAATCTTGTTGCTACCAGCAAAACTTACTGCTTCAAGCAATTATGCATGTATATATGAAAATAAATACGATAAAAAAGAGTAGGCACAGAAAAAAAAAAAAAAAAAAAAAAAAAAAAAAAAAAAAAAAAAAAAAAAAAAAAAAAAAAAAAAAAAAAAAAAATCAAACATTCAAAATGGACCACAATCGAAGTTCTAACTAGAATGTCCTATTATGGACATCATTTTTGTCTATTACATAAGTTTGTTACTACCAACATAAATTTTATGATTCAAGCAATTATACATGTATTTTGAAAACAAATGCGATAAAAAACTTAGGCTCAACAAATAAATCCAAACTTAGACCACAATCGTATTTCTAACTGCATTGGTCAATTACGGACATAATTGTTTTCTATTAAATATGTCGTTGCCACCAATTAAAATTTGTTGAATCGAGAACAAGGCAGTGATCAATTGAAGTATGAATGCTTTACTATCTGCTGTTCCTCTTCCGTCAACCTAAATTAGTTGTTACAAAAATAATCACACACATAGGACTTGGGAGGGGGGGGGTCATCTTTTTTGCACTGGGAAAAATACTGGGGTTTAAATTGAAGAACAAAAACATACAAATCAGACACAAAATTCAGGAGTGTCTACATAGTAGGCGACTCCTCCCACCCTAGATACGGCCATGCCAATTCCTAACTTAAGGCATAGCAAAATTGTGGGTTCATTTCATTAAAGCTCAAATAGTGTCTATCGACCCCAATTTCAAATTCAGTGTTTCGAAAGCGTGATATTTAGGCTCCCAAAAAATCTTTTTAATTGACTTTTCACAACATTAAAAGTACCTCAGCTTTTGCCCCCACCCCTCTGATTTTTGAAAAACAAAAAAACTAATCAGTGTGTATCATCAGTTATTTATGACACCTATTTTACGCAAATCATCAAATTTAAGGAATTGGTCAGAAAAGGGCTTTTTTTATTATATATACCTGACAAATCTGGCAAAGAGAAGTTTACCCTGTTTAAAATTTCTAAGCTCTTAACCTTATAAACAAAGACTATTTGTAAATATAATAACAAAAAAAGCAACAACATAATCTGCTAACTATAGGACAACAGGAACTTTATCAGGCGGTATCTAATCAAAGGATCAGAATAAATTACAAATAGTGAAGAGAATAACACCTTCAATAAATGGCTCTAATTCCAAAACTTTGGATGGATCTATATTTTTAATCTGTCCATCCCGTACACAAGCAAATATTCTTTGTGACAAGATGTGAAACTGAGCAAATAAATAAAAAAATAACTAGCTTCAGTTCAGTTCAAAAAAAGATATTCAGCTAAAACTGCTAGTACTCGACTGTTCAGAGTTACCACACGTCAGACTTAGCATCTCACATTAATTCGTAGCGTTGCTTAAACAGGTACAACAAGCCCTTCGAAGGAAGTGATTCTGTTATGTAGATTCTCTGTGCAATACGATATAACAATGCATACTTTTGACTATTGATTTATATCCATTCCACAGAAAATTTACCGTAGTTAGCAAAAAAAGACTGTAAGACAACACTGGAAAAACATTAACTGTATAAATCTACTATGAGTGCTAGAGTTATGAATAATTTGTTGTTAACATGAGGAGATATGAGATTTCACGTCTCGTTACAACCGATCTTCGCTTGTAAACTTTAGACCATACGAGTCATAATCAAAGTATCGAAGGCAAAAAAAAACATCGTACAGCACATCGATTCCAATTGGCATTAAATTTACGAGAAAACTTTATATTTTATTTTTAATTTGAAATATTTTCATTCCACTGTGCTTAGTGAAAAGCAATTTTTTTTTTGAATGTACCTAACTTTTGTGAAATCAACATTTCGGGGGATTTTAATCATGTCACAACCGAAATCTACAGTTTTTTTTTCGAGCACACTTGTCAAATTAACACTCTGAATTACGAATCTACCGAAATTCATGATTATAATCTAAAAAATTATGGAATCAACGATTTTGATTGTCACTGGAACATCGTTTTTACGATTTAGATTGCCAGGGGAATAAACCCATTTTCAATCTAAATTATGAACCTACAATTTGATTGGTATAGAAGACCTTTTTAGAAGACTACAATCATTGTTCTACAGTGGCGGATACAGGGGGGGGGCGCACCCCCCCTGGCGTAGTCTGAAGTAGTGTATATTTACTTAATTACGCAAGTTTGCGTTAATTAAACTTGCTCCTAACGCAAGTTTATCGGATCAACCTATTTTACGCCCCTCCCCCCCCCCTAAAAAAATACTGGACCTGCCCCTGTTTTTCTAGAAGACTTTTTGCAAGAAAGCCAAGAAAACCATATCGTCAGTTACCAGACCAAAGGTTATATCTCCAAAAATGTAAGTTTTAAGATGGGTTGAAAAAAAAATAAATACTCCTTGGTCCAATCTTCTCGTTAGGCCATTTAGATAAGAAAAGGCTGATGACGTCGAAAGCCCTAAAACTGATAGCCTCTGTAACTTTCCTATAAAACCTACGAATATAGCAACTCCGAAAACCTTTTTTTGCTGAAAATTGCAGTTAAGCAAATACGCCCTTTGAACTGGCTATCTGGAGGATATTTATTTTTGGGTTGAGTACAGACGACCAGGTAGCAACCCCCCCTCCCCCTTTCAGAAAAAGCGTTCGTGAACATATTTTACAAATCGAAATTTTGTTAGGCAATATTATTTAATTATTTGGAGTTTTAGTTTCCGGGAAAAATATTAATTATTGGCTGCTAAATTATTAGTTTTCGGTCTAGTACTAAAGACTATATCTCAAAAATAAATAGAAAAAAGTAATTCTTCTTTTAAATAAAACACGTCCTTAATCGAAAAGTAAATTTATGTTTTAACTTTTAGGAATTTGATTTTTTGGTTACAATGTTTCTGAACTAGCTTTAACAAACATTAGGGCGGAGGGGGTTCACTAAGATAGATCTGAATGACCCTACCTACCAAAAAAAATAAAACAAAATATTGTCTTAAAAAAACTTATTTTGTGATCTATTTCCGGTGTAGGGCTTCCTTAAAACGATCTCAAGAGGGGGGGGGGGTCTATAATCTCCTCTCATGTGTTTAGGGCTTTATATAGCCCAGGTAACATTCATATTTTAATTTTACACTTTTGAATTTCTTCAAAATTTAAAACAGTGTCTTTCTCTGTTTTAAGAGTCTGTCTCCTAGGTATTGGCAATACCCAAAAAGCACAATTGTTGGTAATCTTCTGGGTATTGGCAATACCCAAAAGGCACAATTGTTGATTTAAAATTTCTGTAAAACAAAATTTAAAACAGATTACTTCAAAACAGAGTCTGAGTGTTTGAGCCGAGCAAAACGAGAAAAGCATACAACATGTATCTTAACAACTCAAGTAGAACTGTCTAAAATGAGAAACAAAGAAAAAATCTACACTATAGAAAAGCATAGTATGAATCATGAGATTTCGGGGAAGGGGGCCTATTCATTAAAACGAAAGAATATGGCACATAATAAGGAAAGTATGGCACACAACGTGATATCTAAGAGGGGTAGACTAACAGGCTTCCGAGGAATATCTTCAAATTTCCGTACACCTACGAAAATAAGGGAGGCATAACAAAAAAGCTGTAGTAGAGAAAACAAATTGTGTTTTTTAAGTGAACTTTGACAATTGCGAATTAAAGGTGTGAATTTTCTTTAAATATATAAGGAATAATTATTTTTATTCCTTGTATGTATTAAATTAATAAAACAGGTTTTTCACAAATTAAAGTCAGGAGTGACTTAAAAACTGAAAACAAACGTAAATGATAATGGGTATAAGGAGGTTGCCACCACCTCAAATTCCATTTTAGAGTACACACAATTTAGTTAATTGGTGTTTACCAAATAAATAAATTCTCTATTCTCAAGGCATTGTGAACACAAAAATGAACTTTTCATCAAATCGCCCTTGCATAAGAGCCTTGGTGGAAAAAAATCAAAATTTACCGAAATCCCTGATACCTTACGACTACTGATTCAATACTACCAACCCCAGTGGATTTTTTTTTTTTTTTTTTTTTACCAAGACAAAGATAAGCACGCATAACGCACAACACAAAAAAAAAAAAAAAATAAAAAATGCATTTTCTTAGTTTGGAACTTGAAAAATCTTTGAACAGGTTGCTGATCATCCAGAATCTGAAGTTGTAATTTTCATCAGGATCAGATCCCTTTCGGAGACCCTTTCCCCTTCTAATATTTCTACAAATTTACATATGCTGATAATATTTTGTATGGACATTCACTTATTAAATTTTGCATATTTGGGACCGACATAAAATGGAATTCTTTGACGTTTAAATTGCTTCCAAAATTCAGCTTTATGGAGCCTCGGCAGCTAATGGCACGTATGGCTCTTTATTTAGTTTGGCTCTTTATTTTATTATGGCTCTTTATTAGAATTATAACCATCTGCTAAATTCTTTCGCTGTATATATTCTGATATTTCTTAAGTTTCAGTATATTGATGGTTTTCACAATTACTCGAATTTTAGTGATTCTGATATCCCTTAAATTTCAGTAACATATATTTATGATAACAGCAAATGATGGCGGTCACAGTGATTCAGAGTGATTCAAATCTTAATTATTCGGAAATTTCTCAGATTTCAGTAATATGTCTTCATGGTATTAGTACAATTATGGTGGTCACATTGATTAAAAGTACATAATTTCAATCAAGAAAGTAAACTTCATTAAAAAAATTATGATTTAAATTGTATTAATTCAATAAAGACAGAAAAGTTCATTAAAAAATCAGAAGACTTTTGCATAGTTATTAAGCAGAAATCCCTTGTTTAAAAACACATTTACTGAAGATTTATTCGAGAAAAAGTAAATTATTTTTACTCATGTCTGACGTTAATAAGTCACGTATTTAAGGAAATTCAAGTTGGTTTACCATAATTGTTGTGAATCCACTGAGATGCTCCGAATAAATTTAAAGGTTTAATTACTTGTAAAAATAAGGTTTTTCGAATAACAATGCCAGCTCCATTTGGATTTTATTTTGGAGCTATTGTTACCTGAGCAAAAAAAAAAACTGAATAAAAGCAAAATTTTATATAAAAAAATATTTGGGTTCAATAATAGAAAAAGTTAAAAATAGAATATTCAAGACTCATTAGTGACAAATATTCACAAAAAAAACTACACAAGACTCAACTAAAAAGTCCCAAAAATATTCCAAACATAATGATAATAATAATAATAATAATAATCAATTAGCGACATTTTTTATTCCGCCAGTTAGCTAAAAGCTTAACGTACACGTAGTCAAGATATCACTAAGAGAAGTTAAGCCTTTAGCACTCTTTGGCTCCAACAATGGAAGACCTTGAAAACGAATGAATGACAACATATTACTGACAACATATTCATGAAAAATTCAGTTCAAAAAAGATTTCATAAAAATCTTTAGCTCCACCTCTATTAGCAACAATAGCAACAAACTTTATTCAATCCGAGTTCACCTTAAGACTCAAAAATATCTGTGCTAGAAAGGATCACTATATTAAAGCATACCCAAGTATGATATCCCCCTTTTACAGCTGCCAGTTAACCTTGACAGTTGGGATGCCCACTGATAATTAAACTCTTTTCAAGGGTATTTTAACGTTCATGTGACTGGAACTTCCAAAAATAAATCTACAGCCCAAACTAAAGCCCCAGGATTGGGTGTCCCAATCCCTTCCTGAGCTCCTTCCACATTTTTCGGGCTTTGAAGAGTCTGTCAGCATAGGTCTATATTGGCTTTGCAACAAAGACAATAAGCTTGGCTTAAAATCTGACCCAAGTTGTGAAATTACTTTAAAAAAACCTTGGATCTTGAGCGATGCCTGGGCTAAGTCTCATAAGAATTTTCAAGAGCTAGAGAAAAATCTCTAGCTCCGTATGTCTAGTCAATTAGCGAAATTCCTTATTCAATTGGAGTTAGCCAAAAGGTTAAACAATGCCTACACTAGCCAACATCGCTCACCATATTTTAGAGTCATATCAATGCGTGCCCAGGTATATATATCCCCTGTCACAGCTGCCACTTATATCTTGATAAGTGAGATATCTTGAATAGAATACTTTGACCAAGAATATGGCTCTTCTAAAATTAGTGGATTTGGTTAAAAATATGGGGGACATTTTGGATATTTTAGCTTCTAAATAGATCAGTTTGTTACATTGTCTTTCAATTTTTTGGACTTTAACCGGCAACCATTTAGAACATGTCCAACCCAGCTTATACAATTAGCTTTGTACATCATCCAGAAAAAAAATGCCCAGTTTCTTTTCAGACTAAGATAGGGACCGTGTTTAACAAACTATTTGAGAGGCTGTTCAAGTTAGTTGCTAGATTTTGTTTTCATTTCTATCAATTAACAAGCAAACAAGGTCAGTTAGTCGATTCATCCAATAAGCGTTGACATTGTTAAAACCTGTTTTATATTTTTAAAACTTGCGTTTTGCGTTTTATGCTGATCAGGGGTGCCAATTCACAAAAAAAATAGGAGGGAGAGGGGGCTATGACTTTTCCCTTTCTTAAAAATGAGGGTATAAAAAGGGTATTATTCAAAATCTTGGAAATACAAAAAAAAAAAAATATTATTTAGAATCTAGGGGGGGGGGGCAATTGTCCCTCCTCTAATTGAAGCTCCCCGAGAGTAATTAATTCCAATCTCTAATGTATTCAATAGATTAAAAAAATGGCAGTAATAAGATAACAAATGTGACAGTAAGCTAATGAGCTGACAACTAATGAGAAAAAAGGAACATTCATTGTTAACTTCCACTAGACTTAATGACTAAATATCACCAGTATGTCTTTAAGGGATTGACTATGAGAAAGAAAAGCATGCATTTCAAGCTTATTACGATAATGAGCCTATATATTCTATACTACATCTTCTATTCTTCTATACAAATGATAAAGAAGTTAATTTTCCTGAGTTACAAGTATCAAATTCTGTACAAGTCTAAACTGTGAATTTAAGTAATGCTGGGAAGATAAATCTATAGCTGCAGCTCACCTTCTATGCTTCTATATGAACTATAAAGAATTTGATGTTCCTGAGTTACAACTCATTTAAACCATGTTACGATGATGAATCTAAAAATTATACTTCATTTTCTACACTTCTATGTGAACTAAAAGAATTTGATGTTCCTGAATTAAAACTCTATAAAAGTCTAGAAAAATCTATAGCATGCATTTAAATCATGTTACGATGGTGAATCTACAAACTATACTTCATTTACCTATAAAGAATTTCATGTTCCTGAGTTATAAGTCTACAAAAGTCTATACAATTCTATAGCGTGCATTTAAATCATGTTAAAAAATATGAATTTATGCTTCATTTTCTACACTTTTGTGTGAAATAATAGAATTTGATGTTCCTGAGTTACAACTCTATAAATGTCTATACAAATCTATAAGCATGCATTTAAATCATGTTACGATGATGAATCTACAAACTATACTTCATTTTCCACACTTCTATATGAACTGTTAGAATTTGATGTTCTCGAATTATAAATCTATAAAACTCTATAGCATACATTTGAATCATGTTACGATGATGAATTTATTAAACTATACTTCATTTTCTCTACTTCTATATGAGCTATAAAAATTCTATGTTCCTGAGTTACAAGTCTATAAAACTTAGTACCAATCTATAGCATGCATTTAAATCATGTTGCAATGAAGAACCCATAAACTATACTTTATCTTCTATACTTCTATGTGAATTATAAGGAATTTAATTCTCCCGAGTTAAAAGTAATTAAATTCTGTACAAGTCTAAATCATGCATTTAAATCATGCTGCAACGATGATCTATAAGCTCCAACTCATTTTCTATGCTTCTATTTGGACTATAAAGAATTTGAAATTTCTGATTTACAATTCAATAAGTCTATACAAGCCTATAGCATGCATTTCAGTTATAGTACGAATATGAATAACCATACTTCATTTTATGTACTTCTGTATGAACAATTAAGAATTTCATGTTCCACAATCACAAGCATATAAAGTCTATGCACACATTTAAACCCTATTACGAAGAATAAAAGATCTAAGGCCAAACTGGGCAGCCATGACAAAACAAAGAACGAATATAAAGATGAATAAAGGGTCTATGGCCAGTAAAGGAAAACAATGCGAACAAAAAATTGAACGAATATTTTGCCCTTGAAAAACAAGACGTCTTCAGCGTAGGAAACAAAATAACTAAAACTAAAAAATATAACTAAATAATATATATAAAACTAAAACCGACTAATTAAAGTTACTCTGTTAAAATAAAACAGTTTTAGTTGGTATCTTTTAGTTATATATATATATATTTTTTAGTAATATATTTTTTTTTTATTTTTAGTTCCTAGTTTTTTTTTCTTTACGCTGAAGACGCCTTGTTGTATACGGGCGAAATCTTCGTTTGATTTTTTGTTCTCATCGTTTTCCCTTACTGACCACAACCCGTTTGTCATCTTTATATTCATTTCTTTGTTTTGCCATTACGAAAATGAACCAATAAGCTTTACTTCATCTTCTATACTTCTACACGTATACCAGCTATTATGAAGATGAACCAATAAGCTTTGCTTCATCTTCTATACTTCTATACGTATATCTGCTATTACGAAGATGAACCAATAAGCTTTACTTCCTCTTCTATACTTCTATATGAACTATAAAGAATTTCATGTTCCTGAGTTATAAGTCTATAAATACTTCATCAGACCTTGAGGAAGTTGGGCACAGAAGATCGAAGGCACATGTAAGATACGTTTTCGTTTGTCTCTAGATTTATGCTTTAACATTGTCCTGATTGGCATTACTTCTCTTCTGCAGGCATGGCACAAAAAACAACATTAAACCAGACGCAGCGATCATACTGCCTGCTCCATAGAAGCACAGGTCATACGAGCCAGATATATCAAAGAGCATTCCTAAACAAAAAACAAGAAAAAAAGTATATTAATGAAAAACTGTCAAAGAATGCAAAAGGCCAGTGCACATGCTGTTTTTGCCGGGAGGGGGGGGGGGGGGTATAAAGCAAAAACACCGAAAAGCAGATGGGTTATATAAAAATATGCGAAAAAATCGTGCCAATACTGATTTATTTTTTTAGGGAAGGGGGGGGGGGGAGGTGACATGGCCATTTGAGTCCTTATTGGAATGTCAGAAAAAGGGGGTTCGTAAAAAATGTAGGAAATTGTAAAATAAATAGATAAAGTATTTCGAGTGCAATGGTGGCTGTCTTGAAGGTTCTCTTGTGGAGGTACTCGTTATTCACAGGCATATTTTGTTATACGACCCACCTGCTTTTTTGTTTTCCTGTGTGTTTTTCCGATGTGGAGGACAAAACTTTTAAGGAATTTAGTAAAAAAAGACTGTAACAAGTAGTTACCATTTAGTTTAAAACCAGTTTTTCCACAGTTTCATTGGCTGATTTGCCTTCCATTTTGTCCATAAATCACCATCTAACTAATTAAAAAAAAAAACATTTTTCACCAAAGAAGTTTATTTTCAAAGAAGAGTTAAGAGCTACATTAAAATCAAAGACGAGCAAGAAAACATTGATGCAACGTGCAAGACTGCATTAATGCGCTTATCGGCACAGATGGTAAAGAGGGGGGAGGGCATCTTGCGTACGCCAGGAGTTCTTACAGGAATTTTTTTTCTTGGGGGGGGGGATGGGCCTTCAAGTTCTTATAGGGATGCTATAAAATGGGCGATTCGTAAAAATGTAGGATATCATATATAAAAAAATAATTAAAAGAATAAAGAATTTCGAGGGTGGCTTGAAGGCTCTCTTGCTGAAGTACTGGTTATTCATAGGTTTCTATACAACGACCTGCTTTTTTTGTGTTTTTTTTTTTTTCCAAGAAAAAGACGAACCAATCTCAATAGGAAGCTAAAACAATAAAACCAAACGGTAATCGTAAAAAAAATAAAAATAACACACAACAATATTAATAAAAATGTGACATATGATGAGTGTTATGACCTGGATTCATTTGACCAAGGGCACTCAAAAGGAGTACTGGATTATGACATTTATGAGCGACAGAAGCACCCGATTGTGGTATTACACT